>VWZV01005811.1:215183-461745 GCA_013397155.1 Irena cyanogastra
CCGGCGGGGTGCGCGGGGCTGCGCGGGGCTGCGCGGGCGGGCGGGCGGGCGGGCAGCGGCGCCGCGGCCCCGGTCCCCATCGGCACCAGTCACACCGCACACACGCCCCGTCCGCGCCCCTCTTCGGCAGCGCCAGGGGCTCTTCCTCGGCCGATACAAAGCTGCTCGGGAAATGGCAGCAGTCAAAAGCAATTTTCCTTCTTTATTTTTATTTTCGTTTTTTAATTAATTTTTTTGCGCTCTTTCTTGTGAAAAAGAATTAATTTCCTAAATACATACGATTTTTTTTTTAATTTTTAATTTTTTTGGTGTGTGCGTGCGTGTGTGTGGAAGCACCGGGTTCCTGCGATCGGTGTCTGAATGAAACTACGTAAATGCATATGTCTGTACGTTGCACTGGAGGGAAAAACAGAGCACTTCTGCGAGAGCTTGGATTCAAATGTGGTTCATCTGGTCTCCAGGATTTTCCGTCTCTCTGGGGTTGTTCGCCTTCTCGGTCTGCGAGGCGGGATTTTCTGAGCTTTGACACATCTTTGGAGATGTCTGTTAAACAGGAGTCTGGGAAAAAACATTTGAAATCGTAGAAATATTTTTTTGCCCCTTTCCCATCCCCTTGTTGACTTGAAGCATCAAAGCAACCAGAACTTAACGCTTCTGAAGACTTGTGATGTTTGGATTTTATTGTTGCTATTTTTCTTTTAGAGGAAACTTGACAGAGGAACATATTTATAGTCCAAGTAAGTACTTTACAGAGGAAATTTAGTTTGTGTAACAAAAAAACCCAAAACCTAGTGTTGAGGTTTCTAGCATAAAGTGCATTGGATTAACGTCCATCCAAGGCTGCTTTAGCAAATTGTGTTGAATTGCAGTTTTTACAGTGTGTGTTCGTCTGCTCCTTCGTGTCCGTGGTAGTCCAGCACCTAGGGGAAAATGCACCTGATTTTGAGTCGGTATAATATTTTTTAACATATATTTCAACACCGAGGAGGAAATGGTCCTAAAGTAAATTTATAATAAGTAATAAATGTGCACCTGGAAGTAACGTATTTACAGCATTTTAATCCCTATTTATGCCGTGCATCTCAAACCAAGGAGGAAACACTGAGAAGACAAAAGTACCTCCGAGATCCCGAGAACTCCCCCATCAGCATGAATGAAACCGTGTCCAATACAATAACTGGATTATAATTTTTGGTGTTATTAATTTTATTATTATTGGCTGCTTTACTTTTTTGGGTTCATCCTGCTCCTCTTCTTCCTCTCTCCCTTCCTCTTGCTGCTTCCTCGTGGGAATTATGGCTCATCCGGGGAGAAGAGGCTACGATAACCGGGAGATAGTGCTGAAGTACATCCACTATAAACTCTCACAGAGGGGATACGACTGGGCTGCCGGTGAGGACAGGGCACCTCTGGCTCCAGGTCTCTCTGCTCCTGCTGCTGCTGCGGTTGCTGCTGCTGCTGGGACTTCCTCTGATCACACTGGGCTGGTGTCTTCGCACCCCGAGCCCCCCGGCTCGGCTGCTGCTAGCCACGCGCCCCCGGCCGAGGGGCTGCGCCCCGCACCCCAGGTCGTCCACCTCGTCCTGCGCCAGGCGGGGGATGAGTTCTCCCGACGCTACCAGAGGGACTTTGCCCAAATGTCTGGCCAGCTGCACCTGACGCCCTTCACGGCCAGGAGCCGCTTTGTGGCGGTGGTGGAGGAGCTCTTCCGAGATGGGGTTAACTGGGGCAGAATTGTGGCCTTCTTCGAGTTTGGCGGCGTGATGTGTGTGGAGAGCGTCAACCGGGAGATGTCTCCCCTCGTGGACAGCATCGCCGCCTGGATGACTGAGTACCTGAACCGGCACCTGCACAACTGGATCCAGGACAACGGAGGCTGGGTAAGTCCCCCAGCTGCTCGCTTCCTCTCCTGGCTCCAGCCCGTGGCTGGTGGGACCCCCGGGTTGGACAGTGCCTGGGAGATGGCACTCGTGGGAGCAGAAGGTTTGCTCAGGGGATGTCTGCGCTGGGATGTACCAAAGCAGTGCAGGCCTTTTGCCAGTTGTCAAGTTTCACCTCGATGCAGGGCAGGGTGGAGTGGTTTGAGGTGGGGGGAACAGCTACAGCTCGTGAGAGAAAGGGATGAGCAAGGCTCTGTCTTCATCAGTGGTCTCTGCTTTCCTGTGATCTCCACTTCTCCTGTCCACCCCTGCCTGTTGGCAGAACCCAGCGGGGTTCCTAGCCAAGGCAGTTTTGTGCAGTGGTGTGGGAGGGGGCAGCAGAGATGCCCGTCCAGCTGCCAGGGAGAAGAGGCACATTGCAGCAGGTCACAGGCAATGTTGGGACAGCAGGGACCACCTGTGTGTGTCTGTGCATACAGTATCCCTACCCGTGAGAGGTGATGCGCCAGGCTGGTGTGCAGCAAACATGGGATACTGGTGTTACCAGCAAGCAGGTGGCCATCAGTGACAGTGTCTGCAGCTGTGGTTGTCACTGGAGTGGGGTTTTATGGGATAAGATATGTCTAGAGTGAAAAATCTTCATCTTGAGATGAAACAAAGGTGCTGGGAGCCGTGTCTGTGGGATTGTTCTGGAAAATGAGTATTTGTTGTGATCTAATGGGTGGCTGTGTTTCTGGGGTAGAGATCACCTCTGTCTGGGGCAGGCTTCAGCATCAACTAGAAAGGGAAGATTTCTGCTTGTGGAAAATGGACAGCTTTTTCACTTGTAGTCAGTCAAAAGCCTTTTCTTTTTAGCTCTCCCTCTCTTTCAGACTAAGTAACTGCATTGAATTAGAAGAGTTTTCCTTTCCTTTTTTCCTTTATTAGTTGTTATATTGGAACAAAATGTGGCCTCAGCCATTCTCCCACAAACCAAACCTGTTGTATGTGTAAAGCTTATGATATTACTGTTTTGGAGGGAGAAATGGCAAAAGTTATACTGAAGAAGAAACCTGGGCTGAGACCTGGCATAACTCACCTAGAAATGGAGGTCAGCTAGGTAGGACACTGGCAATTTCAGGTTTGGTGTCCTGTGAAATACAGAAAGCTGACTCAATTACACAGCATACCTTTAAGAGGTGTGTGTGAAAAAATATAAATTACATGTTTGTTTTCCAGTTAACATGTTTTTCAAGCCTGGTGTTAGCACTGGGTCTCTTGGTAAATCAGTGTTAGGCTAAATAATGTGCTGCCTGCATTGACCATCTCTGTTAAAAAACGAAGGTGCTGCCTTCCTTGCTGCTGAAACCGCCTGACTAAAGGGGATTTGTGTCCAGGGATGCAGAGGACATCTCCTGCAGCTATAACAGAGGGAGCAAGGCTTTGGGGCTCTTTTCTCAGCAGGAATCCACATTGCGCACCTCCCAAAGGAGTTCTGCTGATATCTGGCTACAGGTCACACTGGAGGCAGAATTGTTCTCCTGCTCTCCTCTGCTTCCATCAAGAAGAAAAAAAAAATCAAGATTCATGGGGCCAGAAGGGGGAGTAAAAAATGTGTGTGTGTCTGTGTGTGTGTGTGTCTGTGTATTATATACAAATGCACACACATATACAGACACACTCTTCTGTATATACACACATACACACAGAATGACTCCAGCACTTGGTTGTTGGGACCACATTTGGGAAAGGGAAGTCTATCCCCTGACCCCCTAGTTCACAGATCACTACAGAGGGTTTGTTAGTGTTGTGAGGGTCTTTTTTCACAAAGCAGATAACTGGAGGAAAAAAAACAAACCTGTGAATGGTTCAAGCTTTTGGAGACCTTGGCTTGTTCAGAGACGAGCAGCTAAAGGGTTAGGGATTTTGCGATTGCACTTCTGGGCTGGGATGCCTAACTTGTGCGTAAGTCCCTGCTCAGGCTGGAAGCCCGTCTGCGGAGCTGGGGCCCTCGGTTCGCTCCGGAGCCAGTGAAGTCATTCTGTTGACTCCAGTGAGCTTTGGATCAAGTCGTAAGCATGCTGGAGATGTATTGTCCTGTGGGTGTATTGTGTAAAGAGAAACATAAATAATGAATAAAAACCGAGAATGTGAAAAGACAGGTGTTACCAGGCGTGATTGGCCAGAGGAGGCTGGTGCTAGAGCTGTTGCTCGACACTTAGAAGTACAAGAAACTCAGACTGTAAACAGTGACTGCCTTTAAAAGGAAAGGATACTTCTTATCGATAGCCATTTAATTGTTTATTGAGGTTTCCTATCAACAAAAGCTCCAGAATTTGGATGCATGCGATACTGTTTACTGTCACTTGTTATTTGTAATGTACACATGGAAGATGTGCAAAACATTACCTGAAGGTGGCTTTTGCCTGTCTCTTTCATACATGGCTGGTACCTTTGAGCCCTAGCATTATTAGACACAGGCAAAACCTTCTAGCTGGTTACAAAGAACAAAAGACTAACATGAAGTTGCTAACACAGCTTTTGGGATCCTCTCTTCAGGCAGAAGAAATCAAGGAGGGCATGGTGCAGTGAATTTTTCTTTTTCTTTTTTTTTTTTCCTAGATTTCAGGATCTGTCAGTGTAAAAGGATGCTTTCATATATGTGCTTGGTCTTCAACTTGCCTCTTGGACCATACTCCATGTATGAGCCTATTCATAAATGGCTCTTTCAAAGTAGCTGTGTATGGGGTCATGCTTGGTAGGATTTCAGCACAGCCTCTTGCAAGATCTCCCTGTCATGGAGGGTGCTGCAACAGGCAGGAGCCCTGGCTGCTGTAGCCTTCTCCTTCTTCATATTTTGGCTGCCTGGTATTTTGTGAAGTGGTAAGTTTGTTAGAGGCTGCACAGTACCAGAGAAGAGAATGTCACAGTCATGAGAGTATGTTTTACACAGCAGGTAATTTGGGCAACAGGGGCCTCGTGTCTCATGAATGGCTCTGTGTCTTACACTCAGGTCTGAAATTTGGTTGACGTGTTTTTCTTATTTGTCTGTTTGGTCTGAATCCATTCTATAAGTTGGCAGCATGTTTTCAGGATGTGAAATCTTTTTATTGCAAGGGAAACAAAGAAGGAAAGCATATTGAAGGTCAGGGTGGGAGGAGGATATAGCTGGTGGAGTATAAATTTTAGGCACTAGACATCACTGATAATGGTGTCTGGGGTTGTTAATGCCCTTACAATACACAGCCTCATGGGTTTGTTCAAAACTTAGAAAAAGCAACAGATGGGGACTGCACGTAATCTGCATTATTAGCTTGTGGTTCTGGTGGCAAATAAATGCTGCTTTCAAAGATTTTCACTTTGGCCAGGAGACCGCAATATTGTACTTTGGCCTGATAACATCTTAATTGTATTAAAAAAGAAAAAAGAGGAGAACTAGCTCATCTCTGCAGTTTTGTGGTACTTGTTATAATATATGCTTTCTGATTAAAAACTTAATGGCTTCATTTTAATTTCCAGAGCTGCAGAAGGACTGGCTTGGCAGTGGCCTGTCGCACTTGGCAACTTTTTTTGACATTGACATGGGAAACACTGAAGGGATGCAGTTGGTGTGGGAGAAACAATTGTGTTTGTCTTGCAGTGATGGGTTCCCTCTTTGGGCACACAACCTAACAGACGTGGGAGCCATGCCTAGCTCTGGGCACTTCTAGTCCAACATATGGCTTTCTCCCCAAGCTGTTCAAGAAAAAAACAAGAGCATGAGCGCTACAGAAGGAGGCACAGGCGCCATCATATTTACATAGGCATGTACATTTTTGATGTAAAGCATGAAAAGAAGTCCAGGTGAGAGAACCAGAGAGAAAATTCAGCCAAGAACACTTACTTTTAAATTACTGTATTTACATTCGAGCCAGGAATGCAATAGCCATGTGTTTTCATTTGATTCTGTTCCTTTATTGTGGTTCTTTATATTCTGCTCAAGAGTTAAGGCCACATGCGGGGAAGGATTTGAATGTCTGAAGTGGGCCTGAGGTGGAACATAAGCACTTGCATCCTCCGAGTGCCTGCCAGAGTGGTGATGGAAGTCCCTGGCTTCTCATTGTTCCTCACCCAAGCTGGTCAGGAGCTGCTGCTGCCAAGAGAGAAGGGAGACACTTCAGGGCTGTCTGGGACACCTTTCCCAAGAGCCTCTTGTGTCCCAAAGCTGGCAAGCACCCTCTGGTCCAGCTGCTGTCACTTAGGTGCCGTCCTCGCCTGCAAAAGCATCTGAGGAGAAGTCTCCACTTTTCCTGGCAGCTCCTTAGTTTAGGTCTCTCCTGAGCTTTGGCAATGAGACTTTCTCCAGCCTGGCAGTGGGGCATCACGTCTCCAACATCTCAGGAGGTTTCACCCTCCAAATGGCTGCTGATTTTGCTGGGGTGTCGTCCCCTGTGGCAGCAGGGGTCCTTGTAATTCTGCAGGGGTGAGATTTCATTTGGTGGAGGAGGAAGAACTAGGGTGCCTAATTCCTGCAGTCTGATGTGTTTTCTCAGGTGGCTGTCCACAGCCAAATGAATAAATGCTTCTTAGATGAGCAACGAGACCCCAGGTTTCTCTTCTCCTACGCTGACTGTCCTAATTGCTGAGCTTCCTCTTTTATTTTGTGTCTTGTAAATCATTAATTTTCTTTGCTTGGTGGCACACCTGGGAAAGGAAGCTTGGAGGATCTCTGTGCCCTGCAGTGGTTTTTGACTGTGTCATGAAAGTGGGGGATGGCAGATGCATATGCCTCCAGGACAGAACTAGGGATCATGGATCAGTGTGGCACAGGGCCCTTCCAGAGCTCGTGCATGGGGCACTGACCAAAATCCCACCCCTTTTGGGCTCTGGATTTCGGCCGCTCTGCCAGGCAGCCACCTGCACAACATGCTGCTTCTTGTGCAAGTCCCAAGCAAAAGCCTCTTGCTCTTTCAGCACAGGACTTCACCTTGCTTGGAGAGGGATGCCACGTGCTTTGCCAAGGAGATCATGGAGCAGAGGCACTTGGACTTTCTTCAGCGGCAATGTGAGGCCTTGTAACGACTCAATCCCCAGTGGGGCTAACCCCAAGTCACTGTTTGACTGGTAAAAGGAAACTGTCTAAAATCCACTAAGTTAAATAAGTGAATTGGCAGTTTCAAGTGTTGCACCTTCTAGGTCGTTTGCCAGTTTTTGTGGCTTTGTGGGTTTATAATAGAATTCTCAAAATATTATCAAAATATTTTATTTCTGCTGTTGCTGAAGAGAAAGAAATTCATTCTGTGGAAGATCTGTGGTAAAGCAAGGAGAAGAGCTAGGGCAGCAAGAGAAAATGATTGTGGTTCTCTAGTCCCTTTCATTTATAATAGCTTTCTCTGTAACTTGCAAAAACACTAGGCTACATATTTTCTCAGAAGTCTGGGCTTTTTCTAAAAAAACCAAAAAAACCCGTATTGACTGTGACCTTTAAAATTTCAGAACCAGGGGTCTCACTTGTGGAGATGATGTCATTTGCCTTGATCTTGAAAAGAACTGTAAAGTTCATTCCAACCTCCTATTAAAAAGTTTTACTTTACTTTCAATATTGAGAAAAAAGTTTGTTCTGTGCCTGCACCAACACAGGCATCTCCTGAGCTGCTGTGTTAGCTCTGCTGGACAGTAAGGAGCTTCGGTTTTTTGAGTATGTAGCTTGAAATTCAGAGTTGGTAATCCATGAAGAAAATCCAGTTGAATATTTCTGCCAAGGCACAAGCGTTCCTCCGATGGCAAAGCACAGCTCTAGCAGGAGAATCACAAGACCTATGCAATGATGTGTGAAATTGCATGTGGAGCAGAAGCATTTTCCCAGCGGCCAGATCCCAGGGCCTGGGCTTCCTAAGGCAGCATGGGAACTTTGTACTGCATCGCCAGCAAACATTAAGCCCTCATGCTCGATACAGGTGTCCTTGATGAGAGGGAAGGTCTTCTCTCAGCAGGTTGGACCTGGCATGGTGGAGGGAGGTGGATGTAGAAACGGGAGTGGCGCTCAGGTGTCGCTCTGAAACCTCTGCTGTGGTTTTGGTCTTGTGTGGTGGTTTGTGCCTGGCGCACAGAAAGCCAGCCTTGTACTCTGCCATCGCCACCAAGGGGTGCTGGGCTGGGGCTTGGGGCAAGGGTGGCTGAAGTGGTGGCTCTGCTTGCTGGCGCCAGATGCCAGCAATCGTGCTGTGTCCTTGTCTCCCATCTTGCTCTGCAGCCCTCTTGCCGAACCAGCCCAAAGCCTTTTATCACCACGGTCCTGCCCCAGGGCTCTGGTAAGGCAGTGGCCACTGGCTACTTCTGGCCTGAGGTCTGGGTAGCCCCAAACTAGGTCAGCAGCCTGGGCACTCATGGAGATAAAAAACAGTGCGAAAGATCTGATTGAATAATGACTATCCTTTGAGCAAAGAGGATTTTTACTTCTTGCCTGACTCATTTCCATCCCTTCTGGTGATCAGGGTTATGGTGAGACGTTCTGGTTCTTTGCCTGTTTTGGCTTTCTGCTTCAAGGTGGACCAGCAGTCCTCAGCTTCTTGACTGCCCCGTTCCATCCCTGCTGCTGGCGCTGGGCACTGGGTGCTGGGCAGGGTGCTGGGCGCTGCCACCCGGCCATCAGGAACTGTGAGTGCCAGGTCTGGCCTTGCCCTGCCCACCTCTATCCATCTGTTTTATTTTCCTTCACACCCTTGGGAGGGTGGAGCCCAGCCCTGTTTGGTTTGTTGGTTTTTTAAAAATAATTTATTTATGAGCACCTCGTGGCTGCCCTCCTGCTGATTTAGTAATAATAATAACAACATTTGTTACTCAGTGGCAGCAAAATACTGATTATTTCTAAGGGCAGTACCGGCCTGTTTTATTTTCCATTTCGTATATAATAATAGGATGGTTGAAGGTGTGTGATGGCATAAATCTTCTCTTCCCCAGCAGAGTAACATCCAGGCCTTGGCAAACATGAATGCTGATGACAGATTTGAGGGATTTTTATTTTACTCTGGCTTTCAGTCTCATTAACAATCTGATGGCTTTTTTTTTTTAACCTTTTTTTTTCCTTTTGGCTCCCAAAAGACTGTGAAACCAGATAACTTTTCCAAATGCATCTGAAAGTCTGGAATTTATTTTCTGTTATTTTATCTTAATGTTAGTTTGCTGTCCTAGTTATTGTATATTGATAGACTTTGCAAAATTCCCCCTTGCTGGAAAGTTCCTTGCCGGTTTCTGGATTTTACAGTTAATGAGTAAGAAAACAAATCTGATGTTAGAAAGTGTTGCCATTGACTTCAATAGGAACAGGAAGAGGCACTTAATTGGACAATTGTAGTTGTGTTTACTTTGTATATGCGGCAAGAAAAATAAGATCAAATGAAAAAGCCACAGGTTTTTAGCTAATAGAGAAAACCAGCCTTTTCTGCAACACATGATTAACCTTTGGAAGTTGTTTTCCTGGGAAAGCTGTTAGTGAAAGTACTGAGTTGCGTTCAGGAAATGTTTAGATATTTATTTATAAGAGTAAGGAAAACATCTGTGCTGCTGTTTAAGTCAAATTCCTTGAAAGGGCAGTCATACACCTTGGGGTAAATTTAACATCAGCTGCTGAAATCAGATCACCAAGTGCTGAGGGTAGAGCTTTTTCCAGGTAATGCTATTTCAAAATTATCAATTCCATTACTTCTCCCCCAGAAGGGGACTGGGGGTACTGGGACGGATGCGCTGCTGGTCTCATCCATCCAGGGAAAAATTACTCCTGCATGTGTTTTGTTGTTAAGGTAATTGTAAATGCACTTGATGCGTTTCTAAGAGCACACACATCACAGAATTTACTTGTATGCTGACTGGAGTGCTGTTATGCATTGCCACTTCTCATTTAAAGCTGCAAGCCCATCCTGCTTGTATTTGTCATCGAAGTTCTGCAAAAAGATCCAGGTGCTGGGTTAGTGGTTTGACTCGATGATCTTAGAGGTCTTTTCCAACCTAAATGCTTCTGTGACTCCATGATTTTGAGTTAGTTGAAAGAAATAGTCTGCATCCTTCAGTGCATACATCATTTTATTGCTATTTTATTTAGGAAGCATAAAAAGCATGATTCCATTTTGTTGACTGAAAAGGCGACTCAGTGTGTTTCAGGGTACTTCAGTGAGTAATTTATAAATTTGGGCCAGGTACAATCAAAAAGGAAAGGCCTCATTTTACCCTGCATAGTGACTGAAAGAGGCCATCACACAGTTGTTTGAGAAAGTAACTAAGAGTCAAAACTTAACTTCCTCTTCTTGCTCTAGTACTGAATACATGATAGGAAATGAGGCAAATCACTAATATCTCTCTTTTTCAGTTAACGCATATATGAAATAGGTATTCTTGCTGTACAGCACACAAGGAATGGGAAATTTGTTGTTGCCCATCGTGCTGTCATGAATTGGGCTTATGGTCTATAATTAAAAAAAAAAGAAGTGATACAAGCTTCAATTTTGAACAAAATGTCCTGTTTAGTTATTTGGAGCTTAGAATAAATTTGAAATCTGTAGCATTACATTTTGTCATTGCTGGAGCTTGCTAGCCTGGGAAAAAGCAAGGTGAGTCAGATTGTGAAACTATCTTGGGTGAGATTTGAGTGGAGAGGAGATAAAAGAAAGGAAAAAAAAGTTAAATGGAAATTAGGCTTAAACTTCTTCAGCTCCACTGTTTGGATGTGTCTAGCAATGCTTGTGATGGAAGCAGATTAAAAAGATGGGTTTCAGGTGTTGATTTCTAGTTTTTATTGTAGGGGAAGGGTGAACAGTGAGAAATGGCAAGTGACAGTATTTGTGTTTTCCTTTAAGTATCAGCACAGTTCATTGGGTGTTTCAAGAATAAATTTGTTTTTCCTTTTCTATTCTCATTGTACTTCAAAGCTGTCTGTGGTACTTCAACGAAGCAGTAGTATAGGTATATCATATGCACCTGTAAGGAAGTATCTTCATATTTCTTGCTTCCTTTTACAAGCTTCATTAAATGTTCAGGTGCAAGCAGCAAAAGCAATTTTAAACTTTTTTTTTTAAGTGAGTAGTAATCAAATCTTTTGGCTTAGCTTGAAGTTACTCTTAAATATCTTGCTGAACTGAGGCTTAGGAGACAAAATTCTTGTTACGTGCCTTGGAGAGACTTGCATGAGTCACTAGAAAGATGGAATAAGACCACAGACAGCAGGCCAGTGAAATCTATGGCACAGTCCTGTAGCCTGTTTTTGTGATGGAATAACTATTGCAGGCTTGTCTCTAATGGAATTAGCTCCTTTCTTAAGAATATTCTTCACATGTTCAGACTGTGTATTATAGGACGTAGTAAGAGATTTCTAATCACTTATTTTTAATAGAGAAAAAAGAGTTAGAAATAAATCAAAGAAAAATACACTAGCAAATGAGTTGGCATTTCCGTTAGCAGAATAAGGTGGTCAGTGCTGGAGATAGATAAAACCTGTTGAGATTTCATTCTCAAGAATGAACACAGCTTAAGTAAAAACAAGGCACTAATAAAACTGTAGTAATGACTCCCTCGTTCATAACTGAAGCAAATTCTACATTGTGCTCCAAGTGTCTGCAAATTTTTGCTCAAGTCAGACACATCCAAAGCCCCTCTCCTGAAGTGATCTGGCACATCACATTAAATCACGCTCTCCAAATACCTAATCCTCTGTCTGCTGCTGGATGCACAGGGTCCCAGATATAACTGAGAAGGAATCCTAATGCCTGTGTTATTTCCAGGTTCCAGCTTGACCTGCTCCTTTCTCTGTTTTCCAGATCTGCAGTAATTAGCAGCACTGCTGTGGGGCTTGGCTGAGGGACAGGCTTTGCTCCTCACGAGGCCGGAGTGCCGCAGCAGGGCATCCTGACGAGGGAGAAAATAAACCAATCTCTGGAAATGTCAGGTGGCAATCAAGGCTGCAAGTAAATGAGCTGGTCTGGAGTCTGTTCAGGCTTCTGCAGTAGCTCAGGGCTGTCTGAAAAAAATCCCTGCAGTAGAAAATCCACATATTTGGCTCTGGACTGAATATGTAGAATCCTTGCCCGTTTGGAGTCAATAGCTATTTTTTTTCATTGTGGGTGCCGGAGCCGGTGGTGTCTAGCCTCACACAGCAGTGAGCATGTGGACAGACCCAGAAAGGGATCAGTGAAGTATTGTGCAGAGCCTTGGTTACAGTGGATGGTTGGGCACGACTGTACAGTGGTGGAAAACTGGAGCGAGGCTGCCTCCGGCTTTTCCTTGCGAGTGCTTTTCAGCCTCCACAGGCATCCTTGCTGTAAGGGGAGCCCAGGATGCCACACACATCCTTCTGACTGTGCCTGGGTGGGACAGGGGTGGTAGTGTCCCACCAGGACCACAGCAGTTTTCTAGAAATTGGTCCTGCTCAGCTTGGCCAGTAAAGCTGTTCCTCAGCCCCAGGGGCAAGCTGGGGAGCCTCCTTGGTGCTCTAGGAGCATGAGAAGGGGGCCTTTCCACTCTGCTCACAGTCTGGGGTGCACAGGTGGTGGGGAAACGTACCAAGGCATACTTTGGACCTTTTTTCATACATATTGAAGCAGATTCTTTCACAAGGGAATAGTGTATTTATTTTACGAGCAACTTTCTTTTCCTGCCTTTCTTAAAAAAAAAAAGTTTTATTTTCCCCAACGCAGTGAAAAGGATACTTGTGACATGGTAGTACATCCTGCAGGGTGGGACTTCTGTGGGAGTTCAATGGACCAAAGGAAGAGGCAGCACTGGCACACTCTTATGTTGTATAAACTGGCCTAGGGTTTGTTTTAGAAAACTTGCTTGTATTTTTTTTCCCCTCTCTCTATTCCCTTCTCTTCCCCCCTGCAGACACAATACATCATTCTTGCAAACGCAACTGTTTAACTTTAATAACTGGCCTAGAGCAAAAACTGACAGTGGGAGAGGAGCTGTTTGGTTTGCAGTTGCTGACAGCTGGAATAAACTACCTGTTCTTTTGGAAGGGATGGACAGGCAGCTTGTATGGTTTTCAGGAGACTTTGATCCCTAAAGAAACTCCTCTCAACAAAAGGAAATAATGACTGGAACTGTGGCAGCTCAGTGTTACTGACTGCTCTTTATATGTAAGGCTCCAAGTTCGATGGGGAAGCGCTGTGTGCAGATGTCCCTTGTTTCTGTACTTCAGACCTTTCTGCTGAGAGCAACTCCTCATCCTGAAAGATCACTGTCACCAGTGCCTTGGGAGAGACCCAGAGTCCCACTAAAATCAGTTCCCTATAATTGAGGTCCCCATCGGGCTGGTTTAACAGGAGCTCTTCAGAGGAGTTAAATGGCTTGGATTCTCAAAACCCAAGCCTTGAAGCAATGAAGGCAGAATGATTACGTTAGAGATTAAATAATTTTGCAATGAATGGTTTTACCTCTGGCTCCTTAAGAAAGTCAGCCTTCTTACTTTGCCAGGTCTCAGAAGAAAATGGCAGCAGTCCCATTTCCTCTTCTCTTCCCTCAGGGCCTGCCACCCTTTTTATTTTTTTTTCTCCCAGGCCATTAGACAACATGCAAATTATTGTTAATAGAGCCAGAACAATGCTGCATTCCCAGTGGGATCGTTAGGTTCTAAGCCACCGTGTGCCAGCCCTCAGTGTGATACTAATTTTGGCCATGTCTGCCCCAGAGCTTGGAGGTCAAGTGGAAGGGGGCTGTTGAGCACAAACCCAAGCAAGACCTGTCCCTGCAGCAGGCTCTGGACAGCCTGTGCCTGGAGCTTCTTCCTTACCTGACCCCCTGGTAAGGCTGGTGTGCTGCAGGGCACTGGCTCCTTCTTCCACCTCTCCTGCAGCCTCACTGAAGGCTCCTCAGGGGGGACAAATCCTCCCCTGCACAGGGACCTTGCCACCCTGAGCTTTGGTGCAAAATCTCCAGAGGACAGGGACAGGTTGGGGGAGCTGAGGAGAGGATGCTCTACCCCTACATTTCCTTGGTCTGCCAGGCCCTTCCTCCCAGGAACCCTGAGAGTCCTCCCATGGAGGAGCAAGTTGGCAATGAATCTTTTGACATTGGCTTTGGGAACTACATGGGCTGTGTACCACATCTCAGAGGGAAAGGAAGGGCAGCTGCCTTCAGGCCTTAGCCTTGGGCTGGGTTCTGTCTGTTGCCTTTGCTTTAAAATCATGGGATTTTGCCATTGGAACTGTTGGCAGGGGGATTAGGGCATTTGCAAGACTCCTTTTGTAATACATTTTACAGGGAAGTGGTTGTAACTGTATTTGAAAGTGAACGTAGGGGACAAACAAAAAGTGTGTCTGACATCACTGACTGAAGTAAAAGTAGAGAGAATTGGATGTCTCTGTCAAGACTGGGATTGCAAATTGCTTTTCTCCTGCAAGACTTTCTGAGGGATGGTAATCCCTGCTGTAGGGCAGAGGCTGAAATCCCCACCTTCGCTGCACTTTGGCAAGTGGCAAGACCTTGACATCATGTCTTCACCCCAGGTTTTGGTGGATGAACAAAATTAAAAAGGAATGCATTAGATTTTATAAAATTCTTCCAAGTAGTAGTTTGGCTGGGCTTTTTTCCCCCCTCTCTTTTTGACCTTGGCAAGGATTCTGTGCACTCCCCGATGCTGTGAATTCAGGTGTGCTTGCCTTTAAAAGGTAGCAATAGACTCACTGAAGTCTCTGACTTCCAGGGAAGCAGAATGAGAGGGCTCAAGCAGAAAGTGAAACTCTTTAAAAAAATAAATGCGACAGAGCAGCTTTCTTTCATTTTCCCAACTAAGCATAATGCAAAAAGTAAACAGTTGGCACAAATTACTAATACAGGTTTGCCAGGAGACTGATCAAAACCACACTGAATTCAGCAGTATGTTTTGCATGAAGTTCAACAGGTTTTTTGCATCAGACTCGTTGCAAGGTAGAGAAGGATATTTTTTGAAAGAAAAATGCCATTTGAAAAAATGTGGAAAATTCTCCTGCTCTACCTCCTACATGTTCCTATTGTCAAACACTCACTGATCTTATTTTAGACTTGACCTTCGTGTTCTTTCCACAGCACACAGGCTGAATGACATGTTATTCAAGTTCTCAGACAATATTATGATATATCTGCTTTTATATTTAGCTGTAGCTTTTATTCTCCTTATAAACAAACCCACCTAATGCAACCACCACCTATCCAGGGAAAGTATTTCCATTCCCCTCGGCTTAATTTGGACAAATTTGGCATGAAAACATTCAATAGTTCCATAATAACCTTTGCAACAGGATGCCTGCTGTGCTGACATGCAGGTCTAGAGTGACTTGTACCATGTGCCAGGAAATTGCATTCTTAAGAAAAATCTAGACATAAATTCTGAACAATCAACACTTAAATTTTGAGAAGTCTGGCAGCAAGCTGTTATCTGCCTCATGGGTTTTCACTTTAATGACTTCTTACTTTCAGAGCAGTGCCTCTCTGTCCTTTATGCAGACTGTATGCCCCAGGCCCAAATAAGCTGAGCTTTGGAGAGTGGAGAGAGGGGGCAATTCCCTCTTGTCACTGTTGTGAGTTCCAGCACTGCACCTTGACATGGCAGGATGGCTTTTCTTACCACAAGAAAGCAGAGCTTAGCTGGAAGTTACATAAATGGGCATTTAGGTCTCAGTGGGCATTCACACAACTGCTGGGCTGCAGTGCAGTTCAGCCTTGCCTTCCCAGCTGGCAGTCTGGAAAGAGGATGGGGAATGGGAAGACATGGAAGTACCACCAGATCCATCTATCCTAAATTGGCTAGGGGCCTCCTTACGCTGGGACAGGACAGTTTGTGGAAGTATGAGGGGACTGAAGACAGGGAAGAAAAGGTTCTCCCTGCCTTGGGGTCTCTGAACACTTCATTCTTTTTTGCTCATCTCACTGAAAGTGGAGCAAGTAAAGTGGAGCAGCATCGTATAGATGCCCGTCTTCCAGAACTTCTGCCCTGCTGCCAGCTTGGACAAAGCTCCAGCTCCATGATTCTCAAACATTCCCCAAACCTCCATTGTTCCTACTTCAGGGAGCAACAGCAGGACTGGAAGACCTTTATGTGCCTCTCTGCCAAGACCTCCTAGGTATGCATTACATGCTTCATCAGCAAGAAAAGGGTGGGTGTAGACAGAAGCAACTGGATCCCTGAGCTTTGCTGCTAGGAGATTGCAAGAAAAATTGTCAAGACACACAGAGCTCCTTAGGAAGGAAAAAACCTGCTGTTTTTTGTGAGGAGTTCAGTAAAGCAAAGGGCCAATTTAATCAGCAAAACATTAAATGGGGTTCTAGGTGGAGGCAGGGTCGGGGAGGGGCATTCCATGGATATGAACTTGAAGCAAAATGAAGGACTGCAAAACCGTGTGAACTGAACCCCATCAGGGAAGACTTACTAAAACTTGAGCCAGGAAAAATTATAGAGTTCTATAAATAGCTAAATTGAAAATTGAATGCATTTGTATGTGTGGATGCACACATTTATCTATGAGATCATGTGTGTAACAGAAATACAGTAGTACTTCATGTGTTGAGGTTTTTTAAAATAGTGGAAAATGTTTTAATGATTTTTTCTTTTTTTAATTTTTTCCTAGAGACAGTACATTATGTTCTGTCCTTAGGGCCAAAAACACAAAGTGCCTATTTTCATGAGGAATCCTACAGAAGGAGGAAGGGAAAGTCTTATGCAGTGAAGCAAGAGTATAGTAGCCATTCCACAGTGATTACACATCCAAGCAAAGCCTGCACTAGAAGACTCAAAAATATATTAGAAGCGGAAAACAAGATGTGTGAAGTGTTTCCTATTCCCTCCCCATACTTAATGACAACCAAGCAAGCAGGGAGGTGGTCATGGAGTTTAAATTTAACCCCTTGTTAATAATGTTGATAATACTGTATTTCAGTGGCAGGCAGCAAGCATGTTATGTACAGAGTAGACTGAGGACTTCCTCTGCTTATTGATTTTGCTCCCTCAGAACTTTCAGTTATTTTCAGTATGCTGAAATAGTCCGGACACAAACCAGAAGTGACTGGAAGCACTAAATAATGCAGCAGACTTTGAAGAACTAAGGTAGTTTAAATGAATCCCAGCCTGAGCAGCTCCTTAATTAAAGTACAAAACTGTTCTTAGTTTTACACTAATAATTTGTGATTTCAAGTCTGATCTCCCCCCTCCCCTTTACATTTTAATACCTTTCATTCATCCTTGATGGTCAAATGATGAATTAAATCAGGCTTCCAGAAAAAAAGAGCACTTTTCCATACAGAATTCAAATGAATTAAAGAACCTGTGCAGTTGTTCAATTTGATTTAAGAGCAAGACACAGTCTGGAGTGGCAATGCCCTCATACCATGAGGAAATCAGCTTTGTATTTGAGTCCCCTTTGCCGGCTTGTTTAATCGTTTATGATAACATCAGTAGCTTGGTAAATGATGTAATGGGAATTAAATCAGGATGACCAACATAAACATCTGTCAGTGCATGTGAACATTTGATGTATGACCCCAGGGCCCAGTGCAGCAGTCAGTATCTTGGCAAGCAGTCCTTGGACATCCGCGTCAGTCGAGGTTTCAGGACCGCGCGCCGGAGAGGATCCGTGTCCTGTGCTCCGTGCCGGTAGCAGGGTATGTGATCTGGCTGCTCGGTGTCAGGTGTAGCACTTGGCAGCAGGTCCCCTCCTTGCTGTGGGCACAGCTCACCCCAGTGCCGAGGGTCAGGGCAAGGCATCAGCAGCGCGGCGCTTCTCCCAGTGAGCCTCAGCTGGCACTTGGTGTTGGGCAGGCTCGTGCCTGCCTGGTCCTCTGAGTGTAGGACAGTTTTACAGAGGTAACGAAGGTTGGTCTGAGTAGCCATGCAGTTTGAGATTCACAGTCCAATTTGCACCCAAAAAAAACAGCCTTACTGTTTTGTGAACATAATTTCAGAGGAATGATTTCCCAGGCTTGGATTATGCTGGTGTTATTTTCATTCAAAATCATCCTGTCATCATGTTCTTGCATAGATTTGTAATTTTCTGAAAGCAAGCTGGCTGGTATGTTCATGCTGCTCATAAATCTTTCTTTAAAAACTTTTTTCTTTTTAATGGAAGTCATGTGGGAAGCTAAAAGTATCTAATACAGACAAACATGTAAGTTACTGGATGTGTATGCCCTCTGCAGAAATAGATAGAAAGGATATGAAAATAAAATGTGCTACAGAGAAAGCACAGAGCTAAGAGAACTCTGCCTGTTACATTTTAGATTAAATTGTTCTTGGAAGGCAAAGTCTTTGTTGCAAAGGTAACACAGGTGAAAAATGCCAAATTAAGAGTGCAAGGGGGGTGGATGGTTGTGGCTCCCTGGTCATCAATGAACCTCAGTGTAAGCAGACATGAAACAGTGGCTGGTCCCATGTGCCCACCCACTCTGAAAGCAGCTTTGCTTTAACGTGTGGAGATGGGGGAAAACTCTTCACATTTATGCTACGTCCTTGCTGTTATAAAAGTGGTTGCTTTCACACAAAAATTAGCCATATTTAGATATTTTACTCCATTTTAGTCCCTTCAAGGTACTCCACACCTACAATTGACTTCAAAAAGAGCCTTTTATCAGTCAAGAGTAAGTACATGAAGTTGCAGAACATAGACTTCCTATTGCCATGAGTTTTCAAAGGAGAGTTGGCAGCACCTCTTGTTTTTTATTATGTATTTAATATGTAGAATCTGTTTGCAAATAGAAGGAATAAGTTATATATTCTGTAGCTATTAGTATTTTTTTAGATAAAATGCAAGCAATTCAGGAATGCAACTTAAGCTCCATTACTTCAAAATAAAGCTATAGAAATAAATATAATTGCAAGGTAAAATATTTTATCTCTTTAAAGAGGCACTGCCTGCTTTAAAAATTATCATAATAGCTGTATCATGATGTTAAAATTAAAAGTGCCAGAACAGCACACAGTTATTCTAAATGAGAGGGAAGACTGGGAAAAGAAACCACCCCTCCTTGCCAGCAGTTGTGCACACATGCACCACACATGCCCAATTTGGTTTTTACAAAGTATGCTGTCAATGAATACTGTCATGTTCCCTGTTTAATCAGTTTCCTCTTTTATTTGTGTGCTGTTGTATATAAAAGGAAATCTGCTTGTAAAGTCAGGCTGTTTAATAATTCATTCAAAAATGATTAGAGTTCAAGGGGAAAGTTGTTCCTTTAAATGACTGAACCAAACAGGAAGAAAACATGGATAACAGAGGTTGAAATTCATTTCTCCCAGGATTATGTATGGTATATTTAAATTGCATGTTCAGATCTAAAACTTTGGCTTAAAATAGAATGTCAGTAGTTATCTTTATTTGGGTCCTCCTTTATTCCTCTTTTGGGTAAATTTTGTTTGTTCTGGTTCTTCAAATGTGCTTTCTTAGGCAGTAAGATAAGAAAGATGATTTTTTTCTTTTGGTCTTTACATCTACTGTGTCTTCCTAAAACAGGCTGAAAAATCCCAGTTGGAATTATTTTTGCCAGCAGTAGTTTTCATCTTCTCTTCAGACTGTGCTGTACAAAGTAACCCAGTAACCACGGCTGGGGAATGTCCCCACTTTGGGGCCGGGTGCCGGGCTGGCAGGGGTGCAGTAGGAGTGGCGGGGTGGTGGGCAGGAGTTGGTGGGTGGGGTGGCAGGGCACAGGACTGACCAGGCTTCAGCCCTTGGGGTGATTGTGCCTGTGCCCTGGGAAAGTGCTTGCAGTGGGCTTTTTATTCAGGGTTTTCCCTCCTTTCTCTTGTGCAACAAAACAACTACCAAGGGCCTGGATTCAACAATGTGTTTAGACCAGAAACTTCCCTTTGAAATCCCTGTCAGCACTTTCCCAACATTAGCTAAAGCAATGAAACAACGGAGCATGGGGACTGAAGCAAAGATGAGAGCCTGTGCATTGTACTGACTCCGGTCTGCAGAACTGTCCACGTGGCCCCAGAAAGCCTCTTTCTATTAACGGGAATATTTCCTTCAACTGCTTTGCTTTCCAGAAGCAGCCCAACCAGCTGTGACCCGCACTTGCAATATTTGCTGGGGGCTGTTTTCCTGAGTGCTCCTCAGAGCTTGCATGGTGAGACACAAACCTTTCCAATCGGGGCAGGCTCAGCTGGGGTGATCTGCACTTCCCCCGTGCAAGTCCAGTCTGTTTGCATGGGTTTAGCGTGGGCACCATCCTTGGGGATGCTGCTTGTGCCTTGCACTTGGACTCTTGTCCTCCTGAAGCCACTCTAGAACGAGGGGAGCAGTGTCATGATGCCACTTAGATGTGACTGAAGGCCAAAAGGTGATAAAGGTGTGAAGAGGAAGAGAGATAGCGCTTGTCAGATAGCACTCTGGTCAGCAGAGCCAAGGATATTTATAGGTCAGTGTCACACATATGGTCAGGAACTCCCTGGTCACAGGAATACATCATCTCATTTCTTGAGCTGGAACAGCCTTTTTCCAGGCCCCTGGTATCACATAAGATGGTTCAAGTCTAAGCTTTAGATGTCTCAGCATGGGAAGGAGTTTGGTACGGTCCAGCAGTGTCGTTGGGATATATATATATATACCACCACAACACTGAGACCCCAGAACTAGTGGGGTCCATGGTTGTCTTGGAGGAATGGGCAAGTGGCAGCCAGTGGATAACCTGGGCAGTGGCCTGCAGGAGGATAACCGGTTTGATGGTAGGTACGGTACCAGCAGATGGTGCTGAAGAATGGATAGCACAGTTCCCAGGTTCTGCAAGGACACGTTAAAGACTTCTTGTCTCGTGGCATTTTGGGAGCTCCTTGCACACAGGCCTTTGTGTGGAGGTGATATTGTCAGCTGGGCATGACCTGAGCCCTGAGCTCTGAGCCAAACAGGTTATTGAGTATATCACAACTTTGGTTTCTCCAGCTGCATCAAAGATGTTGCATGTTCCAAAATTGTGCATGTTGCTACTATGACACTTCCTCTACCAAGCATGCCCTGAAACTGCTTACTCACTGGCGGTAAACAGCATTATTTAGCAGCTTATCCTAACACCCAACAGCTGCTTGTTTTCATGGAAAGGCCAGTGGTTATTGTCCTCCTGCTATTGCCTCTGCACTCTTCTGCTCTCATGCTCTTGTCTCAGAAGATCTGCAGTCCTTGTGGGCAGTCCTAGCAGGCTCTCCCTTGACCTTGGTACAATTTGAGTCAGATTCGAAGACATCTTTTTTCACCCCAGGTGGTGTCCTACTTGCTACAGATCAGAAATGCTGGAGTTCATGACTGAGTAGGTCATTGCTATAATGTTTTCCATTTGATGTAGGAAACTGTCTGAATGAGGGGAGGAAAAAGTAGAATTTGAGATTGTTTCATGAAAAATAGATTCTATGTTTTACAAGTTTAATTATGACTGATTTTCCAGTTTTAGCTTTATATGCTTTTAATGTTGAGTCTAAATTAGGCCACAGGAAAAGGATGGTCTATCTTCAAAGAAACATTTAAGCTGATTGTGTTCTTCAGATTCACGGAAAACAGCTGTGGGTGTAGCAGTAGGTCTCAAGCTCTCTTCTATGCTAGCACACAAGATGCGGATGCAAGCTGGATACCTCTGCTATGTGGGAGTTTGAAGGAGAGGCTCAATAAAACTGGTTGGCAAAATTACCACCAGAGCTGTAGAGGTGTAAGACCTTTTAGAGTATGGGAGCCAGGGGAAGTGGACTAGAGGAAAGGCATCCCACATCCTCCTTATGCAACTATGAAGCCTCTGATTTTCATGGGCAGAGACCACATTGGATGAATGCATTCTTTTTTTTTTTTGCTGCCTACCCAGTAAGAAAAGCTTCTTTAAGTATATAATTATCATTTCTTTGATTGAAATGCAACCTGGTATATATGTGTGTATACATATATATATATATACCACCACAGATGGAAGGTGATACCACAGGGAGATCTGCTTTGGAAAACATGCAGTGGTTCTGCCAGCAGAGACTCTGATCTTTAAGGTTTCATAGTGACTGTTCCAAGTTCTTAACAGCTTTTTATGCAGCTCATCCAGGAGTGTTGGTTAACCATATTCATAGTGACCTGTGCACAGGTGACTAACATATCTCACTAGACTATAGCTTGACATTTTTGATGACACAGATGTCCCATGATTTCTCTACTCGTGTTATTCAGAAAGAGGTATGGAAGAGCAGTTGCTCCAGAACAAGTCCATGAACCGGTAGTCTTTTTCTTTTGGAAAGAGGCCACGTTGCTCCTCAACAGTCTTTTGGATATTGCAGCACTGGTTTTGTCTGAAGAGGAACAGAGCACTCTTATTGCAGAGCAAAAAGTGGCAACTCGTGGAAGAATTCATAAATAGTTGCTCTTCAATAATGCCACGTGAAGCTGAGCTCTCTTCTTTCAGTGGACTCTGTGGATGTGCTGCAGGGCTCGGTCTGGACCTGCTGAAGACCTGTCGTCACAGTTTGTGTTACGTAGTGGTTGTATGAATGGTGACTTCAGCAGCACTCAGCTTGGCAGGCAAACTGAACGAGCTCTGTTTAAATGACCACACAGGTGCAGAAGGCTAGTTGATGTCTGGAACTGTAAGCAAATGACACTGAATTTGCAGCAAAATCGTCATATGTTTCCTACTGCTTCAAAGTACACATTCAGAGATCAGGATGCTTTAAGAATATTAAAAAGTGCAGGGGTATAAGTGCTCATTTGTGAGATGCTGCAGTTTTGTTTGGGCAGGCAGCTATTTGCTGCTTTGCCAGTGGTAACAGGAGGACTAGCCGGGCCTTGCAAAAACACGTGTTTCTCTTCTTTTGAGAAGCTCCAGCTCCTTCAGCAAATACAAAAAAAAAATTAGAGAACATCTTAATTGTTTTGGTGTTATGGGTTTCATCAGCACCTGGAAGAAGACTGCAGTGCACAATTTAAAACCTTTCCAGTCTCCCTTCCAGCACAGGATGGTTGATGTTTCTGAGAGGCTCTCTTCATGTGGATGTCGGGACAGGTCCTGCAGCCCGTTTGCTTGTTTCAAAGCTGAAAAATACAAGAAATCATTTTGAGTGGTATTCATTCTACCTAATTTTCATAGCACCTTGCCTCTGGGCAGGCTGCAATGCCTTTGCATGAAGGACTGGGGCTATGGGAGAGTAACTGCTGAACCTCCCCAAAGCTCAGCCTCCCCAAAGCTGCTTGCTCTGGCCCCAAGCTGCAGCAATGATCAGGCCTTGTGGGCTGCAGTTCTGCCCCAAAAGCCAAGAGTTTTTATGTGACTTTTTCTGCAGCAAATGACAGCATTTCAGGATTTTGAATTACTCTTTGTCTGTTTGGACTTGCAAGTTACTGAGACGTAGGAAGCTTTCTTGTTTATTGTTCTCTCTCTTGGTTTCACATGACTTTTTATTGAAGACCCAAGCACTTCTTCGGCAAAGTGTTAGAATCAACATTCTTTTTAAATTAAATGTGCTGAGGTGACCTAATCAGATAGTAGCTGGTTGACCACAGGAATGGGAACTACGATACTGTGTAATCTAGTTTAACGTTAATTCACTCTCTGACCTTAGGCAAACAGCTTAGTTGCTACAAAACGGGAATGATAATTCCTTTTAAATGTTGACAGAAAGTTGAGTAAATAAGCAAGTTCTACTCTCTGTGGGTCAGGCAGTCTTATTCTCAGAGGCACTTCAGAGCTTCCGTTATTTCAAATTACTTTGGAGTAAAGGGATGTAGCACAGACATCTGGATCTCTGAGGGCTTACTATGTTTTGCAATACTGATCCCCATACCTCAGCTTTCTGATTGTGGTTGTGTTTCAGGATGGAGTGAGGGATTCATGGTGGTTGGGCTGGGTGGTCTTGGGGGTCTTTTCCATAACTCCTGTCCTTGTGTCCAACGGCAGTGTCATTCCCCATCTTATGCTTTGTGGCAGGTAAACACAAGACGGATGGATGTCTTAATTCCCCTTCAGGCAGGAATGTGGCGCTCAGTTCCGTGGCATTTTTAGTTTTGGAGTAGTGCATCTTTATACTAAATCATGACATAGATGAGCTCAGCTCCGTAGGGTTAAGAGCAGCAGTGACTTCATTTGCCACCAGTGAGTTTGCCCGAAATGTCCCGTGGAGCCTAGAGCAGACTACTTGCTGTTTAACACCCTGGTGACAAAACACCTCAGGACAGCAGAGCAACCTTTACAGTTTTTCATTTCTCAATTGCGTTTCTTAAGCTTCGAAGTGCCATTTATTTTGATACCTGGTATTTTTCAGGCCACACTTTTATTTGGTGGGAATACCATTAACGTGTATTAAAGGCAGAAAAGCCTGCGGAAATGGTTAGAAGCTATTCCCAGAATGTAAATAATTTCCTAAATTTTGAGCTCTACAAGTCTGATGTGTTTTAAATGGCCTTTTAGAGAGCAAAATGAAACTCAGTGTGGCATTTAACCAACAGTTTACAGAGGTGCTAGTTATTCCACTTGGCTATATTTAGGAGTCCAGGAAACAACAATGACAAAAAAAAAATAGTGAAACACTGTTGCAAAAAATTAAAGGAACAGTTTCAGCTATAAAACTGATGTCTGCAGCAAAACCCCACAGCTGCTAAATGTTACCAAATCATAATAATTGTGACATAGTTACATCCTGATCTTTCTTTAAGACATCTTCACCCATGTGAAGGCCTCTTGATTTAAACAGGGCTCAGCAGCAGCAGGGAGGTTTGTTTTAGAGGATCCTGGTAAAATTGGACTGCTCATGTAAATCAAGGCTTATTTTTGCATTCCAAAGGGTGAAAAAGTCACATGAGGGGAGTGAGATGCAAGACGTGTGAAGAAACCTTTATACAGCGACTCCACGCTGGGGAAGTCTCAGCTGGAAGCTGTGCCCTGCTTCAAACAAAAAAAGCAGTTGACCACTGTGAGAAGGAGTCTTGGGGACTCCCCCCATGGCTTGGGGAGCATCGTCTGCAAGGAAAATCAGTTTGCTCTGTGAAAAACTGCAGAAGGCTAAAGGATGAAGGATAAGTCCTCAAATGAGTGAGAAGCAGACAGAGAGCAAAGGGACAAGAACAGAAGTGACAAAAAACACATAGGTGAGGGATCACTGCTAGCTTAATGAAACCCTACTTAGTAAAGATGAAACAGTAAAATTGATGTGTTTTAAGTGGGTATAATTAGTCCCTCTCCAGAAAATGAAGTAGGTGAAGTACTTAAGCTGATATTTTGCACTCTGCCTTATGAAATGATGTAACTTTTACCAATCTTTGAAATACTGATTGTGAATGAGTCAGTGTTTCTCAAGGGCTTTGGTCAGCTGTTCCCATTTACTGGTCTGGAATCTCACTTTTATCATCCAGTCTCTGAGTTTCGCCTCATGTGTTCAAAAGCAAGTTAATGTCAGTGTACTGAGATACTGTCATAGTGTCATCGAGCTTGGAAATGCACTGTGAAAGATGCTACTTAAATATATGGGGAGAGAGGGAGTTACCTGCTTTTGCAGGTCTGTGGTTGAATTGTTTTCCTGCTACTGTATGGTTCATTAGAGCTGTGATTTCTTGTCACAGCACTTTTACAACCCTAGTATAACTGCAGATTTTTCATCAAAAGGTCTTTTTTTTTCTGCAAGAAAGGGAGCATATTGATGCAAGCTTCCTTCCTTAATCTGTGCTGTTGCCCAGGATAAGTGCTGTTTGCACCACCTGAGCTCACCTGTGCCATGAAGTTGCCAGCTTGGTCACCTCTTTCCTTCTGCTGACCCAACCTCAGCACAGCTTTGGGACTCCAAGGGGCTTTGCAGTCTAGAGGGCACCTGCTTGAAAGGGAGCATCAGCGGGCCGGCCGGACACAGACACCGTATTGTTAGGGAGGGGAGGGAATTCGTCTCACAGGGCGGGTCTCAGCATCCTGCAGCCGTGCCAGAGGGAGAGCCTGGGAACGACTGTGTCAAAGAGTGGATTGACATTTAGCTCTCCTGTTTCTCCTCTATGACTTTCAGCGCTGTTCAGCTGTTCAATGGTGATTACTCGACGGGCAGAGCACCCCCTTTGCTCTGCTCTTG
Organism: Irena cyanogastra; assembly: GCA_013397155.1. NCBI lineage: Eukaryota > Metazoa > Chordata > Aves > Passeriformes > Irenidae > Irena > Irena cyanogastra. Next base: position 241,038 of record VWZV01005811.1, read on the forward strand.
GGCAGGTAGCAAGTCATTCCATAAGCAAGCACCCTCTTCTGCCTGTCCTCCCTCCCACCTCTGGCCCCTTGCCATAAGCAGGTCGGCAGCAGTGGTCAGAGGCATCCTTAATGAGGTCCCTAGCTGCTCGCTGGGCTGATTTGGTTGTAGTTTTTAATAATGTGAGGTTATTTTGTTAGCGGCTTTACTTTCCAAGTCTTTTCCCCCTTCCAGCACCCCTAGGTACAGCTCTACTGGATCAGTTACCATCTGCTCCAGTGTTTGCATTTAGCCTGCAGGGCCTGTGATCTCAGAAATATTTCCTGTAAATGGGATCTCTCATGCCAGGCCTGTCACACAATAGATATATAATTGGATAAAACCTAAACTGAAAACAACAAACAAAAAGAAGAAAACTACATGTTGTGCCATACACAGCACGTGAGCTGGTCCAGAATGGGATACACTCCTTGTTTACGTCTGAAGCTGCTCTCGTATGTCTTTTTTATTCCCTTTTGCTGTTGAACAAAATCAAATTAATGTAATAATTAAATTCCATGGTGCATTTTTTCTCTAGTTACTCTGGAGCAGCTTGCGGTGTGCATGCAGAACAGCAGTACTGCCACAGCAAATGCAGTTGCTGGGTTTCAAGTCTTGGCCCTGGTGTTGGATACCAGGTAGAATCCATGTTGAAATCACAAATCCTTCTCCTCCATGGTTTGGCTGCATGCAGCATTTCTTGTTGGTTGGGAGGCAGGATGGTGCACATCCTGGGAACAAGGCTGGGCTCTGGGGGAAACAGTGGGCAAACCACAGGGAGCCAATCCCCTGGTCACTGAGAGCAAGCGTGAAGATGGCATCCCTGATCATTGCAAAGGAGAAATAAAAGCAAAATGTCTTTCAATTCTTTAATTCCATTTTGAAGGCCTTCTGAGCAGGGCAATAGGTTTGTATAAGATGCATGCTGCCCTCTGGGACAGCTTGCCTTTTGGATTTGCCAACCTTTCTTCAAGAAGGTAGAGATGTTGAAAAACATCTGATGCCATGTATCCACACCTAAACTAAAAAACAAAATCCCTAACTGATTTTATATATCAGAAATTGTTCACTGTCATTTTCCCCTTGCTCATACTGTGAATTTTCTTCATCATTACAGCAAGAACAAACTGTGTGAGTCGTATTCGTGCTCTTACTCTGGTAGTAATGAGCTTACAAATACTTCTTCTGTTTTGTTGAAGGGACTGCAAATGCTCTACTCTAGTCATAGCTTGCAAAAGCTGTTCAAAAGTGCACTGCAGAACATCAAAAAAAGCATTGAATTCAGCTTCAGTCAAGACCAGTAATTGGTTTTCATACAAAAAAAAAAAAAATCCCCTACCAAAAGCTGTTCATCTGTCTCTGGAAGATAAAAAAAAGCCCAGAGTTTGGATTTGATTGCCCTCCCCCTAAAGTAATAACAGTAATTCTAATAAACGGGGAGATTTATAAATTTTCACCAACAGACAGTGCCATGATGTTATACTAACTTTGGTTTATTTATGATAAATGCAGTCTAAAGCACCAGAAATATAAACCTTGAATCCTTTTTAATTCCAACATAAAAGGATTACATTTTATCAATATAGCTTATCTCCTACCACTCTGCCTTTTTTATGAACCCACAAAACATGCATTTTGTCTTCTTTTCTGCTTTTTTTTTTTTATCATAGCCACCAATTTCTAAATCAGGAATACAGTCCTAGTGCTGGTGCCATTTTTGGCGATAGGCTGTTTTATTGATTTCCACAATGCTGGCATTTCATCAATAACAGTAGAATACAGGGTCATAAATTCACCCTTCCCGAAAGAAAGTGGCCTGATTTTTCATAGCAGCTTCCATTTGCCTTTGAGTTGAATTGTAGGTTTAGTGGTTCAGGAAGAAAATCAGGTTTGATGAGCCTTAAAGAAACAAATAAACGAAGCCAGAAGCAATCAAAAGTACATGCGAGTTCATAAAAAGTGAGCCTTGGTTTCTTTGTCTAGAAGATTAACACTTCCTCAGGAGGGCTGTAATAGGATTGAGCCTTCCCCATGGTACTTCAAAGACATGTGCTCCTGAAGACTTTTACTGAGTAACTTACAGTGTTGTTGGAAGCTTTTCCTCTGCTTTCCTTCTGGTTTCTTTCAATACTTCGAGGAAGATCTGAACTCAGGATCATGTTACTCCTCCTTGTTTTTATTCCCCAAGCATTTTCCCTCTTCTGTATGCAAATTTTGTATCCTTGAAGAAAAAAAAAATTAAGTTGTCTAACAGTTGGAGATTTTAAAACATAAATATCTATCTCTTTCATGTTACTACTTCAGTACTTTCACATGTCATATTTTTGCATTTAATGCTGTATAGTGAAATCCTTTCCTTTCTTTTAATTCAAAGAGACCCGGAGCGTGTATTTTTGTTACATTTGCAGCACTGTTCTTTATCCAGGAGAACATGCAGTAAGCTTTGATTTGCCAGGCACTTTGTACAGAGTACTGAGTTCAGCTCTTGGTGTTCATCTGTGGTTGTCATGTGCTATCTCCTTTTTCCCAAACTTGAGCTCTTTTCCCCACCCTGGTTCAGATGGTTAGGCTGCTTTCCATGGTAGTGGACACCTTGAATTCCATCAGACTGGAGGCAGAGAAAACCACTCCCTAGGTAAATGTTAACTGCTGGCCTGGAGATGGCCACTGCTCTGTGCTTAGAGAAAAGAAAGGAGCTGTGTTAGATGGGAGAAGCTGGTTTTGTGCATGGGTAGGGATGCTCTGCTGGTTTGGCTCCATAGCTAATAGGTCCTGCCTCCTTGGGTTGGGCTTTGAAAGGTGAAGTTGTGGTGACCCAGCAACTCCCCTAGCGTGTGGTGCCCAGCTGGGCTCCTGGTTCTCACTGTGGGTCTCACAGAGACATGAAGAGCCCATGTCCTGCTTAAATGCTGGCAATTGCTGTTTCTGGATCAGACCATAAGTTGATGTGCCTGTAGTCAGGCAGGGAGCAGAGAATCAGGCCCAGGTACATGCAGTCTTTGGCCAGCTGAATCACAGGATGAAACTTCATTTCATCCTGAAACACAGGATGAAACTTCCTCTTGATGTCTCTAGGAGACATCAAGGAAAGAACCAGAAAGTCCTGAAGCATCATGATAGTTTAGGTCTTTTTCTTTCTATGACAAGTTTTGCTCTTGTACTGATTGAAATGAATGGGATTAGACAGGGAACACCATTTATGATTTAATTTCTCACTTCGAATGTGCTGTCAACCTCAGTAATTCTATTGCCAGGATTTCTCATAAAGCATCTTGGTATGCTAGTTAATACATTTAAATCTACTTTAAAAGCCTCTCTCTCTCAAGAGCAAATGGAGCCCTTCTTAGCATTCCTTATCAGCTTGCTTATGGGGAAGAAAATAGTTGTCCTTGCTGTATTGGCTGGCAAAGAGAGTTGCATTCTTACTCCGTGTACTTTACTAATTTGTAATCTTTCATTCTAACTAGCTTGTTTCCATGTTCTAGAGATTCAGTTGTTTTAGTATCAGCCTTGACTAATAATGCGGTGCAGCAGCTCAATTTCGATGACCACAAATAAGCAAGCAAAAGTTGTAGACTAATTCTGGTAGTCAGACGTACCCAAACAGAAGTTTCCTGCCCATATTCGTGTAAGTCCCGGTGAAGCAGTCCCCTCTGCCCAGCCTCTGGGTCTGCTTGTCACCTAAGCCATTACCAGGAAACATTAAACAAGCCATGGAAAGTCCCCTTTGCTAGCACTTTTCACATTACTAAGTGGTACACAGGAGCTTCAGCTACAGGATGAATAATCCCAATGTTTCCCAGTATGGCTTCGGGGTGGTGGGACTTGCCACTGGGAGGGCATTGAGGGCTTTTTGGAGCAACTGGGTGGGGTGGAACACACTTCTTGTCCTCACCCAAGGGTGAGGGGGTGGTGGGTACCTGGGGTGGCCCCAGTGCTGCAGCTGGTGACATTGTCCAGGTGTGACCCAGCGTGCAGCTATGGCCCGTGTGATGGAGAGGGAATGGACGTTGTGTCACTGACTTCTTTTATGTCAGGAATGGGCTCCTGGTTTATTGCAGTCCTGTAAATTCTGCCTTTGCTTGCTATAAATTAACCACCGTATTAAGTGCAAAGTCCAGAAATAAAAGGACATAAATAGTTGCATTTGAAAGCTGTATCATCATCTGTAGATGTTTAAGTGGGGATTTTATCCGTTAGATTAGAAATACCACTTATCTCATCCTTCTGGATATTTTCACTACCCTTCTAACTTGGAGATAAATATCCCTTAATGGTTTTTTTATGTGTTTTATTTCTTTTTCCATGATGATCAGATCAGTTCTGACTGAAAATGAAGCCAATTATCAAGAACAATAAATAAAAAAGTGTGTGTTGCTCCTTCTGCACTGAAAGAAAGAACAGTAAGTTGAGACAAAACAAATTTGGTTGCCAAGTCCAAGTACCAAAGGCAGCAAGGAGAACTCAGGCCCCATCCTAATTAGAGAGATCTAAACACAATGAAAACATATTGTACTGATGTCATATGTTAAAATATTTATAATTGCACAAAAAGGAATTGCAGCCTATTGAAAACATTTACAGAGCTCGCCATTTCTGCAAGCTAAAGAGAAAAAGGACTAAAGGGGACTGGTTTTGCTCAGCTGTGAAAGTTTTGCTCTTCAGGTTTTTCCTGTGAGGTCCAACATTACCTTGCCACTTCCTCTTATCAGTCACTAAGATAAGCGAAGTGCACTGCTGACATTGTATCTGGAGGCAGGAGATGGTATCTGTCAGGAATTGCCGTTTCCCCTGGGCATTGCATTGCAGTTGGCTCTTCTGGAATAATTTCAGCTGCTGGGGAGCTGCTTGTAATGCGGGGGCCCTTTGTATCGATCCAGAATGCCAGATTGGGTGTGGGAGGGCCAGGGGCTCCCAGAAGGGAGAGGGTGTGGTGGAGGAGAGCAAGGCAGGCACCCTCCTCAGATACATTCAGCAGACTCAAAATTTGGCAAAAAGACGTACCTTTGCCTGCTTGCCACAGGGAAGTAGTGGGGGAAAGCTGACATGTAGGAAGTCACGCTCCCTTTCAGCAGAACCAGAGAGGCAATAGGAAAAGCCACAGCCATATGTGTAGAGATCTTGAAAATGCTGGGAAGCCAGGCTGAACTAGTTTTCTGTAGCGCTGTGTGGCAGGGGTGGTGGGCAGAAGCCACTTGCAATGCTCTGGAAGTCTGCTGTCCAAATGTGAATCCACCTGAGTGCGTTGTGTGAACGAGATTCCCTCGTATATGTTCCCACAGAAGCCCACTGCAGATGTGCTCACTTAAATACTTTCTGTAGTATAAAAATAGGCTTTTGGCTGCACACCATGTACTCATTGGAGAAGGAACTTTTCAACTGTGGCTTAATTTAATATCTTCCTTGTTTGTGTTTATGTTTCTTGATATTGATTTCCATGGGGTTTTTCCTCAAATACTGGCGAGATCCTTTCGTAAGTAAATAATGCAAGCATCTTCCTAAGTTTCTCTAGTATTAAAGAGCTTTATGTCAATGTATGGACATATTGAGGCTTCTTACCAACATATCAAAGAGTAGCATTTATTAGTTAATGGTTTTATTAGGAATTCATGTTGCACCAGAAAGGTGATTGGAGCTTGAAATATTTAAAGCATCATTTTAGAGAAATAAGAGTATCTTTGTTTAGCTAGTTAATGTCTACCTATGGTATTTAGTATGAAACCAAAAACCAGCTTGTCAATCATACAAAAGAGGAAAAATGTCACTACCTCTCTGGAATTATTAATGAGCCAAGAAATGCTGTTGCGTTTCTGTATGACTTTGCTGTAGTTGGAAAAATTGACACTTTTTGTCAGAGAGAGATTGATAGCTCTGCAGGGGTTCAGGAAAGAACAAAAGCAGGTTAGTGAGGGAGTGCTAAAAAGGACATATATGAGGAAAGATGCCTGTTGTTTTTCTGAATGGCTGTGGGTCATGGTGAGGGGATGCAGACAACGCTACACTTGACCAGGGTTACCCACTAAGGGCAGCTTGAAGGTTAAGTCAATTCCAGACCAAAATCCTTGTCTGTGGGTGGTTGTGGGGCTGTCCCCAAGGTAACACACTTGCTGGGGAGTGGAGACAGTGTCTGGAGCATGGTGCCACACAAAGGTGGCTGCATGGCTTTCCAGTGGTGTGGAGGCAGTTCAGCCATGGGTGGCTGGAGCCGCTGACTCCTGGTTAGCACAACTCACGTAATGAGGTCTGACAGTCAGAGCACAGCAGGGGCAGAAATGACATTGAAAAAGCCAAAATTTAGCTTAAGTGCCAAGGAAATCTTGCTGCATTAAGGGCTTTGAGTGTTTAGTATTGCCTCCTCAGGGAAATGAAAGGTGGCAAACAGTTTGCAAAACATGAATGTAGATTGCTCTCTTAAAGCCAGACCAAGAAATGATGACCCCAAAAAGGGATGGATGATGGGTAAGCCTCTGACTAGCACCTGACCCTTTCTTGGTCAGAAGATTTGGGGATTACTTGATGGCTTTTGTCTTTTTCTCTCGAAACAGTGCACAGCCAAAGCCGTGTGATGGCTTGTTTCTCAGAGCTTCCCGACCCAGGTTTTCTGTCGGTGCTCCTGGCAGGATGGTGCTGGTGCCTGCTCTCCAGGAGGCCAGCCCAGGGCCCCAGCACGGCTCTTGGGTAACGTGGCTGCTTGCCCTGCCCACTGAAGCAGACCTTAGCTTGCCCTTCTGCTGCAGAAGTCCCAGGCTCTGTTCTCTATTTACTCCTACAACAACTCAATTAGTTTGATGGAAATGAGATGTCAAAATGCCCCAGGCTTCAGCGACTTACCCAATGTCACTCAGAAAGCTTTGGCAGGGCAGCCGCCTCCTGAAATCTACGTGCCCTCCAGCAATAGGCCATTTCTCCTCCTCACCTTCAGAGGCAGCTTGGGCGAGTGGAAGTCTGAGGCATTCAAAGGACAATTGCAAAAAATCCCTTGTTTATTTAACTTTCTAACAATTTAATCAACATCCTATTATTCTAAGGAAGTTTAGATACGGCTCTATTTTTTTTTTCTCTTCCTTAATTCAGCTTGACATATGCACTCCTGGGGTCAGTCCTTTTACACAAAGCTTCAGGCTTGGCAAGATAAATCTAGAGTAACAGAGAAGAAACATATTGATATGATTTGTTTAATAGTGTATGGACATATTCCTACAATTAAAGCTTATTATAAACGTAATTTGACTATAGGGCAAAACCCCCCTCACTTACCTTCAAATACTGCATGTGAGACCTGCCTAGCTGATGGATTACAGAGCAGGTTTTAAAGTGGACATGAAAAGAACGCCAAATTCAGCTTTCCTGGCAATAATTGCCATGGAAAGAAGCTGGATTAGAGCAGCTGGAATAAAAAGTCAAGCACTAAAAGAAAAATGCTAATTACCGGTTTCTCTAATCATGTAAAATGAATGTTTTATGACATTTTAATATGATGCTTTTAGCCTTTCCTACTTTGTCAGTGCCAGCATCCTCTGAGCAGCTCATGGATGCTATAATTATGTGCTCTAAGCGATCAGCTGCATTGTGCCTTACCTGGCTGATTCAAGCTGAGCTGGAGACATCATATTCTGACTCAGTACTGTACCAACCACACTCAGTACTGTACCAAACACCACTCATTAGGAGACAGAAATGAGGACACCAAAACAGAACCTCCTAGAATGTACTATAAGCTTTTGGAAGGGGATTTTTTACGGAAATCAAGCCTTGATTGATAGATGAGCTTTCTTGGCTCATAGATGAGCTTTGCATCTGAGGTGTTTCAACTCGATAAGGTATCTGAATGCAGGGTCTTGATATAGCTTATTAAAGATATATAGGCTAGTCATAATGTCTGGATATAAATTTAGACTTCCACAAAGTTTAGGAGCAATGGGATCCCAGCTTTAAGGCCAACCCTGCCCCTTCAGTAAGATGAAAACTCTTTAGATACTTCTAAAATTAAATTTGCCTGCCACCAGCCCCTATCTGGTTTTAAGAGGGCTGATTATAATGTGTGTTTGAAAAGGGGGCACTCATCTACCCTTTCCTTTTCTTAAGGCTTAAAGTTTTTCTAAGGTCAGCATTAATTCGCTATTGATGCCTAATTTAGGTGGTGAGATTGGCTTATTTACAGGCTGACTTGGGTGCACTGCTATTGAAATTAAATCTGCACTTTAATTTCCCTCTTAATCTGTTTCTTCATCAGAGAGACTCATTATTTCTTGATAATGCTCTGTAGGAGGAGAAGGCTGCTGTTTCTATTTTAGCATTGCACCTCAGAGGTGCAGGATTTGGACTTAACGTGTGTCAGTGAATTGCTAATCCCCTATATTTATTCAGGTATACGATTTTTAATAGTATGGGAAAGTAAGGGGAAAATACTCTGATTTTAAGTGGACAGTCCAGACTGTATACAACTGTTTTCCACCCTACCCCCATCAGGACACGAAACAGCTGGTATGTCTCTCTAGAGACTAATGTGCTGTCTCTAGCTCCATTTGGCCTTCATAAGCCTCAGGCATTACTCTATAAGTGCACTCCAGGAATTAAATTAATTTACAAGCTGAGGAATACGCTGTTTCTCCTTACTTACAGGTCTCAGATAGGACTGCTACTGTATGGTTGGGAGGATAATGTGCACATTGCTGTTGAGACTAACTAGCATCTTCCCAGGGCAGTCATCACACTGGGCAGGGCCAAGACAGCCTGCACCCCATCTGCCCATGCCATTTCTGCTCCCTGTAACGTTAGCTCACTAATGAGGTTGTCAGGAGATAGTTCAGATAAGCTATGCCTCCCCTGGTCTTAGCCTTTATCCCCACCATGCACAAGTTTCTTGATGTACCAGTTTGGTTCTTCGAAATCATACCCATCCATACTTAAAACCGTGTAAGTCTGAACTGTCTTCCTGGAAGAGGATTACTTCTGGGACCTAGCTTGTGTTTTCCTGGATAGAAAATGCAGTCAGTGTCTCTCTTTGAACAAGTGCAAGTTCCAGCCCCAAATATGCACTAGCTGGGCATAACCAGCTAATGAAAGCAATCTATGTGGTTTTGTTCATGTCAGTAATAGCCTTGTCATTTCTAATTGCTGCAGTGGAGCAGTGGTTTCTCCTCCTTTGCCCAGACCCCCACTGCCAGGGTGTATGTTTAGGTGTGCTGCTGTCGGGCTTCATTCCTGATGTCCCTGGCATCCTTGTCTGCCTTCCTGCATGATTCCATCAACATATGCATTTAATGCCCACCATCATTAGCACTGAAATAAACCAGGACTTTACTCCCGCCTTCAGCTGGGATGGGATTCGACTTTGCAGTGAGACCAAGATAAAATCTGGTCTTCAAAGCTCTCCTGAAGGTCTGCACAATAGAGTAATTGGAAAGTAGGGAAGTATCTTGCTTCATACTGTGTTATTCTATTAAAATATGATTTTTGACACAATTGGGCCCTTATGTTTCTAAGTGCTGGGCACCTTTAATCTGTCTGGCATCCCCTCTTGGCGGGCACAGCTCTGATTGCTTTCCATCGCGCAGCCAGCCCAGCAACTTGTGAAATCAATTGAATGTTGTGCATCCAAAGTTTATTTTTCTGTTTCTGTGTTTGTTGCTAGGGAGATTTGCTATACCTTGCCTCACGCCCCTTCCAGTGAAACACCAGTCACAGACGTGCTGTGGGTTATAAAGCAAAGCTGCACACCTACACAGAGAGCGAGGGCACCGGCCCTGCTGCACGCCGCTGGTGGAAACCCAGCAGTCAAGCAGCAGCATTCGAATTAGAAAAGCAGTTTTTAAACTGCTGCAGAGCATAATTCATGTCATGGTGCAGGAATGCTGAAGGCTTTTTGATCTTTGTCGTCGTGGACCTAAAGGTGAAGGGCTTTTTTTCAGGGGGGTAGTTTCTTAAATCCCCTGAGAAAAGGTAACTATAACAATAAGGGAGCAGATGTGTGGGAGTAAATGCAGCTGTAACTCGATCCAGACGCTCTTCTGTATGTAGGGACATGAAGGGAATGTTCCAATAAAATTCACGTAATAAAAATCTGAGCCCCCTTTTTTTTATTCCTTGCTTAAACTTGGATTCACATGTGTAGAATTCCTGTGGACTTTGATGTGGATTGACATTAGCACCATACAAAACCGGGCTGGGAGAAAGATTTTTAACAGGCATGGGGTACTGGAAGGTAAATGATCTATGGAGACCTGCAAATTTTAATAGAAAAACACTTTCCCAATTAAAAAGAGTTTAGCAAACCAGATATTTAAGTGATGCAATCACCCTAGTAGGATGAACTAGCTGGTCTAGTAAAGAGTTTCTCAAACTTTCTGAAAGCAGGACTGCCTTTAGTCTCACCTGTTTTTGTGCCACCCTGAAAGGCGTGCAGAAGCAGTTCATCTCCTGGGGGAAAGGAGAGCAGAAGGAGGGGGAGCTGTAGCCACTGGCTGGAGGTGCCTCCCCCCAGCCCAAGGAGAAGAGCTGCTGCCAGCGACTACAGGAGGTGAGCGGTGCTCTGCGGAAGGTTAAGGCTCCCTGTTTGTAGCTGCTCCCTGCTCGCTCTGCTCTGCTCTCTAACTCCAAGTTTAAACCCAACTAAATGAAGTTTTTCGTGGTTGTTGCTGCCCTCTGACACTTGCTGCCCCCTCACCTTTCTTTGAGTTGCCCAGGTTCGCTATCAGCAGCGTGAGCAGCTCTCTTTCTTCTGAGAGAAAGGAACAGGCAGAGCGGCAGGGTAAGCCATCCACTCCTCCTTGTTTTCCTGTAGTTCAGATAGCTCTGTACTGAATTAATTTTTTACCAGACAACTTACATTGCACAGTAGTGTATTTTGTTCTTGCCCCGTGTATGCTTCCGAACGCAGGCAGTACCAGACATTTCAGCGCGGCCAAAAGCGCCTTCCATCTGCCTCACAGCAGCTGAAATCCTCTTTGTATACAAAAACAATTTCATTGAATGCACACAAACCACGTTTGCGCTCGGGATGTAGCAGGAACACTGTGTCGTTGTCCCGGCGGGACATCTGTAGAGCCTCGTTCTTCCTTCACGTGCTGTCGTTCCCCATGCCCCCTGCACCCATCTCCCCCCTTGGCTGGGGAGGGCAGCAGCCTCGCACCGCGAAACTTCGCGGGCTGGTTCTGGTTAGCCTGCTCGGCCATTACTGGCGATGTGTGGCCTTGTGAGGGTGCCAGCGGTCATGGATTGTCTGCAGGGCACAGCACCAGTTGAGCTGGCGGGACTGGGAGCATTTGCTGAGATGCTGGGTACCCATATAAGGCTCTTCTATGAGTCTGACTCTGACACAAGACTATTTAGATAGTCCAAACTCCATCAAGCCTCAGTTTGCATAACAATTTATCAAAGTGTTTAATGATTGCTACATGAAAAACTGGTGAGCTCTCTGAAGGACTGACTTTTTGTAGGTTTTCTGGGAGAGGTGTACGTATTTCTGCTTCATATAGCTGTTGCTTGGTTGAATAATATTATTATTAGGAGGAGGAGGAGGAGAAGGAGGAGGAAGAGGGGGAGGATGTTCAGTTTAAAGGAATAACTTGGGGCTTACTCAGGTCCTGTCTTACAGCTGTCTTTAGCGAGTGATGTCAGGAACTGAGAGAAATATGGCTGTTACTGACTTGTTTGCAATTGTTTGGCCTTCTAACCATTTAAATATTTAGTTGTTATGCTACTTGCAGAGGAAAATTCCAGTTCTTGTCCAAAGCTACTTTGGAAGTATATGTATGTAGATTATCTCCCTGGTGTCTTAACTGTAAATATGTGGCTGTATATACCTCACTGTTGCTGGAAAAACTTTGCTGAAAGAATTTTTTCATGTAGCAGACTACAAGTTATTCTTTCTTATTACTTTGGAAGATGTAACCTGGAACTGCTGCTGTGTCATAATGCTCCTCTGCTTCTGTTCTGCTGTGTCAAGTATGCTTGTTGCCCCTCACTACTTTGTGACAGGGAGATGCGTCTGTCCAGGGGAAACAGGACACAGCAAAGGCTGTTTTGCATAGAACTGCTTCATTCAAAGCTGTCCTGCTGGGCACATCCCCCTTGAGCACCCATACGTGATGTCCTGCAGGGCTAAGCATCGTTTGCACACTTTTCTTAGGCATGGGGTGCTGCAGCTGAGGGTGGTCAAAAACTCAGCATTTGAGAATGCCCCAAACGTGCTGCTCTCTCTGCTCTGTGCACCAGGCTAGGAAACCCAGGTCTTTCTGTTGTGTGTGTTCTGATCACAGACCTTCCCGCTTTTAGGAAATTTGGATTTGTTCATTTTACTATGTACAGCCTGATTCTGCCATTGGAAATTTACTCAGTGTGGTTGGTGGAAATGTCGAGGCTTTGCTGGGCAGACAATGCCAGCTCTTAGCCTGTGGCAGGGGCTGGCACATGCCCACAGTCGGGCTCCGTTTCCCCTGCGCCCAGCACACAAAGGCTGCGATTCAGCCGCCTCCCGAGGCGCAGACGCGGCTTTTATGTACCTAAGGAGGCCCAGGAACCCAGAACGATTCAAATCCCACAGTTCAATGTCTAGCTGGCAAGGGGTGAAGTTGTTTTACATGCACTTTGCACAGATGGAAATGAGTATGGAATCAGTAGGAGGGTGCTAAAGGGGAAGCAGTAGGCACAGTATGTTAGCCTCTCTTCTTTTATTTCGCCTGCCTTAGTGTGGTTAGAGTTTCACACTGGATAAAAGTGAAGAGGAGATATTAGGGTCTGCTTTTTCAAGCCTCAGATTGATTTTCAAAATCCTCTCCACCTCTAAGTGGCTCCTTCTAAGTTCTGGGTCATTTGCCAGATACCTCAGGGAAATGTGGTGACCCCATCTCTGTCTGAATCCTAGGGCAGGGACATCACTGCCCTCCTGTTGAGCGTGGCAGCATGGTACTGGCAGCAAAGCTGTGGTTCTCACTCTGTTCCCTGTGGATACAGGCAGGCAGAAGGATGCAGCACATTATTCCAGGAGCCTTCAGGAAGCAGCTGCCCACCCCAGTGGCCAGTGTCCCACCAGAGGGGACAATGCCAGTGGGTCAAAGGGAGAGTGGGCTGCCCCACAAGTGTATCCCACGAGCACCCTGTGCCACCAAGGCCTCATGGGCTGTCACCACTGCAGCCTGAGCAGTGAAAAACAAAAAGAAAAAAGGATGCTCAGAGATAATCTGTAGATGTTCTTGTGCCCTCCATAGACTGTACTGAAAAAAAGGAATGTTTTTTCTTAAAGGATGAAACAAAGGGGGAAGATTGAGCTATTGAAATCTAATCTGTGCAGATTTCATTTAATAATAACAATGTCATTCATTATGGTTTTATAACCTTAATGGCTAATGAAACGTGACAGGAAAGCATCACATTTGCATCAGGATTTCCTTGCTAACCAACCTTGCTATACCTGAGACACAAAGAAACTGAATGCTGAGTGGGGAGTGAAGGGTGGAAGAAAAGGAAAAGGGAGAGAAAGTAGAAAGTAAAGGGAAGATAAAGGATGAGACAAATACACTGAGAAAGGGACAAGATTAGTTCCATGGTCTGTACCAACAAAACTTTAGCAATGTTTCCACAACTCAGTGTTTTAGCAATATAAAGCCAGACAGTTTAGTTTTTCGGTTTAGTGTTTGTAGCCACAAGAATGTGTATTATTTCCTTCTTACCCGCAGTGTACTCAGAGTCATCCATCCAATACAGAAGTTAATCCCAAATAATCTTGTCACCCAGAGTAGGGAAAGTGCCTTCAGTTTTACCACCCTTTATTCACTTTTTACTTATATACATACTTCAGTAAAACTTTTGTTACAATGTTTTGGAGTTTATCACCCTCTCCTTGCTGCATTTTTAGAGAAATATCTTCCTTAGCAGTAAATTATGCTTACTGACAGTTTTTCTGTCATGGCACAGTTTACAAACCCGGCATTGGAACGGACATGCTGAGAAGGAGTTAATTCATTGTAAGGTAAAATGTAATATAATCTCTTCTCTAGATTCCAGAATTTAAGCAGAGGAAGATTCAAGGGCCTCTATATTTTTTTGTCAGCTGTTTATATAGAGAAGGTATTATAAGGTTAGGAGTTGGTGGAAAGATGCACAGCTATATTCAGGTTCACCCATAACTACTGGCCCTGCCCATACACCTGGTCGGGGAGTTGTTCCTTTATTATTATCAGCAATGCACTAATTTGATGCTGTTATCAATAAAGTTGTCCATATAACTCAACAGGAGCAGTTACCAGAGCTTTGATCTTTTTCTGACTGTATGTGTCACATCAGGTCACATCCAGAAGCTTTGCTTTGCAACTGAACAATGTAAGTCCTGACTACTTAAAGCAAGGAAACTGCACCTTGGGGCCAAGGGGAGAAGTCCATCTGTGACATCTGCACATCCACTAAGTTCATTTTTACACAGACATTTTAAAATGTGTTTTTTTAGAGAAACAGATTTAACACCGAAGACCACCTCTGTTCTCCTGTCTATGAAATCAAAGGATAAATGGTGCAGTTGTGCAAGTGCACTAATTACTTGCAACTTCACAGGCAAGAGGTCATCATTTTCCAGTTGCCAGCCCTAAAGCCCTGAAGTTTTCTGTGACAAAGCTGTAACATATGGGTGCAGAATGCCCAGGCTTTCAGTTTTAGTCACTGTGGTTTTCATCATGTAGGCTTTAAAACAAGGCTTTTGAATTTGAATAAAAATCCCCAAGCTGTGCAGAACCTCCCTAAAACCTGTTGGTAGCAGTTTGGCATAAAACAAGGAGAGTTTTTTACCCTGGGGATTGCCCATAAGAGTGAAATCAATCATGAAATAGAAACTCACCAGTTTGAATTTGAAGCAGTCTATCTGTTGGCTTGCCTGAGGCACTTGTCACTGTGGTAGGAAAGATGCTTTTTATCTGTCTGTAGGTCTGCTCAGATAGGCCTCTTGGGTTTCAGAGCCCTTTTGGGCTGCCACGTACATTGGCAGCACTGCCAAGTCTTCCTTACAAGAGCTGAGTCTCATCCTGACCGATGTCCTTAAGACCTTTGCTTCTGGAGCTGGCTGCCGAGAAGTTTCTCGGTTGTGGAGGAGTCTTCTGGAAGCTCAACACCAGTGCAGCCTAAAAGAGTCAAAACCAGAGGCTCCACAAACCCCCTGGAATTAAATTTTTTCCAAAACCCAACAACATGTTATTTTTAAGTTGATGGCTTGGAAGGGGTTTGGTCACATGGGAATTCACTGGGGAGTCTTCCCAAGAGGGGAAACTCTCTGTCATCTCTGCAAATAATTCCTGCAGCTAGATCTGTACTGAGCTCCACCATCTTATTTGGAATTGGACATTAAAAGTGAAGTGAGCAACAGACACAGAAGCAGCAGAGATTTGTGTCCAGCTGTAACATCAAAGTGGTCTTGATACAGGAGCTGTATGTTGTTTCAGGCAAGATTGGGTCTTAAAACAGCACACATTTGAGAAGGAACTCATCTGGCACATGACTGGCAAGAAAACACAAATGTAACTTCAGTCCCTCCTAAAACACATGTACAAAGCTGGAACTACATAAAAAGGCGTGCTGGCTGCAAACTTTGATTATGTGTTTGCATTGTCTTCCTCACCATCTCAACGGAGAGGCTTTATTTCAAATGTGTGGTGTGCCTGACAGAGTAGTAGTTTCTTCTTGAGGCATTTTCTGTTAAAACATAGTGGCTCTTTTGTTTGTTTTTTGTCAGGAGAAACTGTTGAGATTATGAAAATTAAGCATTTGGTATTTTTGTAATTTCTGTCAAAGAATACTAGAAAAAGACTCTTCTGTTACTAGCCTTAGGGAGATGGCATTTTAGAGTTTATCAAGTATTTAGCAGAGATGATAATGCTTTTCTGCATAGGATGGATTTGAGGTGTCTAAAAGTTAGACATCCCACAGACAGACACTTTCGAAAGGTGATTCATCTGGTCCTAAGATGGTGCAAAATGAGATGAATCATCCAGGGAGCAAGTCTATGTGAACACTTTGTTTAGACTTGCAGTTTTAAGGCAGCTCGGGCTAGGTAAAATACATCCCACCCTCCTTTTCTTGACTTCTCTGAGTGGCTTCATGGTCTGAGCAGAGACCTGACTGCATGGGCTCAGCCAGTGTCACACTTTGTCACTGACAGAGCTGTGTTTGTCCCTCCCTGCAAAATGGGCCCAATTCTGTTTCCATAACCAGCAGATGACGTATGAGTGACAGAATCCACAAGCACTTAAAAAATATCTTTGGATCCGCGGGCTAAACAGGTAATATAAAAAGCCAAGGAGGATTACCATGACCTGGAAGACTACCCGTTTATCTAATGGCAACAAAAATTATAATGATGGCAATTTTCATCTCTTTCTCCATTGTGGGAGAAAAGGGCTGTAAGATTTTCCTATTTCTCATTCCACTGCTATATTTAAGAATAATTAAAGCCATTCTGGCTAAGGGTGATATAATGCATATATTCAGAAGCAGGCTTTCAGTTTAATTTTTCCAGCTGGTGGGCCTTTTAGCCCATTTATTTGACTATTCTTCACACGTTGACTGAAATAGGTAATTGCTCTGTTCCCCCTGAGATTTCACGTCCATTTTTTTCAGGCATGAAAGATATTAGGCTGTGTGTATTTTAAATTCAAATACACTGTAGGATAGATTTATATCCTTAAACGCTATGCAGATCTAGCTATAATTCATTTCATATAGAACTGGAAAATGGATTAAAACAAGAGTGCTAGACAAGAAAATCCAGAGTCTTATCTGATGAGGCTGGAGTCCTTTAATCCTCACTCCTTGAAGTGACAGCAGTATCTCCCTTGATTTTATGTTCATTTCACATTTTTATCTTAATGGGAATGCAGGGTTGATTTGTTTATTTGTTCTTAGATTTTCAGTGTTTCTTTAATGGATTGCGGTGGGATGGTGGATAAGATACTGAGGGGGTGTAAATCAGGATGTCTCTGCTGAACGTGGTGGGGTTGTAGCAGTTGGCCTTGCAGGGTGGGTTGTGCAGACCCTCACCTCAACATGAACAGGCACCAAGTATTTTTAATAGTCAAAGGCTGTGGACTGGTTGTATTCAGAGCTGGACCTGTGCCAGTAAAAGGTTGCTAAAGGAAAGAAGCAGCAAGAGTTTTAAGGTCCAATAGTTCATAAATCACCAGGGATAGAAACACATGCTGTATCCCACGGGAACACTGGGATTATATTGTTGTTCCACTATCCAAACAATGTTCTAGCTCCATACTATCTGAGGATACTAAGTTTATATAAATAAAAGTCTTTATTCATGTGTATATAGATAATACTTGTCATCTTAATTCAAACTTCAACATGCTTTTGCTGTCGATTGTGTCAGGAACTATCAGACTTAACAACCCCCTTCTTCATACAGTTCAGAAACTCAGCATTTGGAATCTGCAAAGTAGGGGTTGCTAGTCCAAGGAAATTTTAGCTACTGGGCTGATAAAATAATTTTGGATTTAAACAGCAGGGAGGAGAGAGAGGAGAGGATTCAAGGTGCTGTTTAGTATCGAACGTGACTGAAGTACCTGATTTTCTCAGGTAGAACTCCTGCTTGCAGGATGCGTCAGGTTTCCTGAAATGAAACTGAAAAAAGGGAGTGATGTGGCAAGAATTTATAAATGGATATGCAGATGGTTTCCTAGGTTTGTTTGGTTTTCACCAGCTGTTCTTGGATTTTTGGTGTTGTATTTTACATTTCCTAACAAGAGAGAATGGCATTTTCAGGTAAGAGGAAATCTTAATGGCCAAGGATTGCACAGTGTATAATATACACATGTGTGTATTTCCCCTAAGGCAAGTTTAATGTCTTCTCCATTTTTGACTAGCTGCAAACTCCATGACTTCTCTTCAGTTTATTCTGGTGGAGTGTAGTTTTCTGGGTAATAAAATAGGGTTGCACTTACATTAAATCCTTTGTTCAAGATTATTTATCTTGAACTTTGGAAATGATTGAACTAAACCCAAGTCTTTGCATTTATTTTAAACGTGTGGGTGTTACTCAGAAGCCTATTTCTTATTATTACTGCTTAGGTGGTTGGCTCAGCTATTAGTAAAAATACAGTCCAGAAGAATGGTATGTCACAGTTTATTACAGTTGTCTTTCACATGTACCTTAAAATTGTTTGATATTTGGTAGCTTTTTGAGGAACTGGGTTAAAGTTTTCTTACCTATTTGCAGCTGCAAAAACCCCAGTTTGGCTACTTGCTGTTTGGGAAAACATTCCAATATGTCACCATCTGGGAAAAGCATGAAATGCTGGCTGAGGCCTGGAACCCATTGATTTCATAGATATCTTGTCCTCCAAATATTTTTCCCATAAACATGAAGTTGCATCACACTTTCTGGTTTTTTCCTTCTGCATCCCCCTCCCTTCCTATCCAAACACTTGAAATGGGGCAATGGAAAGAAAAGTTTAATTAAACCACCTTCTCCCACAGACACTTTGTTTGGGTTACAAAGCTTGATTGGAGCATTTTCTGCATTTTTAAGGCCACTATTGTCATTGATAATGAGCAGATAAAATAGATATGAGAAATTATGAACTACATGTTTTCCAGTGCACTTAATAGTAGAGGTTGTCTTAATCCGGTACCCTTCTGGGGCAAGACTTTAGAACTTAATACCAGGAGAAATCATAATCCACAATTTAATATGGCTATTATCTGGTTTTAGCTGTCTGTGAAGAAGATTAAATTGCAGATGGTAGAAGTTATAATCCAAGCCTGTTATGATCACCAAAATGAACCAAATAACCGAATGCAAAATGGTCTCACCAGAATTATTTGTTCAGGAGCTTATCTGCTGTAGCCGCCATAAGATATGCAAAATATCAGAAGTGTATGAGAAGGGATTCGGCCAATGGTGCCCCCCAGCAAAGACACAGCTGCTGTTGGGCAACATACTGGGTAAGATGAAAGCATGTCCTAGATCATCACTGCAGACCAGCTTTTCAATCCCCTTTCTTCATAGGTTCCTTCATCATGTACATCAGCCTTTGGAGAGGAGGAGGGAAGGAATGGTGAGAGCAGTATGGGAGGGAATGGGAGATAAATGCAATGAAGGAGCGCTCTGCAGAGAAGTTTGCCTGGGCACACTTTAAGAACTTGTTACTTAACGGTCAGGTTCTGCTGGAGGCTCCTGAGAAAACACAGGGAGAGCAGGGGAGAACTTGGTTTCCAGCCCTGGTGAGGTATGGGGCTCATCTGGCTGCATCACCCTGAGGTGAAAGTGGGGATGGTAAAAATGCCATCCATGCCCACAGGTACCTTTGGTTTCCATCCCAAAGGCCTTGCAGTCGGACAGAGATTCGGCAAATGTGCTTTTAAGTTGTGCTAAGATTTACAGGTTAACAAAAGCTGCCATCTAATCAGTGGTTCTTGCACTGCTTCCCTAGAAAATTGTACTATGACATCCCTGTGAAATCACATGGGTCAATTGTGAAAAGTAGGTAAGAGAAGCAGTTTACATTTTAATGGGCACTACCAGCACAGTTCATGCTGAATTATTCATTTGGAAATGATGTATGAAATGAGTAACACGACACATTTCTTTGAGGTCATTGAGGGAAAGATTTCTTAAAATATAGCTCAGAAGCTGCATTTCAGAGAGATGTCAAAAACGATGCCGGATGCTCACATATGTGTCAAATACATGATAATTCCTCCCATTAACAGTGGCCTCCCCGCACAGAAAAAAGCATAGCATGTCTTCATGTAGATAAGCAGACCTATTTCCATTTTTATTGAGGAAGAAATTGAGTTGCACAGAGGCAAAAAGACTTATCTGTGGCTGCCCTTAATGGGAACTGGACAGGGCACAAAAGCAGGTTCCCCACTTCCCAGCTTATCTCCTGCATGCCCCAGTTTCTCCAGTCATTCCTAAACATTGCCTCCCAGTACGCTGCAGAGATTTCCCAGTAAACAAAGTTACTTCATGTAGTCACATGCAGGATCCCTAAAGGATTTATTTTTTTAAAGGCTATGATTTATAATACCCCCTTTTCAAGAACTAGCTGTGCTTAGGTGAGGTTAAATCAACGATTATTCTGAAGTCCTGTTTTCAGTGCAGACTCTCCGGATGGTTGCTGATTTTGTTCCATTTAAAGCATTTTGTGGCATGAACTCACTTTGTTTCTGCCCACATCACTGCATTCCTGGGATGTTTTTCACAGGCCTTAGCAAGATCATCTGACAGCAACTAGTGAGGTCAATGAACTTTATACACAATTAAACACTTGAAGCTAGGAGAATTAATTGTTATTTTTTTCCCCTGCAAAGTTAGGGAAGGATACACGGTACGTTATAGTCTGTAACAGAGTCAATGTTATGTGTGGTAATCAAGCTAGTTTCACATGATTTAATGCTGAACAGAGTCAGAAAATGATTGCATCCTTTACATGGGCCTCACAGAGCAGTCACCACCCACACTGTTTATTCAGACTCGGAGCTCTGCCATTCACTGTTTAAGCCAGAGGAGGAAAAAAATCCCTTCGTGAATGCTCTTGAAACCATGTATTCTCAGCGCAAAGTGGAGCTGGGGGGAGGAATGCAAATAAGGTCCTTCCCATTGCTGCAGTTGTATGGAGGTGAGATTTTCTTCGATCCTCCAGTGCCACAGTAAGGGAAGGATTATTTGGAGCTGTTGATATGGGGGCAAATCAAGTTAAGAATTTGTTGATGCCACTAAAATTTCCAGAGACAGCTGGGTGGCTTTTCTTCTTCCAGCTTTTCCATCTGTTACCACCTGAACAAAGAGGTAAAGTTACCTCTTCTGCTGTGTGCAAAGTTGGTAGGGTTTTCTGAAAAGTCATGTGGTGGTGTGGATTTTGTTCAGCTTGTTTCTTTCAAGAGTGAAAAGTTTTTCTGCTGTCTTATGCCTTAACTTTTTTGGTAAGAGAAGCGTTTGGGAAATACTTTGCTCCTTCATGCCTATCCATCTGTTACAAAGGAAGCTCTAACCAGAAAAGGTTGTGAGTGAGTATGCAAGACATCTATGACAGCCTAGTAAAATTTTATATGCATCAAGTGGTAGTGTTTTTACTCCTTCTATAGCTAAACTTATCTCATCAAGAAGGCTTTTGCTACTCTTCCATTGATATTTCCCCTTTTACAGTTCTTCACGTTTCTTCTGCATAATCCCGTTCCTTTTAAAAAGGGATTCCTCACTTCCCCAGGCACTTATATTTTAAAGTTGCTACAGATCTAAGCTACTCTTTTAAATTTATATCTGCAGGTTTCTGAGGTTATAGAAATGCCAAGAGCATATCAGCAGTTAGTCTAGAGACATAAACTAGAGCACCACCAACGCCAACACTCTCATTAATTTTATGCAGCATTTAAACTTTTCATGTTAAGTGCTGGCTAATCTGAGTGGCAAGCATGAACTGTTTGGTTCCTCATCTGGAACTGGTTCTGTAGTGTGCTCTATCCAACTCGTAATTTTGGGTCCATGAGCAGGAGATTTTCTTAGTCCTCTCCCCACCCTTCAGCTGCTCACCTGTTATGTGGCTTTTTATTCTACTCTGATTTGTTTTGAATAAAAGAAACAGGAATTCCCTTGCTTAGTAAAGTCCTTCTTATGATAGTAATTGTGTAATATATAGTGATGTAGTGTTAGACTGCTGTCTTCATGTTTTCTTGATGCCTTGCAATATTTCAAGACCCACTCAGTTTGTGTATTCCTTTGGCTGGAATAATTTTATTCCAAGCTCAGGAATCTCATCCATTTTTCCATTTAAGAACTGATCATGAGATGTGCAATAGCTGTGTCCATGTGCTTTTGTTCTTCTTGCCAAACTCTTGCTTCATAAATTAGAGCTTAGCCACAGTAAACCTGGGGATCTGGAGTGTCCTCCAGGTTGCCGTCTAAAAATACCTAGGGCATTTTTCCAGTCCACCAATATCTAATAAGATGGATTTGCTCATCGTAGTTAAATATTATGGGTGAAATTCTTCCTGGAGGAGCAGACATGGAGCACTCAATGACTTTAGGTGGCGCAGATCGGGGAATAAAACTTGTCCAAAGTGTCTCCATTGGAGCACACAAAGTATCTCCCACTTATGGAGCACTGTGAGCTTACAGATAGTACAGTGACTATTTTAGTCATTGTTTTCGTTGTTACTCAAAGCACTTACTTAAGGCAGTGCCTGGAGGGAAAGAAAGATGATTATCCCTGAACAGAAACCCCTTTAGATATAGTAAGGGTTATTGAAGCAGTATTTATATTTCCAGCACAAGGCTGCTTTCCCACTTGCCTTTGAGATGTGACAGAAATGTTCCTCTTTTCCCGCCAGTGAATATGTTGCTAATATAGAATTCATTGGTACCAGAATTATACTTCTATTTCCACATCGGGTCGGTTGAGTACTTTTAACCCATGTTTGCCTCATTCCTCAGCAGCCTGAAGATTGCAGTATGTAATATTTGGCTTGGTTAGCCTAGATCAGACAGCCAATTGCACCTTCATTGCACTCTATGTACTTTGATAACAGGTGTCCCCCAAATCACTTGGCTTGAGAGGGAAAAATTACTATTTGCTTTGTGAAGTGAGTGAGCTTGATGTAGGAGTCTCTGTGGGATTAAATATACAAAAGATAGATACAAAATAATCATATTTGATATGGAAAAGTGAGTCACCCAATGGTTTTGTTTTTTTCCTAGTCATAGCTGGAGTCTTTCCACTTTCTTCCCAGAGCTCTCAGCATTATGGGGTCAGAGAAGAGTGCATGAAATCTTTGCCCAACTCAAGCCAATGAGGGTAGTAATTAGTAACTATGCAGTTCAGTGGTGCCCAGAGCCTATTTAGGTCGTGGCACAATCTACTGAATAGCTCCTTAGGGCTGTTCCTTGAGCCAGCTCTGCCTCTGGGCCACGGGCAGGCATTGCCAGGCTGACCTTGCACATCTTGCTTTCACACAGCCCCTGTCCTGCCTATAACTGTGTTTTGGTTTCTGTCCTCTGTGTTCACAGCTTTATTAACTCTCTTGAGGGCTCAGGCAGCTGGGAAACTGATTTTTCTGTTACTCACTGCTTATCACAGGCCCTGCCCCACTGGTATTTGCATGCCCTGCACTACTCTGTACCACTAAGATGTAGGCAGTTGTCATTTTACAGCTGATACTGTCCAGAATTGCAAATAAATTCAAGGAACATCTCATCAATTGCTCTGAGGCTTTGGTACAGCCAGTGGCCACCTTACTCTGCAAAAAGTATCTTACTTATTACTTTTGAAGTATTGAGACACTTTTCAATTCTGCTGGATTTATTGCTGAATCCTGGCACTTACCTAACAATGGAGGCCAGAAACTGTTTGACTGTGGTCACCTGAAGCCTCTTCTGACAGATAGGGTTTATTGGCTTCCCTTTGTCAGCTGGAGAACAAAGTCCTTGCAAGCTGGGAATGAGAGTGGGGCTTGTTCATGGTAACACACAGCCCCTTGACTCCTGAGAAGCACTGCCCCTAAGTGCTTCAGTGAAGCTGCTCTTTGCCTTCAGCTATGTGACAGCAGGATTAAACCTAGAGTGGATAGAAGTCTTTCGAATAATCTGGGAAGCTCTGTGTTGCTCTTAAAATGTTAGAATGTGCTAATAGAGCCTCAGCTGAGTCTCTCTACCTTCTTATTCCCACCTTCAAGCAGATGCCTTCAAGAAGACTGTGCTGGGACAAGACCCATGTGCCCTTTGCCTCCTCTCCCTGGTTTCTTTAGAAAGGGTCAGACACATGTAATCCTGGAGAAATGCAGGATGTGCCCCACAAGTCTCTCCTGAGGACAGTCTGTGTTTCTGGAACCCAGATTTGGATTGCATTGTGCAGGTGCAGCACTGTTAACTGCTATTTCTTCTTGACTATCTGAAATTGTGAAAAAAAATCCCTCAGAAGTAAAGCTGCTGGCAGTTTATCACATAGAATAATAGAATCATAGAATGTTAACGGGTTGGAATGGACCTTAAAAATCGTCTAGTCCCACCCCTGCTGCCATGGGCAGAGACACCCCCAACCGGACCAGGTTGCTTAAAGGCTTGTCCAGCCTGGCCTTTAACACTGCCAGGGTTGGGGCATCCACAACCTTCTGGGCAACCTGTTCCAGTGTCTCACCACCCTCACAGCCAAGAATTTCTTCCCAATATTTAATCTAAATTTCCCCTCCTTCAATTTGTGCCCATTGCTCTTTGTCCAATCACTACAGTTCCTGATGAAGGGTCCCTCTCCGGCTTCCCTGTAGGCTCCTTGCAGGTACTGGAAGTTTACTATGAGGTCTCCATGCAACCTTCTGTCTTCCAGGCTGAGCAGCCCCAACTCTTTATAGGGGAGATGCTCCAGTCCTGTTACCAGCTTTGTGTCCCTCCCAACAGTTCCATGTCCTTTTGTGCTGGGGATCCCAGAGCTGGACGCAGCACTCCAGGCGGGCTCTCACCAGAGCAGAGCAGAGGGGGAGAATCAGCTCCTTTGACCTGCTGGCCACGCTCCTTTGGATGCAGCCCAGGATTCCATTGGCTTTCCGGGCTGGCAGCGCACACTGCTGGCTCATGTTGAGTTTTCCATCAGCCACCACCCCCAGGTCCTTCTGCTCAGGGCTGCTCCCAGTCACTTCTCTGCCCAACCTGTGGCTGTTCCTGACCCATGTGCAGGACCCTGCACTTGGCTTTGTTAAACCTCAGGAGGTTTGCCCAGGTCCCTCTGGATGCCATCCCTTCCCTCCAGCACATCGGCCGCCCCGCACAGCTCGGTGTTGTCAGTGAATCTGCTGAGGGTGCCCTCAATCCCATTGTCCCTGTCACCAGCAGATGTGGAACCATATCAGCCCCAGGACTGACCCCTGAGAGACATCACTGGTCACTGGTCTCCCTGTGGACAACGAGCCAATGACCACAACTCTTTGTGTGCAGCCATCCAGCCAGTTCTTTATCCCCAAGTGGTCCATCCATCAAATCCGTGCCTCCAACTTGGAGACAAGGATAACATGCAGGACAGCGTCAAACACTTTTCTTAAGTCCACACAGACAATGTCAGTTCCTCTGCCTCATCCACCAACACTGCAGCCCCATAACAGAAGGTGACCAAATTTGTCAGGCATGATTTCCCTTTGTGAAGCCACGTTGGCTGTTACCAACCACCTCTTTATTTTCCATGTGCCTCAGTCTAGTTTCCAGGAGAATCTGCTCTATGATCAGGCATAGGAAAACATCTCCATGGCCTGTTTTGTTGTCCCATTTCCATGAGCCTTGCCTTTCTCTCCCTCAAGACAGAAGCTGCTTCGCCAAATACTTTTTTGTAGCTGCGCAGCTATGGATACCAGCTTTGGATACCAACACTCTGTAAGGGCTATTCATGCTTCTCCAATGGAAAAATGAAGTGAGCCTGAAGTGTCCCTGCCAACCTGGCAGTGCTGGTGGTAGCACTGGTTGAGCCCGGGACATGTCATGAGGCTCAGACAAGCAGTAGCTTGTGGAGTTCACTAGTCCCACAAGTCCCTGCTAAGGGTTAAGTGTGGGCATTTTTAAAGTGTGTTTCTGAATCGGGATGCTTGCTTGTTTTGGAGACTGATTTATTTCCTCCTGTACGTGTTTGGGATCAGAGCACTTGTTTCCTCTGACTCCTGATGCCTCTGTGGCCTCTTTGGGCTGCAGCTCTATGAGGAAGGGACTCTTAGTTTGCTGAGAAGCTGGCACAGTAAGGCTTCTTGGCATCAACATAGCCCAGAAGATCAATAATAATAATAAATAGTAGAGTCATTTCAGATGCCTTAAATCAAACAGTCATATGGAAAAAGAGTTTGTGTTCCCCATGGCTATAATGCGTATGCCTTATAGGTGGGTCAGGAGATTGTGTTAGGAGTCCAAATGCCAGATGTGCATCTCAAAATCCTTGCTTTTGGATGCAGAAGCTGGGTAGTGGAGGTGGAGGTGGGATTTCAGCCCCTTAATTCTAAATAAATATAGCTCTGTGGTTTAATATGCACAGCAGTAGCTCTGTGGTTTATCATTTACTGAGAACTATGCTTTTCTAAGAAAATGCTCTCTTCCTGGTGCATATCTAAGCCAAGGCCTCCACTGTCATTTCATAAACTGTAAGGATTACTCTTTAAAATAGCTGTTTGGTAGCAATAAGGCCAAACAATTGCCCGATTCACGCTGCAGGTGAGTTCAACAGAAATCATATTGACTAAAGCTAGTCTGAGCAAGACAGCAGTGTTGCATTTGAGTATTTGCCAAGAAAAACCTGTAAGTTCCTAAAACTGGCTGCAAGGACAAGGGATTAGCCTGTCCTTCCAAGTCTGTAAATAAGGTCCTCAGACACTTTTTCCACTTGGGAACATGAACACAGACTGTTTATATTTTTTAAGGAAAAAATTGAAAAATCCCACGATTTTGCAGATAGGAAAAAGTCAGCTTTGCAGCTGCTCAGCTACCAGCATATGGGTAGTTTGATGTTCTTTTCTAATCTGGAATGCATTGTGATACTGCTGTTCCTTGCAGTGAAAGGTCACTGCATTTTTAATTTCTATTCACTGTTTGTATTTTTCTAATAATTCACACCCTCTGATAAACCAAATGACTGGAACCACAGAGCAAATGAAACTTTGAAACAAACCTTTTCCTGTCGCACATGTATGGATCCTGAATTTCCAAAAAAAGGTGCCTTTTCAGTGATGTAATCAGCTACTGGGAGGCGAGTGCCCTCTCTATAGCTGTGTGACTTTGAGCTGCCAGAGTATTTTGTAGTGCTTGTTTGTAAGCATGGGTATTTAGTTTCAGAATTAGTACAGGACCTGAGTAGTTGATGACCCAAGCTGTTATGACTACATCCACAATGCAGAAATATATCCAAGTGCAAGTTCCAAAAAGTATAACTTGATATTTATGATGCTGATAAAAAGCATTGTCTCTCTATCTGTTCAGGAAAGACCAAAACCACCACTGGGCTTTATGCAATGCAACTCCCATGAAATCCTTCCATATAATGGATTATTGGTAGAGGGTCCTTTATTCTCTTTTCTGTCCTCTGTCCCTTCCTTAAAACGAAAAACAGTTTGACTTTTATAGCTAAGGACTTGCGTGTTTTCAAAGAATGGTTGTTGAACTGGTGGAAAACTGGAACGAGGTGGGATTGAATCAGACTCAGAACTTCGTTTTGTCTCTGCTGGGTCGCACAGTGGGACAGGGCTTGGGTGCAGGAGGGACTGCATCCAGGCTGGAGCTGCCTGGCTCTGAGCTGCTTGGCTTCACCTCTCCCTGTCATTCCCCTGCCGCTTAAGAAAATATTTCCATTTGTTCTCTCCAGGTACTTTATGGCAGCGCGACGTGGCCAGAGAATGCAGTCTTCCCTCTGTGAGAGAGGCAGGACGAATGTCCTTTATTTCAGTCGCTCGCTGCTTCTGGTGTTGAGCAGGCAGTCTCAGTTCTGGCATCTCTGAACTTTTGAGTACTTGCCTTTGCAAGTTTAGGCTTCATTTGGTTGGAGAGGGTTTTTTTGGATGTCCTGTTGCTGTAACTTACGGATAATTTTTTCCCTTAATGAAAAGAAGAGGAAAAGAGAAGACATACGCTTTGTTTTGCAGATTCAGCTGAGACACAAAGGGTGCGTTGTTCCGACCTTCCCAGCAGGCTGGTAAATTTTTTATATTGGCAAAAAGGGCCTGGAGCTCAGAAGTCCTGAACACTTCTAGTTTCCCATACAAGAGCTGGGGCCTGCAGTGTGAGCCAGAACAAAGTCTGGGAGCTGTGGTCAGCAGAGTGAGCGTGTGCTGGCAGCCTGTGGGACAGAGAATTTTTTGGGGTTGCGGGGGAGCTTCCCAGCATTGCTTCCCCTCTGCCCTGAGCATTGCTGCCCACTAGGCAATTGGATAGACCTCTATAGGAAATACTTGCAAGGCTCTGCAAGTGCCATTTGCAGGCATCTGACTTTCCCTGCTGTGCTCTGTGTGTCCCCAGCAAGCTGCCTCACCTCACATGCTGCAACACAAGGCATGCTGCTGCCAAGCCTGGCTCTAAAGCTGTTGGGAAGATGCCTGGCTCTGATTTAGTGTCCCAGACCCCATGCATACGTCACGAGCGAGTTTGGTGCAGCAGAGAGCTGCCTCCATGAGTTGGTGGGAAACCTGCAGATTTCTGCAGCCAGAAATCCTGGTAACTTTGGGGAGTCCCAGGAGGTCTGGAAGGATCCAAGCAGCTGAGCGCAGCTGTGTTAGGGTAGTGGGGGTTGAGCTCCTTTGCAGCACTGACCCTCAGCTAATAGGGCCTAAGACAGGAAGATTGGACAAAGGTGGCCCAAATATTATGTTCATTTTCTCCTTGCAGTTTTTTTTTTTCTGGCAGCTAAAATGATTCCCTGAAGGAAGAGGTGTCATTTAAAACAGAGCAATTATGAGTGCACGGATGCATCACTGGAGTTCAGAGACAGCCTCCTACATCTGAAGGGCAAAAGATTGTAACTGCGATTCACTTACAGGAGGGAAGGGCCCCATCCTCACTCACGAGGTTTGTTTCCTTGATCAGAGGCATCTGGTTAAACTGCTGCTTTGCACTTTGCCTGATGTTCGAAGTTTCAGAGGGAAGAAAACTTCTCTGCAGAAGATGCACAGCAGAACTCGCTGGTGTTTAACCCTGTGTGTCAGTCAGGTATTGCAAGAGAAGAGCAAAGGATATACTTTAGTTCCTCTGGTCGGGTGTTTTCATACACTTTGTGCTCATTCAGAGGAACGACTTGCTTTTTAGTTTATGTGGAACCAACTTTTACCGTGAAATGTTTTACCTACATCCTTCCTCTCTTCCTCTGGGGTACACCCCTGCAGACCCAGGATTAGGACTTTGGCTGCAGCAGCAGGAATACTGCAGGCTTGCCCTGGAACCTGTCCTGTCTCTGCTTTCTGCAAGAGCCCCTGTGAGGAGAGCCCCACTTTTGCCTCCCATGGGAAATGCTGACACAGCCATTGAAGCTAGCAAGGCCTGGGATGCCTCTGCCTGCCCACCTCTCCCCCCCTCCATTTCCCCAGGCCCACTGTGATACCCACTGCTTCAGGAGGGATGACACAGGTGCTCCAGGTCCCCTCCTGCCCCATCTCAGCGGTGGGCAGAGCATGAACCCGAGCAGAGGTATCTCCATCAAGGCACAGGGACCGCCGAGAGCCTGGTAAGGGCTGGGGCGGAGACAACCATAAATGGTTCTGATTCATTTGGCTTCCTGTCTCTCTCTAAGAAAAGGATGTAAATAGCCAAAAGCAGGGGATTCCAGTGAAAAGAGCAGGCGGGTGCCGTGCGGTGCTGTGCTGTGCCAGCTGTGGACTCGGCCTCACGGAAAGCCGGTAGTGGTGAAAGCTGGGGTTCTCAGAAGTGGGGGAGGCGCGGGCTGCTGCTGCGCCGCATCACCCCATCGCATCAGAGAGGCTTCCTGCAGACGGGGGAGATCGTGGAAGGAAGAACCTCTGCAGCGCCCGTGACCTCGCCCCTGGCTGCAGGAGAGGTGCGTCCTCTCCTCTGCGCCCTGAGCAGTGGGGGTGCTGCTGGTGCCCTCGCAGCCAGGCAGGCATCCCTGTGTTTTGGCCAGCCCCCAGCACGGGGGAGGTCCCAAAGGACTGATGGCTGGAACTGCGGTGACATTTTTTCATGGGAACTTCATGTCTTGGGGCCACCAGCAGGGTAATATGGGCAAACTTTGTGTCCATACTTGGTGCTCATACCCGTGCCCATAAGTGTTGAACAACTGCCTGCTTATAGAAACACAGACTGTTGTCACCAGTGTTCCCTGTGTTGCCAGTGCAATAGCAAATTGCAATGATCCTGCAGAGAGAGGCTCACACACCAGCATTCTGCTACCATAGGAAGGCAGGTATCACTCTGGTTTGGAGGGCATTGTCTGGGTGGTATCCTGAGTCCAGCTGTGCTCAAGACACTTGGCAGTGAGGCAGTGAGCTCCATATCCCCAGCTCATGTCACACATCACCCTCGCAGTCATCAGCTGGCTAAAGACACACCACCAGTAGTGCCTTCACCCATCTGGCTCCATAGCCCTTCTTCCCATTGCTGTTTCCTTGCACTCAGAAGGAGAATGCTGAGGAGGTAATCCAAGGAAAGATGGCACAAAGGGGTTTCAGTTTTGTAGCACCAGAGAGTGTGTGCCTTTAATTGATATAACACTGTGGAGAGACTTGAGGTGTGTCAGGCACCCACTGCCCACTGGCAGCCAACAGACATGGGTGTTCGCCTGCCTTGCTTACCTGTGATAGTAATCTCTGTATAAATCCAACACCCCAGTACTGTTTGGATGAGCAGCGAGGGAGGATGGCTCACAACATGCTTCTGGAATTGCCTATTTGGTGTCCAGCTCCATGCTCTTGTGTCAGGGAAATCAATTTAATCAATTGTCTTTCAGGCAATACATGTTCCTCTTCTATGAAGACAGGGTGAGGCAACTGGGGTTATTCCATCTACAATAGAGAAGGCTCTGGGGAGACCTTATAGCAGCCTTCCACTACCTAAAAGGGGCCTGCAAGAAAACTGGAGAGAGACTTTTTGCAAGCACGTGTAGGGATGGGCCAAAGGGTGATGGATAGATATGAGGAAGAAACTCTTTACTGTAAGGGTGGTGTAGCACTGGTACACATTCCGCCCCCAGAAGTGTTCAAGGCCAGGCTGGATGCAGCTTTGAACAATCTGGTGTAGTGGAAGGTGTTCCTACGTGTGGCAGGGCATTGTAACTGGGTGATCTTTAAGGTCTCTTGTAGCCCAAACTATTCTATGATTCTGTGGTTCCATATGTAAAAGATGCAAAAAATTCAAGAGCTGGGAGCAGAACTGAGGCCCAAGGCAGTCATCTGCTGCAGACAAAGCTTCTGTCACTTTTGGAACCTGAGTATGGTTCATATGGGACAAGGTTGTTAGTACAGCTCTTCTTATTTAGAAGTAGCTGTGTATAGAAGTGGAACTCAAAGAATTCATTTCTCTTCTATTTTCTGTACCATAAGGCTAAAAATTTTCTTTGTCAGTGGGGAAGTTGCAGGCAGGAGAAGGTGAGAAACACAGTCCTTTTTACAGGGAGCAGTAACCTAATACAAAATACATTCAAGGCACAGAGAAAAAGCAGGTAAGAATGAACTAGCTACATCTTCTAAGTGAGTGCTGTGGGGATGTTTCAAGGTTACACATAAACCTGTTCACCCATAATGAAATAATCAATGCAACAGATACTAGCAAACCCCCCTAAAAAATTTCACATACAGATTGGTTATTTAGGAATACATTTGCTAGTAGCAGACAGCGTTAATCGAGGTGATCTCTTTTCCTCACCATCTTATCTTCACTTACCTGCCAATGCAGTCTTTTCCCTTTCAGACTGCTCAAAATGGATTCTGCTGCCTTCCTGTAAGAAATTCAAGCTCCACCTGTGTTTAATTAGATATTGGATAACCTGGGTTGTTGTATTACGAACATCTGGGCCAAAAGTCTAGAAAAACAAATCAATCCTAGGTCAAAGAGCAATAGTTCCAATTTTAAGCCAAGTGAAGTGATAAAAGGTATAGAGAAAGACACCTGAAAAATGTAGGAAAATTGTTTAAAAAAAACCCCTAAATTAAGTAAACTCTGTAGCTTGTATCTACTGGCTTGTGACATATTTGTGATTACATAAAGTAACAAGCATATAAAACTATCTTTCTCAAAGACACATGAAAAGAAATAATTTTTACAAGAGGTTCTTTTACATTCCCGTCTTGCTGTTCTACAGACATTTTAGATACACAAGGTAAATCCTATTTGCAAAAGCAAAGGATAAAGAAATTATTTTCCTTTAAATGCTCCGGCTGGTTTTTGAACAAGGGAAAGAAAGCACAGTGTGCACACCTGTAAAGGGACTGCTCCAGTGATTATGCAGCATTTCTGTGGGCTAAGGTACCACAGGGAATGTTGGGATCTGCAGTTTGCTGCTACCCCAGTGATGGGAAGTGAGACAAGCAGGGTTTGTAGGCAGCAGTGGTCACTTTATAACATTCCTACCCCAGTGGATGGTGGCAGGGAACAGATGCACATTTGGGCAGCCATTCTTTCTGCTGCATCGTCGTAGGGACTGTTCCTCCCTCTATCTCAACAAATCAGCTGTGAGATGTGAAAACATTACAGCAGGTGGGGCTTGCTGCATTTTCTCTTCAGGATATTCAAACCCACAATGTTGAATTTGAAATGAAGTGAAATAGTGGTTGCAATCCCTTTGGGCTGGGAGAGGAATGATCCCCAGTCCACCCATATCCCTGCAGAGTGGGGTGAGCCCAGACCCCCTGGATTAGATCGGAGAGACGTAGTTTTGGAAGGAAGAGGAAAGCACAGGCCTCTGGGTTGTATTTTTTTCTTTGAAGGAAAGTAAGTGCTTCCAAATGTAAGTGTCTGAACTCCCTGAGGACAGAGGCATTGCTCTGCAATCCCGAGCTAACCCCACACTTTGGCCTTGGGGTGAGGGCATGGTTTGTCTCCCACATTTTCTCTGATTTAGCTCATCGCTTAGCCAGCTGATTTCCACTAAGTCTTTTCCTAAATGTTTAAAATTCCCTCTGCTCTAAGCAGAGAAACCCCAGCCCCACACATGGGTTTGGCCAGACTCAAAGGCCAGCTGCTTACTGGCTTGAGGCTGTCGTGAATAAGGTCCTCCCAAGGCAAGGTGGGTAGGCATGTGTAGTGCCAGGGGCTGATTAGAAAGCCTGTGGATTTGGCACCCTCTGCTTGGATATGTGAAGATGTCCTTAGCCAAAAGAAATCTTTCTCAGGATCTCCATGCCACAGGATTTTGTTTTACTAGCTGCAGGCCCAGTGCAACCCATGCCTTGTCTACAGCTGATGAACCTTGAAGTTCATTGCAAAACCTTCCAGCCTTCAGATGCTAAAATACATGAAGGGGACTCTTTCCCCCTGCCCACCCTATGATTGCAGCAGCCCAGCCCTTCGTCCTGTAACACCCACCAGGCTCTCCCTCCTTGCAGAGCTGTCACTATTAACAGTCTATGGCTGAACTCTCTTGCCTTTGATTTTTTTTCTTTTGGAAACAGGCTCAGGTCTAATGACAGATGCTCTGGTGGCCCTAAACATCCTCATCTGCTGACCCAAGAGCTCTCCTGCCACACGTACACTGCTCCTTAAGAACTTGTGGTCTCCTTTCACTGCAAAGGCTCAGTGAGTCAGCAAAGTTCCTTGGAGTGCTCATGTGCCTTCAAAAAGAGCTTTGTAAATACTGGACTTTGTTTTTGCAAAACAGCCAAGTAAAAGTTATCTGTTTATGATGTGATACCTGCAGTTGTATCTAAATACTTTGCAGCTTGCGTTTGTTAGGGCTGGCACAGTTCCTCAGGCACCAGACCAACCCCAGTGCAGCTTTACATGCTTTTCTGCCTTGAGATGAAGAGCAGGTCTTACTTTGCCACCTGCAACCTGGCTGGGAAATGAGCTTGCTAGAGGGGAGTTAAACTTGTTTCTGATCTGTGGGAAAGAGTAAGAGTCTCCTTAGATCTGCAGAGGTTAGGGACATGGTGGCTGTTAACTCACCTGGCCTACTTGCCTGTGTGTCATGCATAAGTTTCTCCCAGACATTCATTTGCTAAGCCTGAAGGATTTTATATTGCAGTGTTTGGAGCCACAAAGGGAGGGGAAAATGAAGCGTCTCCAGATGGGCCCAGAAATTCACTCCAGATGATTGGTGCAGGTGATGGATCATAGTGATAGGCTTGTCTCTTGCATAATTTTTGTCATTCTCTCTTGGGCTTTCCCATGTGTCTCCAAGCTGTGGAACCTTTCCGAACCACACTGTGCCATTCTTGTGTGGGGCTGTGATGTGCAGGTTCCAAGCTGCCTATGGGCCTGGAAATACAAGAGCAGGGCAGGACAGACAAACACAACATTGCATCATGCTGTGTTAACCCCAACAGTCTCATGCATGGCTCCCAAATGTGGTGTTTCCCCATGGGTAAGCCTTTCATGCACCTTTCACTGGCTTGGACCATTCACCTTTTCACACC
Organism: Irena cyanogastra; assembly: GCA_013397155.1. Classification (NCBI taxonomy): domain Eukaryota; kingdom Metazoa; phylum Chordata; class Aves; order Passeriformes; family Irenidae; genus Irena; species Irena cyanogastra. The sequence continues at coordinate 275,070 of VWZV01005811.1, forward strand.
AGGCTCCTGTGGTGATTTCTAAATCCCTTACTAAGTGGATATGTCTTTTTGGTTTTCCCCATGTTTCATACTTGTGTTAACACTGCTTCTGTATGTTCTTTAGTATAAATGCCTTTCTATCTAGACTAGTAGTTTTAGGCTTTTTTTGCCATGACTTTGCCTGTGGAATTGTGGCTGGCTTTTCATAAAACCATCTTTTTGTCAATTATTTCTGCTGTTAATTTTTGTTGCCCCTCAGTCATGCTAATACGTCAAGTTTGGAGATACTGACGCATTTAAATTTATTTCATACATTTCTATGGTTGATGTTTGATTCTACTTGATCCTAATATGGTCATCATTATGCACAGCCACTTGCTAATTCTTCAGTCTGTAAACTCTTTTTTACTTTTTGTCTATCTGAATGAGGTCAGTACTCATCTCTAGCATGCTGGGTGCATGACCGTCTAAGGTATTTTTTGAATGACCACATGAGATCTCCAGCAAATATCTCTGAGGCTGAAGTCACCAATGATGGTAATTCCTCTCTCTGCACATTACAAACAGATGGTTGAGGAGATGTTCCATTCACTGGTAAAATTTGTTCTGTAACAGATGCCTGCCAGCTGCCATTCCCTGCCCTGCTGCATGATTTTATAGAGCTAACGAGATTAAGAAACTGTTGAAATTGATTTTTGCTTCTAAATACAGCAGATCTGATTCCGAAAATGCAGGGAGGACTCTGTCTCAGGTGGTGCAAGCTGGCACAACTCCAGTGAAAAGTCAGTGGAGCTGAACCACTCCACATCAGCCACGGTGCTGCCTTGAAGAGCAACTCTCTTAAATGAAAGCGTCAGCATTAAGAAGCCGACAACAAAAAGAAGTTTCCCAAGTAGAACAACAGCACAAAAGTGGGACAAAAGGAGAGTTTGGGGCAGTTTAAAAAACTACCCTTCACTCATACCAGCAGTCCAAGACTGCTGATAGATCTTGAAAAATGCTTTTCGCTGGAAACTCCAGTTCATCAGATCGCTCGTTGCTCAGCCTTGGTGCCATGGCAGGAGGTTGTTTTGCAGCCTTCGAACTTGCTTGCTCATGAATCAACACTTCCCACCTGTAGCCACTGGGGCTGAAGCCATGAAACCTCCCAGGCTGAAATCCTTCTGCTGATAAAAATCTAGATTGAACTCAGCATGAAGCTGTGGAAAAATGCAGATGTGTATTTTGAGAGTCCATGGTCAGGCTTTGAACAATCAGATGAGTATTAAGAGAAAAAAAATGCAGTAGTTTAAAAATAACAGATCTACTGCATGGCAGCCATAAAAGGAGATTTTAAGGAAAGGAACAGAAAATCATGCCAGATGAATGCATTAGGAATAGCAGTTGATATGGCATGTACTAATGACAACATATATATCCCCTTTCTCTCCAAAATAGATGTGAGAACCTTACAGCCAGAGCACACTGTTTAAACTCTGTTAGTACAACATTCACTACATCTTCTTACAACTGCAGGCATTTGCTGAACACTACTACTGTTTCTTATGCCTCCAGACAAAATTTAAACTCAGGTCAAATCTGTAAGCAGTTCTTGATTGAACAATCCAACTTAAAGCATTACAGGCTGCTTGAAAGCCTCTGTGACCCGACAGATTTGAATACTGAAAAACATGACATCAGAATGACCTTTCCTTTTGCACTGTTCTCACAGCTCCTTTCTTCTCAGTAGATACTTGAATCTCTGCTGTCTTCCTAGTCTTAGTGCCTGATATGCTGAGTCTGTTCCATCCATCCATCCATCCATCTCACTAGGACTTCTAGTTGCAGGGTCATTTATTCCCTCTCCTCTGTTTTGTAAAGGGATGATAAGTCAGCACTGGGTCTTGGCAGCATCCCCCAGCTATCCAGACACTGCCATGGGCTTCCCAAACACCCTCATTCTCAGAGAACAGAACTCTGAGGTCTGTCGTGGTTTGAGATATTGACAAAATAGTTTGGGCCTGCCATTACCACCCTGCAAACCCAGCCCATCTTAAATAACAGCCTGCTGTCTACATCAAAAGTCCTTTGTGAAGAGCACAGTTGCTCCTCTGTAACTGTTCTACATGGAGCAGGTCATCAGCTGCATATGAGCTTTCCTTCTGTTTTTAATTTTTTTTCTCAAAAAAACCCCACAGTATGAAGTAATGTTAGAAATAAATAGTCTTGTCCTTCTCCCCTAATTATAGAAAGAGGAGCCTTGTTGGGCTGCATGTGATTTTCTGTGTCAGCTACTCACCTGGGAGTTCGAGTGATTTCCCTACAAGTTACAGCAATTTCATTCAGCAAAATCTGAAATTTATAGCTTTATTTTCTGTGAATCCACAGGATGATCTTTGAACTGCTGAGCTTTTCTCAAGGTGACTTTGAAAGCCATCTTCCTTGCCCCAGCAATGAGATCTCTGTGCACAGCATACAGCTGTGATAATCCCTGGAGAGTTTTGTCCAAGCCAAGAAATTAAGAGCCCTGTCTAATGGGGTCACCGGCTGCTAATGAAGTTGCACGTTCATAAACTACAGCTACAGCTCTCAAGGGAAACTCCCCGTTGTCCCTGCTTCAGGAGATGCGGTTTGTCTGTGCCATAGGAGCTCGTAGGACCTGCGAGAGCTGCTGGAAGCAATCTGCTGTGTGGGCTTTATTTTTAACCCCACCTCCCCAACCCCTAAGCAGGTTCTTCTTTCATTCCCAAATTGAACTGAACAGAGTTTTAATTTCGATGCCTGTGTCAATTTGTCAGCAGTAGTCAAATGAGAGAGGAGTTATTCAGGTTTTTTCCTCCTGTGGAGGATCAAACAACAAATCAGTATAAGGAATTCCTGATGGAGAAGCCTAAAAGGAAGATTATGAATTTTCAAAGCCGTGGCCTTCTAAACCAAGCGTCTCTGCAGACATCATGGAGCAAGAGCTCATTAGGAGTAATCATCTAAAACCTGACTGAAGTCTCTGTAGCTTTTCTGCCTTACACCAGATGAAGATCTCATCCATTCACCTAGTTTTAAGTCCAGACACACGTTCTTGTGGTGAAGACATAATTTCCTCTGCATGCTGTAACCATTGCTCTGCACTGTGACAAGCAAATGTTTATTGGGCTTTGCAGGCCACAGCGAGAGCTTACAGCACATTTCTTTATGGCGTTTGTTTTGCTATACATGATGTATATTTTGGTGGGTTTGCTGGTGCTTTATTTGATGCTCAAGATCAATCATTTCTGAAACACAAGTGTGACATCTTGGGAAAAACAACTTCAATTCACTCAGTGCTAATCTATCATGTTGACTTTATTTCCAGCACAGCATACCAAGAGCAAACAACTTCCTACTACTCCGTGCTTTTCAGCTAAATGCCTTTTCCAAAAGGCTAGGGAAATGCTTGTGTCATGGAAAAAACAGAATCCAGCTATGCAGGAAATAAAGAGGTGCAGTGGATCAGGCTTAACTGAGCACTTAACAGGCTCTGACTAGCCTGAGCTTATATTAACTGAACCACTGAACCCATCCAAGCTGAACAGATGCAGAGCATTTGGGCTGTGCAGTTAAGATACACTTCAGCATTCCTTTATCTGCAGGTAGTAGCACATAACCACCTGGAAATTACTCCCAGCGTGGGCAGGGGAGAGGGGCATTTTGGACCTGCACAAGGCAAGCTGCTCTCAGGGTCTCTGTGTACATTATCCCCCTCTGCCTCTCTTAAGATGCAGCTAAAGCAGCTAAAGTTGCTCCTTGTGCTTTTGTTTGTTTTGGTTCGAGTTTTTTTTTTTTTTTTCTCTCTCAAATCTTTGTCCTATGAAAGAGGTGTTGGGAGATGTTCTCAGGATTGCAGGTGGCTTGGAGGCTGAAGGGCTTGTGGATGACTTTGTCTTTTCTACAAGACCTTCTCTTACAGGCCTCTGGTGTCTCACTAGTGTGATGCTACTTCTTCCTTTCTAAGGAGCCAGTGTCTCAGTCAGTGTGGGAATTACCCCACGAATTCCCACCTGACTGGAAATAGTGCTTCTCAAGCTGAAAATAGTGCTTCTCAAGCTGAGAGGTAGTTTTTGCTAGCTAGTCACTGTCACAGCTGTTGGTCATTCTGCAGTACTTTCTGCTAGACTTTATTTTTGAGCTGGGGAAAAAACCCCAGCCCTGTGCACACTGTTAGCTCAGACAGGTGGTAATGTGCCTGTCTTTGCTGATCGAAAAGGCAATTGGTATCATTACTATGCCTGCAGATAATTTAGGATTCATTAAAGTAAATGTTCATGGGGGGAAAGTGCGTGATTGCAATTTAGCATCCCGGTATTACGGCATCCCTGGCTCTAGCAGGCAAATGAAGAACATTGTAGCTCAGCATTTTCTGGATTGTAGGGATCTATCCATTGGCTTAGGCTTTGCAAAAATGTAAGTGGTATTTACAATTGCACTTGGCAACGAGCTGTTTTTTTCTGATACAAATCCAAATGCTAGGGTTATAATTACTGTGAATGTTGCATCCTGCAATCAGGAAGCATAAGCAACATGCATCAGTCTGGTCTTCACAACGAAATTGTTGAGGTCTGCAGTGGCCATCCCTGAGGAATCTTCCCATGGCCCTGAATTATGTAGCAAGCCCACATCTATGTAATCTCCTCTCGATACTGTTTCATTTTGCCTGCAGTAACTGTATTAGATCCCATTGCAGATGGACTCTGCAGGCTCATGCTGATCCAGACATAAGATGTGGGATTCATCATCTTCCAGGGACTAATTTTAAATACTTAAAACAAAATGGAAGACCTTCAGTCGGAAAAAGATGCACTTGAAAATAGTTGTTCTTTTATAGAGTAGTCTTGCAGGTCATGTTATATTCCTTGTAGTGATCAAGGGAGAGAGCAGACCTTGATTCTTACGCAAGTCTTTTTTTTTTTTTTTTGTTAAGGCCTGATCTTGACAGTGATCTGTGTAGATGCATACCAGATCAAGCCAGAGCAAAGCCACATAGGGAGCCAACACCTAGAGACCTAAAAAAATATTACATTAATGCTCACAGTGACTGAAAGGGGTTGCCTAAATTTGGGGCTAGCATGGGTAAGATGACAACTAAGGTTTGAATCGCTTTGTGGGCCTGCTGTATGCTGTTGGCATTGAAGGGTTCTTTGTTGCCAGCTGCAAAGAGGAAAATCTGCATAAGGGATGGATGATGCACACCTCACAGGCCAAAACAGCACTTGAAATCTACTGGACTCAGTGGATGACAGCTGAAGCTAAAACCACAGCTGAAAGTTTGGGCCAGGCTATAAATAAAGTACCTGAGTAAACTGAGGATAAGTTGTTTTTAAAGGAACAGAGCAGAGGGAGAGACCCATGTACAAGACTCGCACTTCAGTGTTGGGATGCAGCTTGGTTTAGGTTTTTTCCTAGTGGGTGATACAGTGTATGCTTACTAAAAATACATTTGAACAAACATGGATGTTATACAATGTTAATGGGATGGGGGTTTTTCCCCATAAGCAATTTGATAAGTTTTTCTGTAAAATTTAATTAACAACAGTCTGTGTAACTGGTGAATTTCCTATGCCAAACACTTTGTCTTACAGACATATAGTCACAGAAAAGTAAGAGATTCTTACACAAGACCCAGGTAAGCCCAGAGTCTTTATTTTAGCTATAAGGAAAAAGTCCCCTGAAAACTAAACAGGTCTCAAAATACTCTTCTCTAGATTTTGGTTTTGCACTGTATTATGAATTTGACGCAGTAGAAAATTTTTTAGCTAAGGATAGAGGGGATTTTATACAGACAAACTTACTCTTTCTGTCCTGTGTGTCCTGACATGCTTCTTTACATGTATGTCATTTAGAGAAGAAAAAGATGAACTATACCCTCTTTGCTGAACTATACCCTAGTTAGCAAAGACTGTCAGCTTGAAAAACATTGTTTTCAGACTGAGAATTTAGCTTCCTAATAAACTCAAACTAAAGTGAACCCAGAGGAAGGCTGGCTGTGTGCTCAGCTTCTGCAGGTAGAGTCTCATTTCCAGCTTATTCTATAAACAGACTCTTTTCTTCTATTATTTAAAACTGCTCAGCTGCTTCTCTGCAAGAAAACAGCAAAGGCAATTGAGCACAGTCTTGGTCACGTAAGTGGTTCTTGTCTCAAAAGGTAGTTCGTATTCAGTGCTGTCCTAGTTTTTCTTTTCTCAATCCCATAAAGGTCCTTTTCAGCATTGAAGAAATTCCAATTAATGAGCATGGGAATCAGTGTGTGAGCAAAAAAAGAAGTACAGTATTTGGCATACTGCTATAAAAATTATGGATAAATATTTACATACCTTTTAATGTCCCTTTACATTATTTTAAGCTGTTGGGTTTTTCACTAATCTTCATTTGACCATTTCAAGCATGACTAACATATTTTGAATTATTTTTACACTTCCAACATCTACTCTGTCAAAACAGTGAAGGCGAAGGTGCTGCAGGTGGCTGAACTGAGTTCGAAAGATTAATTTGCCGAGGAGAACTAGGACTTTCCAACTGTATTTCTGTGCTTGAGTTTCTTAATAAAGCCACCGTGTTATCCTGAACTTAGGCTAACTCCATGGTTACGGTGGTGTCGATTAACCACAGTGTCAAAGAATCACTCAGCCTGAAGCAGCCAATACAGAGATTTTTATTTTCCTCTCCTCTTTATCCAAGCACGGAAAAGGGGGCAGGTTGCTACGTGTTCTTGTTACACGTTATCTAAATATATTGATCACTTCCTCCGGACTCTTATCTGTTTGCTCTGCAGTGGCTGTGGTTCATTCACGCTGGGATTTGCAGAAAAGCTGAATGGATACAGCCACGTGAGTGGTACCGGTGAGCTGGTTCAAGCCGGGTGACACTGTGCCTGGCTTCTCTTTTGTTTCTTCTGGCTGGTTGCTTGACATCCGCCAGCCTCTCTGTTCATTAAGGCGGCATGATGAATGGAAGGCAGCGAGTGTAATTGGGGCAGTTAGGGCCACCTGGTTCATAAATACAACAAACATCCACTAGTGCATCTCTTCCAGCACCACATGCATCAGTGAAGTGCAAACTGGCTGATAGTGAATGGAAATCATAAACTGATGTGAAGATTCTAGCAGTTCCCAGAGTCACGCTGGCTCCTCTTGCCCCAGCCTTTTTAAGGCCCATGAAAGAACATTTTCAAAAGTGGGGCTCCCCCAATAACAGAGACTACATTCATGCAGCATTATTGTTCGTGGAGTTTTACACTAGGATAACTTCATTAGGATAGATCCTGCACTGCCCTAAGGGTGGGTCTACTCAGCCATACAGAATTGAGCTGGTAGTTGGCACGGTGGTTTCCGTGCCATTTGTGCAACGTGTGTGTGGCACAGGTAATTTGCTGGGGAAGGCAGGAGAAGGAGTTTGTGCACCACTGGTAGTCCTTGTGCAGAGAGGGGAGGAAGTTCAGCCCACAAGATACTAAACACCAGCTGATTTAAACACTAACTTCGCACTTAATGCTCCCAGGCTATGCCTTCTCCTGAGCTGAGCTCTCCAGACCTGACTTGAGCAGGGCCACAGTGGGCAGAGATGTGGAGCCATGGAAGCATGGACATCCCATTGGTGCCCAGGACTGGATAACACTGACTTGTAGAAGTGACCTTGGACTCAGCAGTGATCAGTGAAACCAGTGCTCACAGTGTATGGGAACAGCCCCATGCTGGCCAGTGAGGATAATGTCTTTAGCAGACTTTGCATCATGAAGCGGTTAATGAATTCTTTTGTAGTGAAAGGCTGGATTCAATAAAAAGTTTCTGGGGCAAGTTACCATAGCCTGCCATAGTAGAGTGTGTCAGGCAGACCCTTGGTTTTTTTCCCTTTTCATTTATTTTTTCTTCCCCTTTTAATTTTAAATTGAGTGCAGCTGACTGCCTCCAATGCTGTTAACAATGGCACTTCTTTCCCTGGGACAATGTAACATTTAAAACAGATAAAAGCTCATGTGGGGCTAATAAAAGTTTGCCCCCATCCTCATTCCTGTAGGGCAAGTTTCCTCATCGTTAACATTTTAAGTAGCAGCTCTATGAATATGAATGTAATTGACTTTTACATGCTATTACTCATCAGCGGGTAACTCCAAACAGGCATCACTGGAGGGATGTGCTGAATCTCAAAGAAACTTTGTGGCCCAGCAGCAGGGGAGCAGTGCTGTGTGAGATGAATCCTCAGCTTCAGGGACTGGGAAGTCAGTGGGTGAAAAACTGCGGGGACCAGAGTGCTGGGCATGGCAGCCAGTCCAGCAAGAGTAGCAAAATGGGAGGACACACACAGGTGACCCCCAGCAGCCTGTGAGCTCCTTCTGGTGGTTGATGGAGAGAGGGAGCAAGTCAGTGGGTTCCCATTCCAGATTTTCCATCATAATTGCTTGTACAGGTTAGGTTAGGGGTCCAAATTAAACCTTCTGAGCACTGGTCTTTTCTCCATATCAAGGACAAGGAAAGGCATATGACTTGCATATCTTCTTGAATGGAATGCTGACAAACTCATTACTGTTAGTATTCAAATTATTGAATACTAACAAAAATCCTTATTAGCAATATTATGATTTTGAAGGCACTATAAAAGTGTTAGGTTTTGTAAATGCACTTTAAGGTGACTTCTTTCCTGATGAGTTTGTGCATGATATGTATGTGCTTTTACGCAATGGGTCTAAATTCTCCTTCAGTCAGCAAACCAACTAGTTTTGGAGTAGTCTGTGTGTTACAGGGATGTGTTTTGACTGTCCTCCCTGTAGAACTCAATCCAGAACATCCATGACTTTTCCTTCCTGGATCTTCCTTTGTCTGTGATGATCTTTGGCTTAGGCTCCATGGTGCTTTGCATATCCATGCATCCTTGTGAGAGGGATTTGGTTTTTTTAGTGATTTTAAAGCCTTGATCAGTGCTATGATGGGAAGATCCTCTGTTCTTTTCCTCCATCTTCTCCTAGTCTCCTTGTTGCTGGACAGTTCTTGGTTCCCCCCTCAGATGCTGTTGGCTGTAGCGACCAAACCTGCCCAGCTGCAAGGCTGAGTCCCTGCCCTGCCCTTCCCACAAAAAACACACATCAATAACAGGACCAAAGAGTTGGTGCATTATCCACTGTTGATGTTTACAAATCTAGAAATGTGATTGCTCCCCACCAATGTTTACCAATTATATATTCCAGTCAAAGCAGGAGTGAGTCATTTTTACATTGCTCATAGAAAATTAAAAAAGGCTTAAACACCCACAAAATTTGCTTACTCTTCAGGTGTAGCCCCCGGAAGGGTGAGGACAGCTTCCGCCGTATTCTGGTTGGAAACATCACTGACATGACTATTGGGAAGTTGAGCAGCGATGGGTGATGTGCAGAAAAATATGGAAAAGGCCATGAGGTCAGATGCTGAGGACAATTTTTTTAAAAAAGCTGGGTTGCAAAAAGTGTGCTTGTACTTGTTTTCAGTAAGGCCTTCTCATGACACGTCGCCTGACAACTCTGTGTGGTGTTGGTAGAATTAAGCCAGTCTTTATCCACAAAGATAGGAAGTCAAATCTTTTGATGCACTAGTGGCTGTCAGCAAACTGATACAGATGGTCGTTTTGTTCACAACAATGTGCACAAAAGTATCCCAGAGGTGCAGCTCAAAATACCCACATTACTCTCGTGTGTCACTCCCTCTCTTTCCATTAATGCAAAATGACTCACGGGCTTGAAAAGGCAAACATTGATCAAAAGACCGGAGAGTGATTTACTGGTGCAGGATGGGACAAGATGTTGTTTTAGCCCAACAAACAGTAACTGCATTTAGAGGTATTGCCAGGGGAGTCCAAGGTGGTGCTTGCGTACTAAATTGGGTAAAATGCAGGGATTTCACCAAATGCAAATGACAATGAACAATATGTATGACTCAATATATCCGCTATGCTTTCAATGTGCAGTCAGAGGGTGGTATAGCTGACCTTTTAAAGTGATACTTTTCAAACCACATTGTTATGATTATCAAAGTGATCATTTTAGAGTACAATATTTGGACCCGTTCCTGTTAATTTTCTCGTGTATCATTTGAAGTCTGTTTTCCCCTCTGTTTATAGGAAAAGCACTTCCAGGCAACCCCTGGAGTGTCATATATTTATTTCTGTGTCTAATCAGGGAGTGAAACTTATCATCAGTTCTCCAAAGCTTGACACACACCTCTGGAGTACTTCAAGTCACGTATGGAATTAGCTGAAATAAGTTTGATGGTAATTTTGTGAGACCTTCCTGTGTGCCAGAAATAGTCCTCAAGAACAATGTAGAGCAAGAAATATTCTCTGCTCTTTAGCCTCAGCTTCCTCCTATCTAAAAGCTGTCAGTGGCATCTCTGGCTATGCAGTGCAGATCCCAGAATGGCTGCGGGGTGATTCCAGTTTTGCAGTACCGTAATGGAAAGAAAAGAATCTGGCATCAGATTTGTAAATGTAAGTGTAGAAAAGGCTAAAAAATATAAAACAATTGCAGCTCATAGTCAGCCCAAGGCCAGCAAGCAGATTGGAACAAGGGCCCCACAAATTCAAGAGAGTCAGTTTTGCTGGGATGCATTTCCTCTCTGTCCTCCATCAGCCAAGCCAAAAACTTAACAGGAAAAAAATAAAAGGGAAGCCGTACAGAGCAATTTGGCTGCACTTATCACAGATAAATAGCCTGGGCCCAGCTTCTCCGCGGTGTGGGGACTCAGTGAGGTGCTCAGGGGCTGGGCGAGACGCTACCACCGTGACCAGCGATGGCCACCACCCTGCTTCCCATGGCACTGCTCATCCCTGAGCAGTCACCCCTCCGGCCTGAAGGGTCTGGCACAGGCTGGGCCCACCACAGTTAAAGCACAGCTTTCCTGGAGCATGAGCTGCGGTGCTCAGATACCCCGTCAGGTGAAGAGTTAAGTACTAAAAAATAGCAGAATTTTGTATCAGGTTGAGGATGCCTTATTTTGATCATGGAGGTCAGACATAGACATGGGAATTCCCCCAAGCTGGTTTATTTGCAGATTTGCTCAGACAGTTTCTTTTTTTTCTTCTTTTTATTTTTTTTTGGTAACAAATCAGCCTGTTTTTTATAATAATCTCATCTTGAAACTTGAGAGGAAGGGAATGTATGGGTGAGCAGCTAATATCAGTGAGTTCTGGAAACTCCCTTTTTATGGTCTCTCTCATTTAGCAGCTGTTATGATACTTTCATTGCATTAAAAACTTATTTTACAAGACTGACGATAAATTAACTTAATCTCTTCCAGTAAAATTAGCTTCAGATCACAGTAAGTTTGAGAAAAGAACTACTAAATAATATTAATATACAGACAACAGGGCTTTGATATAATATATCATGAAAAAATAAAGCATCGAAGGTGTTACAATCAGAGAAGGCAAAGCTATTTTCCTTTTTCTTTACTAATATTCCTCTGGTTCAAATATTATTTTAAGAGTGTATATGTAGGATCTACTGACTTATAGGTTTAAAATTAATTTGAAAATATCTCTTCATATGAAGCAATATATTTACTGATTTAAATCATACCCATCTGGACATGTTTATCAAAATCAGTCCTTGTCTACTATAAGCCATTTGCTGCCATTGCCACCCACTGGCCAGGGATAAACAACCATCCTGTTACTGACCCAGATCAACAAATATCCTGATTAAACAGACACATCTTGCTACACATCCAACTGCTTCCTATTCAGCATCTTGCCTTTAACACAAAATCTGGCCAGCTTTGTACAAAATTTGTTTACTGTTTTTATCTTTAAAACATAAATCATAGTCTGGGAAGGAGGGGGCAAGGGGAGCCTGTTCTGCAGAACATGAACTCTGATCTGATAGTTTCATCCTTCTGTCATCTCTTTAAATGCAGTATCTAAAAACTGAAGGATCTCATCCTTTTATGTTTCTGTAAGATGAGATACAGTTTTGGTAATACATAGTAAAATAATGAAACTGACTTACAGACTGTAGGGAGCCATTTTTCTCACATAAGGGTCAGTATATATGGTAATACTTTGGATTAAGTGTGAAATTACTACAGGACCGTAATAACTAACCTTGTTAATCGTTTCTCATTTTCGTAAGAGTAGCTCAAAAAGAAATATTACAGCAATCACAGCTTAATATTTGAATCTTTCTCTGCTTTAATCAGAGTCCTTTATATACTGTGATTTTGTGTGTTATTTTGTCCTAATATTACTAACAATTTTATTAAATCATGTCTGTTGTTGGTTGGTTTACCACTTTCCTTTACAAATGATTTTAGGGCCCAATATTTATGCCTTTTTTGAAAAACTGATACAAAAATTATTATTCTCAGAGGAGCTGCTCTTTACTTAGGTACCCATGAACAGAATCTAAACCAGTCCCTTGGACTTCTCTTCCCTGTGCCTTTCAGTACCATACCAGGTTGATACCACCAATGCTGAGACAGCCTTCTCTACAATTGAAAGGCAGAGAAAGGCAATAATGTTTTGTTCTCTACATCATTAGCAAGGGGGAAGAGGAGAAGAACTTAGCAGAACAACTGCATCTTTTGTTTTTAAGTTCTTTAGAACAATTCTGCCAGGCAGCGCGTTTTCCCTCTGTTTCATTTGTCTTTGTTATTTTCCTATCTAATTAAAATTCTGCAGTGTCGTCATGAAATTGTTGTCCGTTTAAGGTCACAAACAGCTTCTGTCCTAATGAAATATGAATTGCATTAGTAAATTGAATTGTGCACTTATTGTGTGTTGTGAATGGACTGAGCACACTTATATTCTTAACATATACTGAATGTTTTATCAGTTTAGGCAGTGTGTGGACATAGAAAATGCTGCTATCATTCTTTGCATCACAATAGGGAGATTTAATTGGCAATAGACGGGACTAAGAAGTGTTTGTCAAGGACAAGAACTCTAAGATCTCACACAGGCATCTGCTAGCTGGGATGAGATCGGCTCTTCAGTGGTCTGGGGTCAGGGCACAGTCCCGAGCGGAAAACTCGAATAAACCCTTATTATGCACCGTGTCTCTGTGATGTCTGTCAAGATAGGAAGAACCAAGGGGCAGTAACGAAACATCTGTGGCCTTCTGCAGCAGGAGGCTTTCTGGGTTAAATGAACCTTGTAATTGAAACCCTCAGTGCACGGTCCAGACCGTTCTCTTCCAGGGTCTGCCCGGTCTCTGTGCAGATACTACCCCACACCCCTGGTAACACAACAAGCTGAGCTCTGGGATCCTTTTCACAGCTAGGAGGTTCTTTCTTTGAGTGGTGGGAAGGTTCACTTTAGGATGTTGAGGACCTGATCAAAGTCAAAGGAAAACATGGGAACTCTTTCTGTTGACCTCAGGGCTGTGGATGAAGCAGGTGCTTACAGGAAGTGCAGGCTCTGGCACTGAGCCTTTACAATGTGTAAGATGGATGTTTTGCATCGGTAACCACTCAGTGGTGGACTCTACTAATGAACCAGACTGTTTGAGAGGATGGTCATTAGCTGGGAAAACAGTAACAGAATACTAGATGTAATTTCCTTGCATGGGTGTTGATTTTTCACTTAATTCTTCAGACTGCTCAGCATCATACATACACACACATGTATTGTTGTATATATATACATATGTATAATATGTATATGTATATACATATATGTATATCTCCAGTATTTGGGCATTATATTTGTTTGCAGGGAAAGGTATCTTTGGATTCTGCACAATACTTCTGTAAGGTAGTAAATCTGAATATAGTACCTTCCAGATATTCTTAAACTTGACAGGCATGGGGAGATACCTTTTGTTCTGCCAAATAGTGCCTCCTTTAGCTCTAAATGGTACTTCATTCAACAGTAGTCTGAAAGGAAAGATAAGAAGTGTACAGGTTGAAGAGTTGTTGAGAAAATTCTTCTTCTTGTTATTATTTTCCGCTCAAAACCTGAGGAGATATGCACATGAAAGTTTCTTTTACTATAGCAAACTAATGCAGGAATACAAAACCGCTTAAGATAAACACAGCTAAAAATTGACTTGCCACAATACACAATTCCCAAAGGGAAATACCATGACCCTTTTTACAAGAGAAACAGAGAGAAGAGTGTCTGTGCTTGATCTCAGCAGGCATGGACACCCCATTGTAGGGACTTCCCAGCTCTGTGCACATGCAGAGGCACTTGCCATTTCCCACTGTGGGTGATCCTCCACAGCTGCTGTAGCACTCATCTTTCAGGAACACTTCTCCATGGGTCCCAGACAAGCACTTTGTTACCACCACCCATGGATGGTGCACTGAGATGTAAAGACTAAATGAGGGATTCTGGTTCAGGTAGATGGGCAAGGACTTTCCCTATATGCTCAATAGTCAGGAAGAGAATTTTCATCCAAGGGCAGCGTGGGGCTAGCCACATTAGGTGGCTGCTTCTCTGAATCACCTGGAAGAGTTTCTTTCTCAATCATTGTAATTACTGAACCTGAGGGGAGCTGCCTGTGGGTGTAGTTGTTGCATCACAGAAGTGCTTCAAGCAGATGAGTTTCCTGCACTCCCCAACTGTCCCGAGACACTCTTACCTGCTTAAACTTCTGACTGAGGAGTTTCCCACCTAGTGCCCATATCACTTGGTTCTTTCCTCGCTCTCTGAATTTATTGCATTGGCCACAGTACTGAGAGCTGTAGCTGAGCAACTGGTGAATATCCCTGCCCGCATGAAAGGGTTCAGGAGGTGATTAAGAAGGGGTGGGTGTCTGTAATGGTTTGGTGAATTAAGTCCTGACGGGTTCGCAGGCAGTGGGCAAATGACTGAGAGTGAAAGTGGTGGGATGGGGCGTGAAGGGTGATTGGCAGTGGTTGCTTAGTGGTCTGAAAAGGGGTGAGTGAAAGTACTTGGGGAAGGGCTGATGGTGAGAAAGACACTACTGTGTTACCCCGTGGCACACTACAGATGTACAAGCTGTATTCTCTTCTGTGAAGCAGTTTTTAAAGACTTGATGTCATTAAAAATGCTCGCATACTTCTGTCTAAATTATATAATGTAGTGCTACATAATTAAGCATGGGAGGAAATGAAAGAGATTCAAGGAAGGCTGAAAAATAAAAATAAACTGAGAAGTCCTCTAGGGAGAGTAGAGAAGAAGCAAAACCTGATAAAGTCCTGCAGACTGATGTGATTTTGCTGTCTTCTGTAGAACTGTCATGTGAAGGGAGACAGTCTGTGTCCCTGCTCCTACGGGTGGCCTTCCATGAGGACACCTGTGCTCAGCCTGTCTCTCTGCCCCTGGCTTCAGCCACAGGATCCAGTTGCCCATCTATGGCATGGTGGATCTTTTTCTGCCCCAGCACCATCATCCATATTTCTGTGGCCTCTTCCAGCATTCACTCCAGCCTCAAACAGAGCAGGAATGCAGGGGTGGTCCTCAGAGCAGCCGGGAAAAGCGTCCTCCCCTGCTGTGATTAATTCAGTTAAAAACCCATGACTGACCCGTCACAGTGTCACAGTGTCTGTGGCTGGACAAAGGAGTTAAGGCGGCCCTACATAAACAGTAGGATTTTATACCCTGGCACATGGTTAAATTCCGTATTGTTTTTTAGCTTTATTTTCAGTTAAGTAAGGAACAGAGCTATCTTTTTTTTTTTCTTAATACAGATTCTTTCCTTTATGTTACTATCATTATATGCTGAATTATTATTCCTTCCATTTCAAAAAAGCACATGAACAAAACCTAATTTTTGTTCTGTTTACTTTTTAGTTTCCATTAAATAGTTTATGAAAATATTCCTTCTAAAATTAAAGATCTTGCCTGTTCTAAAAATCTGTTTTGAACTTCTTTTCTCAACCTTTCATTATGTCTTGCATTTAACTTACAGCATTTTTAAAATATAAAATAATCTCATTAGTTTTGCAGATAAAAAGACATACTGGAATTTTTTATTAAGTTAAAGGTGCTATGTTGCTTGTATAGAATTTTTTCTCGTTTCTATACAATTCTTACTTTAGGAATCCATAGATTTTGTCTCAATCAAAGTCTTTTGTTAGATGAACATGAAAAAAATTAGAACGATGTCTTTAAAAACTGAAGGACACAAAAATCCCCTGCTCAGCTAATACATGATTATTTAAAATTGTCCATCTTTATTGGAATCATGATCAATCTAGCACAGACTGTGTCTGTGCCTGTGCTGGGCACCACCTGCTTCAAATATAGGCAAAGAAATGCCCCAAGATTTGGATTTAGGATAATGTCATCTCCCACCCTTCCCCCTGTCTTGTATAGTCCTTTTGAAGATCTCACACTAATCCAAAAAATCAGAGATTTATTTAATCCCTCAAACAAAAGCCTTTCATTATAATTATTATAATAATAACAACTATTATTACTATTATCGGTATTGCCACCATTATTATTACTACTACTGTTCCTATTATTTTGGACTGTTAACGGCTTTTGTTTACTGTAGAAATATTTACTTATTCTTTGAAGCTCACTTAACTCTTGTCTCAGCATTCTGTAGCAATTATCTAATTTAAATACTTTATATAATAAGATGGTCTAATTAAGGATGGCATGCAAAAGTATGCTGTCTTACTGGCTTTGAATTTCCTGTCCTTCCTTATGTTATTGAAATCCCTCTATTTCTTGCATGATGAGGACTGAGAGTGCTGAATCTCCATCTGCCCGTTTTCTCTCCCTGTCACTCACTGACTCCTTGCTCAGTTAGATTACATTCCAAAATGGTTTGTTCCAGAGCTCTCCCTATTGAAAAGTTTTCAGTGTTCTTATAGTCTTACTGCTCTACTCTGATCCCTGTCAAATAAAGAGTGCAGAAAATTCAAACACCATTTTCAGAAAATATTTCTTAAATCCTAACAGCTTTAATAAATTATTATCAGTGCAATTATTATTAATGTATAATATTAAAATTTTAGAAGTGGTATCAGGAATTTAACTGATTTCCTCTATCCCCATCAAGACTGTAGCTTTGTAGTGTATTTCTCAGCCCAAGTCTTCCAATATTTTTCATGTGCCTAACTTCAGACCACCAAGGCAGGAGGTCCCCACTGCGAAGCTCAGTCTACTCAGGTGTCTACTCATGTGTTTAGGAATATAACTTGAAAGCATATTTTTTGAAGATTTAGGTGAGTGGGATACATTACAGTGACAATGAGAAGGAACTCGCATGGGCTGTACAGTACTGACAGTTGTTTGCCCAGTCAAAAGCCAAATGTTTTATTACCACAACCAACTAGATAAGAAGACAGTAACTCTTATTTTGACTATGGAACTGTTTAAAATATCTTACCTTAAGGACCCTTGATCTGACACAGCTTCTGCTTCTTTACTTTCAAATGTTCTGAAGTCCCACAAATGGCTGTGACAAATTGAGGAAGCTCAGAAGCTGAAAGGTCATCTGTGAGGGGAAGGGTGGCTCAGGCACGAGCTGGTCAAGGCTTTGCTTTAAGAAGCCCGTCTTTCTATGGCTGCAGAGTGGAGGGTCAGATCATCCTTCTTTGGCAGACAGTGTGACTCTTTGCAACTAAAGCTGGCTGAGGCAAACATCCCCAGTTGTCCCTAGGAACATGATCGTGACGAACACAAGCTCAGCAAGCTTCTTAATTTCAGCCAAAGCAATGGATATCATGAGGCACTGGATGAACTTTTCCTACCAGTAAGTAAGAGAAATTGTCTGGGAAATAACATCATTTGGCTAGACAGAAAACTCTGGTCCAAGACAGGGCAAATGGTTTTGACTCAGCTGTTCCCAGTTTCATATGCAAGTCTGATGAAGCAGTGAGGTCTGTGCCAGTTCTCAGTGTGGCCAGAACAGACTGTGCAAGAAGGTGTTTTAGTTTGTTAGATAGAGAGTACTGTAACTGAGTGAAGGAGAGCCTAGAAAATGGAGAGGACCAGAACAGAAGTAGATCCTGCAAATAAGCCAGAAGTTATGAGCGTCTGGGGAACATATTAGTTAGATATGTCTATTAAAGACATCTGTATATATGGCAGCATCTTGTGAATTCACAGAACATGATGCCAATTACAACCATTGGAGAGTCGTAATTTTGGTGAATGTATAAAAGGGAATTCAGGAAAACTGGGAAGGTATCAGAAAAAGGAGTTGAGTAGCGAAACTATTTAGACAAATGTAACAAGCTTAAAAGCAAAAGAACAAGCAGAGTATTTTGCCATGGAGGATGATTTTAATAGCAATGGGTGCTAGGGAAATGTAGTGTATCAACATAATTATCTACCTACAAACTGTTCAGGAAAGAAAGACTGGGCCATGGAGGCAGACAAAATACTCCTGTATAGAAGGGTAACATGGACATTATGTAGCTGAACTGTAAGTGGGAAGGACTGTGCAACGGAATCTCTGAAGACAAATAAATAAATGCTAAAGTAGAAATTCTGAAGCATTTTTACAACTTTTGAAAAGTAAAGGCATTATCAGGTCTTTGTTGCTGATATCCAGCTTAAGAAAAGGAAACAGAATGAGCATTGTTGAACTCAAAAGAATTGTTAACAGATTTATGGTAATGGGGACTTGGGCTACTCCCGTAAGCCTGGCCAAATAAATCAGGAGGCACAAAAATTAGGAGAACAATTTTCTTAACACTTGACTCAACACTATCTTAGAAAAGTGAGAGACAGAAGGAAGAAACTACTCTTAACTTGGATATTAATCACAAACTGATTGTAGCTAACTCACTGAGTACTAACGCTTAGGAGTACCAGAAACCTAATTTGGTATGGCAGTTCAGGAATTGAACTTTCACCTCTTTGATGTGATGGTCTTCTTGTTTTCTTTAACCTCTGTGACGTAAGTGTGCATTTTAACATGTAAAAATTCAACAAAGAGCAACTTCATCTTCCTTGTCCTAAATCTTAAAAATTGACCAGAGGTGAAGTAATAAACACAGCTTTATGAGCTGCTCCTCCTCCTGGGAGTGTGAAAGCCTTCAGAGAACTTCTCATATGGCTCAGCTACTACCAGCTCCTTGATAAATCATACAGGTGTGCTGTGCCTTCCACATAGGAGGTTTTTGCACATAGGTCTCCAGCTGTACAGTGCCCAGGTATTCCTGCTTTCTGGGCATGGTTTTGTGTTGGCTTCACAGCAAACCTCGCACAACTGGTGTTGGATTAAGCCTTGTTTTAAACATTCCTACCCAAGCCCTGCTCACTTCTAGAGGAACACCACCTCGACTTGGGTTTCTTCAAGGAATAAACTGGGTCTTGAGCTATCGTCGAGTACTAGTCAGGGCTAGTCTTGCTGCAGGCTACTGCTGTGTCACTGCACAACCTTGAAGAGTCCCTTTGGCATGGTGCCTGCGGTGACTTGGCAATTACACCCACCTAGGCTACGCGCAGCGCTGTGGCAGCCAACTGCAGTTAAAACCTGCTGGGACCACGGCTCGAGCATGATTAGCTGGCACAATGACAATCATGTGTTTGTCTCCACTAACTTCTGCTCCATAGACAGGAATAAGCTATATACCATCAAGGAAAGGCATAACTTGTGTATGGACAAATGCTTTGTGGAAACTCTGCAGCACTGAATGCCTGAAAGTGAGTAGTGAAAAGAGAAGTAATGAAGGAAGTAAGGTTAAACAGCCAGAGGAAGAAGGAATCACACAAGAAATGGCAGAAGAAACACGCACCAGAAGGAAAGCAACTACATGAACAAAGCATATAAAAAGCCCCCAATGTGTGAAAGGAATGCAAATTCAGAGGTACAATTTTGGAGTGAACACAGATGGCAAAATTAGACTGAAACCAACATACAAGGTTAGGTCAGCATGAGAAGAGACTCACTGACCCTTCCATGGTTAGAAGGGCCATTTGGATGGGGCAGAAAACACTGGGCAAAAAGAATGCAAAGCAGCAGTGTATTTTTTTCCAATCAAAAGCTATCTATAACCTGTTCTTGAAAATATATTTTTTCTTTAGGCGTATTTACAGTTTAGTACATGATAGTATCACTGGCAACACTGAGAACACTGGCCTGTAATGAATCAATAGATTTGTTTCATCTTTAACTAATTTGAACCTTTAATCTTCTTGCTTCTACGAATTCGTCTTCCTTCAGGTCAAAGTATTAAATAGGCTCAAGAAGTAAATAAGGAAATAAATACCAGAAACCCCATGGGGGACATTGAAATTAAAGTTTTCTAATAGTCAAATCAACTTAATGCTGTGATTGCCAGCTCAGTTCAGCTTCTTTCCCTCACCCCCTCCCCCCAACTCTATGGCTAAAGCTGTGGCAGTAAATGGCCTAAAAAAGGAAGGTGCTTTGGTTTTCCTTTCTTGATGCTTATGTTTCTCTAGATGGAGGTTGAAGGTGTTTGTATTTTAACTGCTCTCACTATGGACATACAGGAACTTTTACAATACAGATATGAAAAATAGCCTAAAATATTGGTCTCCAAATTCTTCCCTGTGTTTCATGCCTGGTTTGCACTCTACTGTGCGCCTGTGTTGCTGATGCATCTGACTTTTTTTATGGATGTAAGTTATACCGGTGTGAACCCTTCTGTAGACAAAATCTTGCTGATACAACTGTCTCCCACCAGCACAACGTATTTCAGTTAATGAGTCAGAATACACTTTGATATCAGTATAAATGGTTCCTCCTGGGGGGACGGTTGCTTCTTTACTGTTAAACGTGTAGATAAGTTCTGAACTTTTCTCTTCTCTTACTTGTTCTTAAATCAATCCAACCTGTATCTCTTATTTCTCATCCAGAAATAATACACCTTTTTTTCATCACCTTTTTGACTGCTGGTCCCTGTCTGTGTTCTTGCTTCGATCATATGGTCATCAGAAAAGGGTATATCTAAAATCTTCTTGAAAGTAGAAGTTCCGTTTCAAGTGATGGTAACCGCAGGATCAAACGCCTCCAGTCTTAAAAGAAAAAGAAACAAAACTGACTCGAAAGTTTGAAGCTAACAAATGGTTTGTAGCTGGCTGAGACACTTGTATTTAATATTGAGGAAGCAATGACTTTCTGGTCTCCAGTGGAGCATCTCCTAACCAGACAGACAGGCACACAACAAAATGAAGTCTTAATGCTGAGATCTTCTTGAGAACACTACAATAACATTCTGGCAGGCTGGGCTCCCTTGGCTCGTGCACTCACTGCAATTTGAATGTCTCTTTCAGTTTAGCATGATGCTTGGCAAATTTCCCAACCTTACATTATCTGGGAAAGGAAGACAGGAGAAGCTGGTATGTTCAGCAAATCTTTGAAGAAGCTTCTTTGCAGTTTGCTCGTAGCAAAAGTGTTGGCTGCAAAAGAGTGTAGAAGTGTCAGGACTGCAGCTTAGCTAGCTTGAAAAGGGTTTATCTGACTTGCATCCAGGCATCAAGATGTTCAGATACCACAGCAATGTGTGTGGTATAAGAACCTAGATAGAAGATGATTAGATAGCAAATCAGAGAGAATTTTGCATGTGATTTCCTGGGTTTGTCTAAACTTATAGCAGCAACAGTTAATTATAGGAGGTTCTGAAGGCAGCTCCTGGGTGGGTTTATGGCACTTATACATTGGATTCCAGCCATAAAGTGCCAGCTGAGAGTTACCACTGTGGCAGGAAGTCTCTATTGATGCAAAGCTGATGGAAGCCATCTTTGGGCCTTCTGACTTCGGGCTAGGAGCAGCAGATACTTGTGATGGAAGATCTAGGGGGAGAAGAAGCCTTTTGGCAGCAATGGCAGAACTCCAAGGAAAAGAGCATTGCGATGTGCATGGGACATCACCCGAAGAGGGACAGAAGCGGGAGGTGGTTGCGCACAGGGGTTACTTGTGGTCATCCTCTAGATAATTGCTGTACCTACTTCCAGATCTTCCACCACACATGAATTCCTCAGCCCTTGTAATCACTTCCTCTGGCTCTTAAGCAAGGGCAGCTCTTTAATTGCAGATTAACGTGTTAATGAAATTCTTGAGGCTACGTTGAAGTGACTGGGCAGGAGAGACTAGGCTTTCATCAGCAGCTGCTGGCACAGGAGTCACAGCTCATGCTGCTCTACAGGGAAGGCAATGCCATAAGCAGGAGCAGGATCCGTCATTTTTTCTCCAGTAGTGCCTCAGGGCACATCTACATGGCAGAGCGCAGCACTGCACAGGGATTCTGGAGCTGCCTCTGAGCAGTGGTTGTGCTAGTTTCACAGCAGGAATATTTAGTCTGCCTGGAGTGCTATTCTAATAGAGGTACAGTGTTTGTACCCCTATCCTTGACCCTGAGGTAGCTTGATGAGTGCAAGGTGAGCTCTCTCTTCCCCTCTGTAGAACTATGCTCTGCTGTGTGCTCCCACCTGCTCTTAGAAGTATTAAAAAAATAAATTACTACATTTATGAAGGACTTTGTATCAATTTTGATCTGTGGTTTCTGATCTGTAGGGTCTTACTTATTTTAGAAATTGGGAAAGTTTTCATAGTGATTTTTTTTGTGTCCTTGGCTGACAGTCCTGATTTTGTTTTATATTCTTTCCTTTGAGTATCTGAAATTTTGCATGAAATTTCTCCTGACTTGCAAACACCAACACATGGAGTAATTACCAATCTTTCCTGCCTAAGTTAACAGCATTCTCCTTCCTTGCGCTCTTAGTTCAAGGTCACAATGATAGAATTTAATCCTTCATGAATTTTCATCCAACTTGCTGTCCACAAAAATTGTTGGTTAAAAGATCCAATTTCCATTGGCATTCTCCCTTTCAAAGGATGTCAACAGGAAATATAAATGTGCAGCCCTTTGTGAATGATCTGCAAGGACATGCAGACTTATGAAAAAAAAAGCAGCAGTTAGCTAAATCCTTTAGTTTCTGTTTTGAATGACTGGCCATAGGAATGCAGGCTAAGCTGTATTTCAGCTGTTCCCAAGGATGTGTATGTGTAACTTGTTGATAGTGATTGGTACATCAGGCTCCAGTGACAGCTACGTGACCACTCTGATGATCACTGTCCTGTAGCAGAACCAGCCCCTGCCTCCCCTCAAGAACACCAGGCATGAAAGAAAACAAAGAGTGATCTGTTTATTCAGAGGACTGGCACTCATACCTCCTGCTTTTTACTGAGAAAAGAGAGCTCCTAGGTCATTTCAGCTCTCACTCTATTCTCTCAGCAGCCATTAGGTTGTAAGGAACTGCATGACTTGCTCCAGCAATTGATGTGAATTTCTGATACCTGGGAGAGCTGAGACTTTTGCCATAAAGGGCCTGTGGGGAATCTAATTGATAGGAGCAAAACTCAACACCCAGAACACCAGCTTACTTCATTGGGAGCTACCCATTACCAACAAAAAGAAAGGAAAGCCCACCATAGTCTTAAAGCTTCAGCATTATGTTTTTAAAATCTTACCAGTGTCCAAGGTATATGTCTTTCACAGTAAAAATTACTTGGAGTGTGCTGTGAATGCACAGACACAGATCAGTGCTGAACATCTGGTTAAAATAAATTACAGTCTTATTTTGCAAATAAAAATTCCTAGGGTCTACATGACAAAGTCTGGCCAGCACAACTATCTCATGGGGAAAAAATCACATCCCTAGTCTACAAAGATAGCTATTTTGGCATGATTCCCTTCCCCACTATGTAGGCTTACGTAGACTTAGACCAGAGAGGAGTCCTTTTGCCAGTATAACTCACATTGTTTGCGAGGTACTTCAACCATGCTGGCAGACTGCTGCAGCTGGTATAAGCCATGTTTCCATCAAGGAATATGGCAAGAGCAGTGACACCAGCAAAGCCCCCGAAGTACTTAAAGAGTAGCGCTTTTTCTCCTGCTACCAGTGTCCAATATTTTTCAGTTTTAGAGCTTCCTGCTAAAAGGAAATATGCAGAATTTGTGCCCTTCCTTGTATCATCAAGACATTATTTCTTGTTACATAAGAATTAAAAGTATACATATGGATAGGAGGTGTGTTGCTTTCCAACATCCTGGTGGTACTTCCTTTGAATGGGAAAAGATCCCCGTCCTCCTGCAGGCTGCCTGTTATATGTTTTGGTGTTGGTTTTGGAGGTCAAGAGGCAGAGATGGTTTGCCTTTTATTAGATCTTCATATTTTGGTTTTGCTGGGTGGCATTTAAATAAATCTATTGGTCATAGTTAATGAATTACAACTGTGTATGCAAATGAATTTGAACTGTTTTGAATAACAAAGTCCTTTACTCTGTTTGTGACTTGGCTTGTATTCTTACACTCTTAATGGTCCTTTTTTTTCAAGTGATCCCTGTTAGCTCTTACCTGATGACATTTACCAAAGAACTTTCTAGATGAACCCAAAAATTGAAGATTTACCAGCCCACCTATGAGCCCTAAGGCAAGGCAACACATAAAGCTGTCTTGACTTAAAAGTTCAGCTTTTTTGACAACAGTTTTCACTTGTCCCACTTAATTAATTTTGTCCAAATTTCTACTTGCCTCAGTCTGTGCAGACTCTGCTCATTCCTTTCCCTGCTCCTTCACCCTCCTTTTCTGTACCAGGTCTCATGTTTTTGCCCGAGGGGTGAACAGGACAAGAAGGACAAAAAGTGGGGTGGGGGAAGGCACCCAATTAAAAACAATCCCTTCTAAGCAGAAAACTTCCTCTTATTTTAATTTCCCATTATCACTTAGCTGTGAATTGATGAGAACATGAAGCAAGACACCAAGAGGCCCCATTCTCACACGCACCACATTGGAAGGGGAGAATTTGCATCCTTCCATCAGACTGCCGGCATCTGTCTGCCTCCCACAGCTCCTGGTGGGAGAGCTGACTTAGGAAATGGCAAAAGGCAGCAATGACCAAAAAATGCTGCCTCTTCTCTGCCTCAAATAAGGCTTTTCCAGGTGAACAGAAATGGTCTGAGCTGCTAATGAGATGTAGGCTGCCAAAGAAAACACATGGGCAAATTCGTATTTTCCAGGTGGCTGGTGGTAGAAATGTAACTGTCCATTGAAGTCTACAGCATAGCCTTTTTTTACACTTACTCATTAAATTGCAGATTTATCATGAGGTTACTTGAGCGTAATGTTAGCTGTGTTGTCTCACTGGCCCTGTAAATCACTTGCTTGTCACAAGACTTAGAAAAAAACCAAGTGCCTGCATCAAGTCACGCGAGGATTGGGTGGCACTTCCACATTTCCACATGGCCTCTTGCTGCTGGAGCACCATGGAGCACCACAGAGCACCATGGAAGAGCCAGGCCACCACTCCAGCTTTGTGCTACTCTTGCTCAATGCCGAGCACGAATTTGTCAAGCCAAAGGAGTTTGGATCAGAACTGAGTGTTGAAACAACAAACATGAGATGGAGCATATCCCTGAGGGATGTTAAAACAAGCAGCAGAAAAACGCGTGACTGGTCCCTCGTGGTGCAGTCAATGGGACAACCTGCTCAGACCAGCTGGATTCCACTCATCTGGTTCACACGTGCACTCAGCCTTTTCTGGCCAAGGCCACCCTGAGCCAGGTCCCTCCCCAGGCTTTGCCACCTTGCTGTCCTCTCTCTGCCTCCGCTCACACCTGTGCCTTGAGCCCGGCACCGCTGGATGCGCTTGTTAAATTAAAGTCTCCGTGGCCTATGCCACAGCACTCTGAGCACTTCTACAAGCAGCTACTTTCATTTCCCATTCCCCAGGCGGCTGCATGTTTTAACTCTTCTGTGGCAGCCCAAGAGCAGCCCAGGCAGCTGGAGCAGGCAGGGAATATAATGGGGGATGTGTTCACATTTCCCTCTACTGTCAGTGCAGCACCCACTGTAGACAAATCTTCAGAGCTGCGCTTTTAAATTAACTGGGCTATTTGTAGTATAAGGACACTCATATTCAAAGCCAGTTACAAACAAAACTGAGAATTTAAGTAAGATTTAGGGAAAAACAGGCCTGCATTGACATTCAAGCCCATTTTATCACTATTTTTTTTAAGTCATTCTGAAGATTTAACAGGGGTCTTAATGCATCTGGCCTCTTTTTGGAGGATACAGGTATAAGAGCAATGTTACAGGGTGCAATGAGTCTCCGGAGCAGCTCTGTGACACTTGCTCTCTCCTTCAAATGGATTCACAAATCCTCAAATGGATGTCACTGAATTTACTGTTGCATAGGAATGTAAACTCTTTAGAATGGATTTGATAATTTGGGGAAGAATATGGCCCACTAATGACTTGGTTTTAGTGCAACTGAGATTCATGTGTAGGGACACATTTGTTTTCTAGGTAGAACAGTTTCTAGTACCCTATTTAAGTAAGATACCTTCAGAAAATTAAATAAAGCAGCAAATTATTTGAGTAGGACTATCAACCTCCAAAAGATCTGAAGATTGTAAAGGATCAAATAGAACAGCTTTGACTGTGTTGTTTGAACACAGTATTTTGTCCAGAAGGCCTTCTCGCCTTCTTTTTCTCATAATTGGTAATAGTGCTCCCTCAGAAGTGACACTCATCAAATACCACCAGCTAGCTGCTGCAGTGACGTTACAGCTGTTATCCCAATGCCAGAAATACTTCATTTTATAGTGTGGGCCCTTCCAGGAATAAGAGAACAAGGCAGCCTGCATTAGGTCTGGGCTTTTGCATATTGCAGAACCACATCTAAATGAATTAAATAGAGATGCCAAGACTAAATTACTGAAACAGCTCTCATGCTGAATTGGTTTGACAAGAACGTGGCCTAGTCTGAACACTGATTGGATTTCCATCCAAGCTGAGTGATCACCACCTTACAAATCCTGTGTTTAAAGATGTGGCTTGACTATTCCTCAAAGCCTGGATTTATCCTTCCTCTCGCAGGGGTCTGGAGAAAACCTACCTGCCAGCAGGGTCACTCTTTAGGAGCACAGACAGGAGGACTAGTCATCACCATTATTATAACTACTCACATTTATACATTTCTAAGCATATGCATCACTTTCCATGAGCAAACCTAACCACAATCAGTTCTTGCTCCTTAGATGTCTCCGTCTAAGTGACATGTTTATTCAATCATGCAAATTATATTTCCACTAATGCCAGTTCAGAGAGCCTTTCAGTGAGACCCCCAAAATCACAGGCTCACTAATGCAGGAATTTATACAAATAGATAGTAAGGACAAGGCAAAAAGAAGTCAGGCAAGACTACTGCGATGAAAACCAGTTTTGTTCAAAGTCAGAAACCTCAGACAACACTGGAGAAACAAAACTAAAAAGTGTATGCAGCCGGCATCTAACACATCAGCTGCAGGTCTTGCAGAAACAGAGAATTCAAAACACAATCATAGAATCATAGCAGGTTGGACAAGACCTCTAACATCATCAAGTCCAACCATTAACCTAGCACTGCCATGTTCACCACTGAACCACATCTCCAAAACAGACCCAATTTCTACCATGAGCAAAGGTGAAGGGGGAAACAAAAATCCCAGATGGGAATCAGTCCAGGGGTTCACGTGCCAAAGCCACTCCCCAGGCAGGTTCTTTTTCCATGGTCAGCAGGGCTTGTGTGGTGACACCTTCTTTTCCTTCCCATTATAATTTGTTAATGTGCACCTGGCAGGACTACCAGCATGTCGGCACTCCCAGGTGTAAAAGGATATCGGCCTCTCTAAAGATATGGGCCTTGTGAAACACCACACCTCAGCACAGCACAGCCAAGGGCTGAGCCGCCCTTATTTGTACTCACGACTTAGGCTTGCATAAAAGACTCATAAACTCTTTGGGAAAAGAACAGCTACACATTTGTCTACTTTTTGTGTTCCAAGAACTTTTCTTGTTAGCTGCAAGATGACATTTTAATGAGGTTTCACGGCATAGAAAACATGGGACGATTCAACCAGCTCTGTCCACCCCCTCCCTCACTCCCCAAACTCTTTCTGAAATGAGTTACCATGCGGGAACCAAAGCTTTTGTGAGAATTTATGTCATTCGTGTGGAGGCAGGGGTGAGGGAAAAGTCATTCAGCTGCCAAACCTTGGCATCAGAGTGTATGCCATTTCCTCTCCTGCTCCATACTGGGTGGCAAAGTGGCCTTGTTCAGATCTGTGCAAGTTTCTTCAAAAGCTGGGGGCTAATGTGTGTTTGTTTGTTTGTTTTGGAGTCACAGAGAGGGCAGCGTAAAATAGCTGCGAGGCAATTCCCGTACAGTAAAATGAAAGTCACTCTGGCTCTTCATTCAATACAATGTGGCTCAAGAGGATATCCTGCCAAACCAATGATAACGAGGGAAATAAAGTCACTTCCTCACCAGCTGTTTGATTCAGGTAGAAAAAGGAAGCGTTTACTTCCTCATGTTTGCTCTCCCCGCCACCCCCTCAGTCAGAAATGCCAGGCAGAAATTGCTTTCTCCCTCCACTGTAAGGAGCCATAAGTTCCATAGCACTTCTCTGGGCTCAGCCTGTGGGCAGTATGTCCTCCTCTGTGACCGAGGAGCTGTGCCTTGCCTCTTGGGCTGGGGTGCAAATTGAGCTGCAAAAGGACCAAGGCTGAACTTGGCTCATTCCACAAGCAAAGAATGCCCGTGTAAAGATGACATTTGTTTCTTGGATCAGAGCTACCAAATTTGGGCCAGCGGAAGAGCGGGATAGTGTGATCTCTTTGTTTTGAGATTTCCCTGACTCAGTGCACTATTACGCCTCCTAATCCTTCCAGAGTGGCAAACTCCACTTCTGTCCTGGGCTCTCTGCAAATCCTGGAACTCTGGCCAGGAACATGCTCTGTCTTCCCTATATATTCCAGTGGGCAAGAAGGCAGTAAGGGGTCCCCTTGGGGCAATCCTTATGGCTTCCAGTCAAAGCAGGCAAGATGAAGCAGGCATCTCAGGTGCTTTGGTGCCTAAGAGGAGCTCAGGCGGAGCATCTTTCCCTTCTCCACCGCTACCTTTCTTGCTTCACGGAAATGATCAACATGAAGTTGCACAATAAACCAGCAACAGACTGATTTGACTTAATATAAGCTTCTTAAGAAATGGCTTTTTAAAAACTTACAGAGCTGAATGAAGAGTTCTTTTCTATATAATTTTTAACAGCCCTGATATAATTTTACATTCAGGATATAACTTCCCATTAAATTTTGAAGGTCTTAAAAGCAAGGTCTGCAACGATTTTCTTTCCAGTTGTATAAGACTTCCAGAAAGGTTGACCAAGCCAGAACTTGCCTTGGTCTATTTGCCAAGGGGACCCTTGCTTTCATTATAAAGAGTGCTTTTCAAAGAACATCAAGTGGTTCAAACAATTTTCCTAATCTTATTTATTTTAGTTGAGATTCTCTTATTTCAAACAGAGCAGTTTAGGTGACAAAAATCCAGTGACAAATACATGGATTTACAGAAGACAAAACCTTATGAAAGGTTAAAATTCTCTTTGTGCTAAAATAGTTTTCAGCAATGGGCCATACTTCCCTCCTCCCACCCCCCCCTTGTTTTAGTACATAAAATGGACATGTGTTTATTTAAAACAGGTTTGAAACTTAAACAAATAGTGACAGGCTGTTCAAACAAGCTTCGGAAATAGGTCTAATCAGAATGTTTGAGAAGGGGAGGGGGAACGATCATAAAGAGCTACTTGTAATATATAGTGCAGACACCATTAGGTTGGGTTCATGTTATTGTTGTAATAATCTCGGACAAAAAAAGTACTGCATGCTGCACATTTTTTGTTAACATTCCTCTTTTGAGCCATAGGTTATGCCATATTTTTGTCATGTATCCAAGTTTTACTGTTCCCCTCCGTCCATCTCCATACCCAGTACCAGAAGCTCTATGGAATCATTGGAAATGGTCTCACAGAAAAACTGGGAGGAATGTTCCTGAACTGGGATAGAAGGGAGGCACAAAGTATACTCATTTTGATATTAATACTGTGTATGTATCAACTGTCATGAATATACAGAAGTGAGACCTTCCCCACAGAAAGAAACCATGAAAACCTTAACATTTAAATGTTTTCACGACTTGCGTTTCCATGAGGGTTTGTTTTTTTTCATTTCCTCTCTTTTCCACCCATAGTAATATCACCAAGTGTTGAACTTTACCCCTGTTGTATTTTTATAAGGCCCAATCTTGAAGTCCCTATACAGACAAGGCTCCCATGGAAGTCAGTGAGTCTGTCCTGGCGACAACAGGATTTAGCCCAGTCTGTAACATTTTAGGATATTGTGTTACTTCATAGCCTTAAGGAGAAATAAAAGCAGCTTTCCAAAGAGCTGCACAGCAAACTGAGTGTGCTTTTTCAGCTCTGCAACAGCACAGCAGAATATTAAGGCCAGAGTTTGCAAATGTCTTTGTCGAAAAACAGGCAGCTAAGCAAAAGTTGCCAATTTCTCTCTGAAATGAAGAGTTTGCATTAAAACATTCTATCCTCCCCACAAAAGGTTAAACTGCTTTCACTTAAGAATATACCTTTGGAAACCCAAGTTGGAAAATTATTGCCTAGAGGAAGAAGCATTGAGAAATAGCAAGAGGCAGACGTGTTTTCACGTCACTCGGTTGGCCAGAGCCTGTGGCTGTTCTGTTAGCAAGTCTTACCTACTTACATCCACTCTGACCTACAACATGCACCAATATTACTAAATGAAATAACACATTTTGGAAGCAACTGTCTATTTACTTGAATCTCACCCAGTGTCTAATGAATAGAAGTAAAAATATTAAAAAACCTTACACGCCCTCTCGTGGTAAAACCACAAACGTGCCTCTTCTGACAATAACTAGAGATGCTTGATGAGGGAAGCTAATTTAACTACAGAATTTGATTATCATTAACTCGGTTGGAAGGTTTACATCAATAATGAACACCTTTCTCTCCTCAATTCCTGCTGTAAACCATAACAATATATGGATTATTAGAAGACAGGTTATGTCCTAGCATAATAACATTGCAAAACAGCTAATGGCACTGTAACTTTAGCAGAGAATGTTAACTTCTACCAAAAATGGGAAGTCTAGGGTAATAAAAGTAGAGACAGAAACAGTCATGTTAGATAGCTGTTTCATGGGCTTATTTCAATAGCTTGAGAGCAGACCATAATTGGCAGCACAGTAAAAGAGTTGCCATAAATGATGCTATCAGTTTTGTCACATTTTTAAAGTCACTCAGCTTGGCTATTTACTGCTTTCGTGCCATACAGTATGATTTATCTGTCTCTCAGGAATGCTCTGAAGCGTCATGCTCGTTAGGAATTGCAGCCTGAAAGAAAAGCATTACGTGCAGAGTATCACCAATCCAGTCATTTGCCCAGTAAAATCCCACTGTATTTATGAGTCGCAAAAACTTTATCTTTGCTACTTAAACAGCCTTTCCATTTGGTGCCTACGTGCACTACCAGATTTTCCTGGAGCACTGGAGCACGGCATCACCCTTTTTGGTGACAGTTGTGAAAGATTATCATAGGTGTAACACAACCCTAACACCTTCAGTTCATATATAAGAAATATCTGTGGCTGTTACACAAAGTTTTCTGAGCACATCCCAAGGGAAATACTGCCTTATTTTCAATGAAGCTGACCTGCAATATAGATGCTCCTTATCCAGTGGAAATGAAAGATTTGGAGAATGAAGGGCATCTACTTCCTTTGTGTGTGTTTGTATAGACAACATTTAAGACCCAAAATAGTGATAACTTATATTTTAAAATTCTGCTTCTGTCTTTTCTGTTAGACTGGGCATGCCTAAAGCAGAAGTCACAACCATAAATAATTTCAGCAATATTTATAAAGAAATAGGCAGGAGAACTTTCTTTAAGCACAAAAAAAGGAGCTGCTAAATCACTATATAGGTTTGTGTGGTCTTCTTGTGCCAGCGGGATTGTTGGGTGAAGAAGCTGC
Organism: Irena cyanogastra; assembly: GCA_013397155.1. Classification (NCBI taxonomy): domain Eukaryota; kingdom Metazoa; phylum Chordata; class Aves; order Passeriformes; family Irenidae; genus Irena; species Irena cyanogastra. Next base: position 306,801 of record VWZV01005811.1, read on the forward strand.
TTCCCTTTCCCCATTTCCCCCATCCCCCCAAAAAACAGTAACTGCAATTCTGATATTCCTTTCCTCATTATTTCCCTTTCTAGGATGCCTTTGTGGAGTTGTATGGCAACAGTATGAGGCCTTTGTTCGATTTCTCCTGGATCTCTCTGAAGACTATCCTGAGTCTGGTTCTGGTGGGAGCTTGCATCACTCTTGGCGCTTATCTCGGACATAAGTAGAGTCACCCAGTTTATTGTGGATTACAAAAGTCTTTCAAAACAACAAAATAATATTTTTTTTTCTGTAGCACAATGATATTTTATGAGCAAAGCAATTTCCCAGCGAAAGATTAAATCAGCTATTACTGCCAAAGGAAATATCATTTATTTTTACATTGCCGGAAAATTATTTATTAAAAGATATTTACATTTTAACCTGCTATTTTCAGAACCTCAGCAAGTTGTATCTGTCATCACATCATGTTGTTATTCTTAACTTCAATGAGCCCCAGAGTATTTTACGTTCTTTTCTTTTTTTTTTTTTTAATTAATGCCGCTGGCTGGATTATTTTATCTCTGAAGAGCGAATATACTGACAAAGACCTACCTGCTTACACTTACAAAGGCAGTTACTTGAGCTGCTAAAAACTGCCAAATTGTGTTGAATTTCCTGGCATTTTCTGGGAGGGATTTGAAAGACAAGGTCAGCATGAGCAAAGTTCTCACCCTGTCCTGCTGGCAAGAACTGACGTAGTAAACAATTCAACATGGTACATATGTGGAGTCAAGACAGAAACTTCTTGAAGGACACTCTGCAATCCCTACAGGAGAACAGTTGGAAATATGATTGCCTATGCCTTTTAAACATGTGTTTTCAAGTTACCAGCTGTGCCATCACATCATAATCACAATACCCACACAATACATGTCAACTTTTTTTTTTTTAATAGAAGTGTGAAGTTAAATCTTTGGGGCTCGCAGGAAATTGCTGTTCCAATGATTTTCTCAGCAGCTGAATGGTTTTTGTTGCTACTGACACAGAAACATCAGGAGACCTTAAGTGCCTGCTTCAACAGAGCAGAGCTGGAGTCTGAAGACCTGACCTGTGTCCCACTTCAGTGGGCTCATATCTGCAAATAATCCTGCTTACTTACAGAGTTCCTGCAGGGGTTTGAAACCAATTAGATGTGGTCTCTAAATCCCTGATAGCTGAAAAAGATCTTAATTTTATTTGGCAAAAAGCAGACCTCAGCTAAGTTACAGATTAGCTCTGACTATCCTTGTTTATCAAACTGGACACGAAAATCAAGTTCATATTCATAACAGGAAAGGAAAGTGAGATTTATCATCCTGCCCCTCGCCCTCAGAATATTTTCATGCGAATAGTCTCCTAAGACTGTCTACAGAAGAAAAGTTGATGAAGAAACTCAAAATCCTCTCTCTGGACAGAGACTCTTTGACACCTCTCTTGTGCAGGTGTCTGCTGTCATCTCAAGTGAAAATAGGGTGAAGGAAAAGGGGGAGGTGTGAAGTCATCTGCTCCTGTTACAAAATACACAAGTAAAATTAATGCAGAGTGCATAATACAGTTTTTATAAACAAAGTGGGGCTATGTTCAACGTGGAGCTTTCCGTAAGCTCGACGGGGGCCAGGAGTCCCCTGGAAACCGAAGACTGAAGCATTGAGTCCCAGGGGCTGCTCTGAGGCATGGAAATGTCCAGCTTCAAATGTGTTAAATCCTGTGCTTCTATTTTTTCTATGAAACTTTTGAAATCTGGGATTTGTGGGTAAATGGACGTCCAGATATAAAAGGAAAATTTGCAAAGCTCTGGATAAAATGTACCGTACAATACATAAGTGCTCAAAGGGTGAAAAACACACAGTGAATAAACTGTAGCTCCAACCTCAAGATTTCAGCTGAATAACTTTGTGGCATTATATGCAAAATATCTCCAGTAACTCGGGAATGTAATATGTTCAATGTTAAGGCTGTAGTTTATATTGTGTCTTCAAAGCTGCTTTTATGTTTGGTTGGTTTTTTAAAGAGTTGTACATCTCAGCATTTTTACTGCTATTTAGTTGTGGCACCTACACTTTGTATGAGCAAAGAAGGAGCAAGCTTACATTTCAGATTTGAAATTACTTAATTTTATAGAGACGTAGAAAGGAAATATTTCTAAGAAGACAAAAATGTGAACTATGCTTGGTTAAAGGAAAAGGAAAAGTCCCACCATCAAACAAATAATACCTGCAGTGCTTTCAGAGTGCTTCTCTAAGAAGTGGGCATGGTCATGTAGGGTTTTTATGAAAAATATTTCAAATCAGAGCAACTGAGGAGTATTGTGGATTGAGTGTGGGCTTTGTTTTTTATCTCAGCTTACAAACTGAATTGGTTTGCAGCCAATTGCACAACTGGAATTGGCTGCTCTTGAGCTTATGTTTCATTTCACAATCTAGTCTTCGTTTTGATTTGTGCCCATATGCCCATTAAAGTTTATGAACTATTAGACCTCAAATTGTTTCAGCATTGTTTGTTTTATTAAAGGTTTACATTGTCAAAAGTAGTAAAAATTATCAATTCCAATGCTGCTATAATACCAGGATAATTTGAATGGGGTTTTTGTTTTTAATACCTTCCAATGGCTAAAGTTTTTTAAAGCTGCTTTAGAAATAATATGAAAACGACACATGATACACAATTAAATGAATACTGAGGATTTTGTGTTCTGTTGTGTCTACTCACTGGACTTCCCAGTGTATTTGTTAGTACCAGGCAAAGAGAAGAGACTGTTGATGATTTTATTTTATTAAAGAGCTAATGGAGTTTTACCATCCTGACTGCAGAATAGTACAGTATTGTGGCTGCATTAGGTATAATGATAGTTGATGATACATTTATTAAGAAAACATTTAGAAACATTGAATGTATATAAACGCTTGAACTTCTTAAATAAAATCCTCTCTTCTCACTCCTGCATTTCTTTTGCAATAATTCCTGTCTTTCCTACTCTTCATTACACTTCCATGTAAGATTTTTTTCTCCACAAAATGCCTTACAGACTTCCACGCTCAAAGACTATGCTTCAGTGAAAATCCATCCTCTGTCACTGTGTATGTACAGACATCTGACTACTCTCACCATATCCAAATTGTAAAAGAAAAAAAAAATTAAAAAGAGGGACACTTGAAGTGTTTAGGTGTAGAGAATCAGAGGTCAAAAAGGAAGAAAGAGGTCAAGAAGTAGAGCAAAATAGAGAGATCACTGAAACATCTCTTTAGTTAAAGATGAGTGCTACCTGGAATTTGTTTAGCTTTCATCCTTTCCATTGAAAAAGAATGGTATATGGGCAGAGAAAAAACTTGCAGAGACTCCACAATTATTTTTCAGTGTAGAACTTTGTTAATACTGAAGACAGTCTTTTTTAAAAACAGCAAATGCATAGGCATCAAGAGAAGTACCAGGTTTTGCTATATTCAGCTCAGGTGTCGTTAATTCTTTTTCACTCAATTTCTTCAGAAAATAATGAAGAAAAGTATTTTGCTTCTGAAAAAATAATCTGTAGGATCACCTGACATCTGTCATAAATCAGTAACTAAGGAACAGATGAAAAAATTGTGCAAAAGTATTCTGAAATTAGAGGTGATACAGGGGACATTTCTTAATGGAACAAGCACTGGATCCACAAAAGGACTAATGGGGCTGTTGAGGTAACAGAGAAATAGATATATACAGATGAGAAAGGGAGCTGGAAGATACGGAGAAAGACATTGGTATGTAAGAAAATCTTCAGTTTCACATGTTGCAGGAGTTCACCCAAGATGGTCTGAAAATAACTGTTAACTAAAAGCAGCTACTAATGTGTGCACTACATGGCTACAATTACTAAAAATTTGCAATTACAAAATTACAGGTAAATTATTACAAAATTATCTAGTCTGTAAAAGTTCATCAGTTTGCTGTTATGATTGGGGATTATATAGCCTGAGTAGTTTTGCACTAAGAAGGAACAATTATGGTAAAAGAAGTTTGAAATCAGATGTGGAAAGGCAACACGAAGGTGATGCACTTCAAAGAACATGGTCCCAGACCCCCAGTCCACACAGTCTCCCCAGCTGAGGCAGAGAGAGTCTGGACTGCATGCTTTGACCCTGAAGCATGACACTGCTTAACTGTGCACCTGCACTCCACAAACCTATTGATTAAAAGTATGGTGAAGTAGCATGTTTAAAGCCTTTCTTCTTTTTCCTCTCTCTATCTCTGAACAAACTAGCAAAATGAGTTATTTCTATTACAAGTTTATGGCTCAGTACTAAATGAAAAATGATACATATTTTAATTTATGGGTATAAAAATTCTTTCTCATTGCAAAAGCCCAGCTTTATTTTTCATTCCTATCTCTCTTTCCAACAAGGCTAAATGCAAGGAAGACAAAAGAGCTAATTTAATCTCTGTTTGGTTTAAATCACACTTCTATACTAAGTTAATGCAGCTTCATCACTCAATGAAATTATCTTCAAAAAATAATACAGCATTAAGAGTTCCACACAAAAACTATATATTTTTATAATTTAAATAGCAGTTTTTTTCCTTTTCTTCTGAATATTTGAATTTTAATTATCACCAGCATAAATGTACATAAGCAGATATTGTTTATCCAGTACCTTTGGATGATGTATGTATGGTAATGTAGTTTGTCAGTTTATCATCATTTAATATGATTATGTTGTTCTTTGTCTTTAAAATGTTATAAGAACATGCTGCCATTAAACTTTCCATGTCTGTCTAGTTTATATTGTGAAAAAATAATAAAAGCACACTGTGAGATACTTGTTTTGCATTTGCATTGTCTAGGATTTGTTGATAAAAAGTCAAACATTTTGAGTGCAATCCCATAAACAACACATAATGTTCCCTTTGTGATAGTTCTGTTCACCTGTTCTGCTCAGCAGTGGCCAGTACTCACCAGCCTTGCTCATGAAGAGGCAGTGACCCAGGTTTGAGTAGCTGCTGCTGTGTGAAATACAGCCCCCAGGTTGCTTTGGGACCCAAGAACAGTGTCACCCTTTCTGCCCTCCCGTTCATTTGATGCCTTGCAGAAAGTGCAGCAAGGCTCTTCTATTTATTTACTAAAACTGGTTTTCATTCTTGCAAACAGGAGCTGGAAATGCACATTAGCAAGTTTCAACAGGGGCAAAAGAAATATTTTTGTTACTGCTGAAGGTTTCCTACAGTTGTGACTGGTTTCCAAAAAGCGTTTAGGTATTTTGCTTCTTACAGTCTCATATTAACCAGCCCTTGATTCACAGGGGTTGCCTCTTACCTTCTGTGGCTTTAACTCAGGTAGAACATAGCTAAATGTGTTCAGGTAATGAGTATTTGACTGCTTTAAGAATTTACCCAGCTTCTTGAGTGGGTTTTGCAGCCAAATGTGTGCACTGTGCTGTCATGGATGCACTTTTTATGAGTGCCTGAAGTTCATAGTTTAATGCTTTTCAAGCACAATTCAGGCACATGTGCAAAACATCTACCCTTCTGTCTGCATCCATGAAGGTGGACACAGAAGGTGAAGGAAGTCAGCCTGAAACTGAAAAAAGAACCAGCATAACAGAATGCAATGCTGGGCTCTGTCCTCTGGGTTCTGGGATTTAATTCTCCAGCAGAGAGCAAAGTTACTCAACCTTTGCAAGGTAGAAGGTAAACCCCATTGCAGTAGGGCAAGTGCTACCATTTCTCTCTGCCATTATTTTGTGAAAAAAGAAGACAAGGACTTGGAGGAGAGCAGCCCTAAAACTGCATTTTTTCTAGCTAAAACCTAACAAAGGAAGATGGGATTAAGTTTCCACAGGGAATTCAGCAAAACCAGGTAAATTAGTTCAGGGATTCTTCTTTTTCTGCCCAGCCAGATAACTCCAATTTTTCTTAAAAGCTAACAGATCAGCACCTGGGATTAAATGCTTACCTTAGCACTGGGACCAAGCACAGTGAGCAGATGGGGAGAACAGAAGAGGTCTGGATAAAGACAAAATGAACATTAGACCTGGTTACTAAGGTGGGTTTTGGCTGTCTGAAAATTAGGTAGGAGCACCCTAAAAAAAAGAAATTTTGCTGGGCCAAAACCAGAAAGCTCCCTTCTCAAAATATTCCCGAGTGGTTTCAAGCACTGTAAGTTTCCACTGAACCTGCACAAGCAGCAGCATGCAGTTGTCCCTCTGCAGCAGCAGGCTCTCCATCCCATAGTACCTATAGCTCCTGCTTTTGTCCTCCTCAATTGTTAAATATTTAATGGTAGTCTACAAGTGGTAGAAAGTGAAGTTCATTCCACTGTGAATGTCTGGGTACCAGCTGCATGGCATTTAAGTTTCATGTGACAACTGACCCTAGGAGGAGCTAGCCTGCTTGGAACTAAATTTTTGGTATTCCGAACTGCCTCTGAGGACATGTTACTCTGGGTGAAAGACAATGGAGTCAAGACTTGTGCACTGCAAGAAACTGATTTGCACAGATGGACAAACAGCTTCAAAAGCGGCTCTTGAAGCATCCCATCATAGGCTGTGGTTCACTGCTCCCCGCTACAATTGAGCACAAGTACTGAAAATGTTCAGAATGGATCTCTAAAATCTTATGGGGATAAATACACGTCAGTTAAAACATGCATATCTAATTTTTTTTTAAGACTTCTAAAGGTGCAGACACACTCCTTTGATATCCTGCAATATACTGAAGAGTGTTTCTGGATTAGTTCACCTGGAAGATGCTTCTTCCTCTCCAGTGGGAGTACCTATTCTGGTACCGACCTATGCAACTCATTAAATGTAGTGAGTTGCCTCTTGAATATCCTGGAGAAACACATCAGCCTGCCCTCTTCTGCGTATGTCCTCCAGAACTCTTATTACAAGCACAATCACAATAGTGAGAATGCAATGCCTTGATTGTGGTGAAAATTTGGACTCTGAAAAGGTCCTGGTCATACAGCTGAAAGTGTCATTTGGAGCAGACAGTACTGATGCAAACCTTTATAAAACCACAGGTGACACAGACAAAAGTCAGCCAATCTGTTTATTTGGAGATGAGATGGAAAAAGAGCCTCCTCCCCTTTCTTTGTCCACCTGATAAGCTACAGGCACTTCTCTGCCTGTGTGGTCAGAGATGCTGTCCAATCCCCTAGTTAATCATGTCCTTGAGGTTTGTGCCTGTTTAAATTTCTCCCTACCTACACTCCCTATACTTCTCCTACACTCCAAAAAAAAAAATCTGCGGATCCTTAATATATCCGGTAAGTAAACTTTTCCCTTTCCTACCTGTGACTTCTAGATTATTACTCTTCTTACCCCTCTGGTAACACAAAAGACCCTTTGGGAGATAAGGTGCAATATATGTGGATGACACTGCTCATGGATTATTAACAATAATGCCCAAAAGTGCGTGTTTCAGGCTGTGCTACTGTGAGCATGAGCACCATGGAGGTCTCTGCATTGATAGACCACCGTGATGGAGAGACACATTTCTGTCAAAGCAGCCACAGACCATGCTAAGGGGCTGTAGGGGGATGAATGACACCTGATCCAGCAGCATCTAGTTAGAATAGCACAGCTTTATCCCATTGTATCATGTTTGCATGGCAAGGTTTTGGTAGCTGTGGGGCTACAGGGTGCCAGAAGCTTCCCTCATGTCCATTACAGCCAATGTCCACTGGCTCCAGGATGGACCCACTGCTGACCAAGGCTGAGCCCATCAGCAACAATGGCACCACCTCTGGGATAACTTATTTAAGAAGGTGAGGGAGGAAAACCACACAATTGCAGCTCAAGAGATGAGTGAGAATATATGAGAGAAACAGCCCTGCAGACACCAAGGTCCACAAAGAAGGAAGGGAAGGAGGTGCTCCAGGCACTAGAGCAAAGATTCCCCTGCAGCTCATGGTAAAGCAGATGTGCCCCTGCAGCCCCCAGAGGTCCATGGTGGAGCAGAGATTCACCTGCAGACCATGGAGAACCACACGCCGGAGCAGATGGATGCACAAAGGAGTCTGTGGCTCCATGGGAAGCCTGTGCTAGGGCAGGCTCCTGGCAGAACCTGCAGACCCATGGAGAGAGGAGCCCGTGAGGTTTGTTGGAAAGACTTGTGACCCCCTGGGGAAACTCACACTAGAGCAGCCTGTTCCTGAAGGACTGCACCCCATGGAAGGGACCCACGCTGGAGCAGTTTGTGAAGAACTCCAGCCCTTGGGAAGGACCCGCATTGAAGAAGTTGGTGGAGGACTGTCTCCTGTTGGAGGGACCCCACACTGGAGCAGGGGAGGAGTGTGAGGAGTCCTCCACCTAAAGAGGAAGAAGTGAAAGAGACAACATGTGATGAACTGACTACAATTCCTAATAGCAGTTCCTCTACACTGCTCAGGGGGAAGAAGGTAGAGAAAATCAGGAGTGAAGTTGAGCCCAGGAAGGGAGGGGTTGGGGGAAAATGTTTTTAAGGTTTTATTATTCATTATCCTAACCTGATTTGATTGGCGATAAATTAAACTAATTTCCCCAAGTCAGGTCTGTTTTGCATGATGGCAATGGTAAGTGATCTCTACCTGCCCTTAATCTCAAGCCAGGAGCCTTTCATGATATTTTCTCTTTGCTGCCTAGCTGAGGAGAGTGGTAAAGCAGCTTTGGTGGGCACCTGGCATCCAGCCAGGGTCAATCCACCACATCCATTCACCAAAAAGCCCTGTCGTAGGAAGTTTACTTACAGTAGTAAAGAAAATATTTGGTCAACTTGACCCAGCAGGGGAGAATTTACACTGGAGAAAGCACTTTGTGTAATGAAATTACACAAATGCATGCCATGGAACTACTTCATAATCTTTAAAAAAACACTCTTTTAGTCAATTATCATGAATCCCAAAATTGGATTTATTGGTCCACTGACCCACAATAATCAGTCTTATGAACTGGTGAGCATATCTGATGCAAACACATAAAAAGTCAATGCATGCAGTCTACATACTAGTGTGGCAACAACTTTGATAGATCCTTTGTCTTTGTTGGGGCAACTACATCAGAAATTGTGAGAAGAGAAAATGCTGTGTTCAGAAAAATATCACACAAAAAACTAGACTGTACATTACTGCTGCAGTAGAAGTAATCACCCCTGATTTATTAAAAGTTTGCTCAAAAAAACCCTGAAAACAAGTCACTTGTCAAAAAGCCTCTTGCTCTCTTCTGGGTTCAACCCTCCAAGTCACTAGAGTGACAACACACACCTCCAGTTGCCTGAGCATGAATGCTTAGCATTCAAACTGCACAGCCTTTCACAGAATCATACAATGATTTGGGTAGGGAGGGACCTTCAAAGATAATTTAGTCCAGCCCCTGCCACAGGTAGGGACACCATTCACTAGATGAGATTCTACATAGACTCTGGCCTCAAACACTTCCAGGGATGGAATATCCACGTATGACTGGATAGTTTGAAAAGAAAGCAAAAGAAAACAATGAAAGATTTGAAAGTGAATCCATGAGCCACATTAAACACCCTAACAGGCATCAAGGGACTTTGGAAATGCACTTCTTCAAAGATAGGATCTCTGGAAAAAGCTGAGGGGCTGGAAAAAAGCAAGTGGCATCATCTACCTCTTACTGTGTCATCCCACAGCACTGCCCAATGGCAAACCAAAGAGACTTTGGCTAAACAGCTCCTCTTCCCGGCCTGCACCGCCTCCACTGCCTTCCTCCCAGCAAAAAACCGAGGAACCCACTGGCAGGGCCCAGCAATGCCAAACACGTCAGCCAACCTCAGACACGAGTTTTGGCAAGCCCACTTCCGCAGCGTAAAGATGCCAGCACCCTGTAATACACCAGGCGGGCGGCGCAGAGCCACGGAGCTGCAGGATAATTAATGCTGCCTTTCAGCAGGGAGCTGGGGCACAGACGTGCTCTGTAATGTTTGCATCGGAGCCCGGCCAGGAGCCTGGGCTGTCTGCTCCAGCGCCCAGATGCCGTGGCCTGAAAGGGACCACTGCCTGCGCTGCTCTGTCCTCCGACATTGCTGCTTGAAGTCGAAACTGGCAGCAAGCCAAAGTGTTCTCTCATGAGACTGTAAATTAATGTTGCTGAAGGAAGCTGGCTAGTAGTTCATGTGGCTCTGCGTTTGCTTTACATCTGGTGTCAAACTCTGAATTCCCTCTACAGATAGGAATAAAACAGGTAAGGTGCCTGGGCCACTCAGCACTCCCTACACATTACTAATTTCCTTTCGTCCAGGCCTTTAAAAAAAATCCCCAATCATGCTATAGTTTTGAAATGTTATAGGGTTGGGGTTTTTGGGTTTTGCTAGGTTTTTGGGGTTTGGTTTTGTTTGTCTTTTTTTTTTTTCTTACTTAAAAAAGCAGCTGTTATTTCTCTCCAGGCTTTGCAAACATTCTTCCCATTAAGTAACTCATTTACTGCTAGCAGCAGGCACAGCTTCCTCCAACTCGCAACTCTAAAAGAAGCTGATACCTTTTACACTTGAAAAACGTGGCCATGGAAAAGAAACAGATGCATTTTAAACAAAGATGCTCATTTTCAGCTCCTCCTCACTCCTTCACATCACAGACTAGGTACCTGAAAGCCCTTCACTCCAGCTGCCTACCACCTAAATCAGCATGATTTCTTATCCCTGTATTTTCATTAGGGACACAAAATCAATCTTTAACCAAGGACAAATAGCACTGCTTCCAGTTACATCCAAATAACAGCTTCCAGTTCTGGAATTAGACATTAGTGCTCTTACTTTGTAGCTGTTTTCTTGCTTTCTGCCAAGATGGAGGGGGGAAAGGAAGGACAGTCCAGAGGTCATAAAAGATATTCAAGAAGTACAAAAAAAGAAAAATTTGTACAGCTACCTCCAACAAGAGATGAGACAGCATCCAAGGTTCAGATAGGCCTAACCTTCTCTTCACATCACACGCTGTTCAAAGCATGCTGCCCACTTGAGAACTACTCCAATCATCATCTTCTGGGAAACTCCCATCAATATTAACAGGAGCTAGGAAGAGATACTTTAGTACTTGCACTGGAAGTGGAGTCACTGATAGCTTCAGAACAGCTTTAACTGCTACACAAGGCTATTCAACTCCCTGAGAAAAGCCTGGATCCTTCCTCGAATACCTTTACTTTTCTGAAGTTCAGGTTGATTGCGATGGGAAGCTATGTGGCAGGGGAAAAAAATCAGCCAGCATCCCAAATATTGCTCATCCCTTATAAGGAGAAACCCAGCTGTCTCTTGCAAGCTCCTTTGAAAGCAACATCAAAATCCATAGTAGTCAGAAAGGTATTAGGAAAATGGACCATGACACAGAGCTGCAACATGTGTTACAAGTGAGCATGGCACATGCAAGCAGAGATGTGCCCTGGACTAAGAACTATACTTTGCTTTGCTTATTTTGCATGCTTGACAAGTGATGTTTTACCTCATGCTTTCTAAAGTCCTCCTGGAAGTAATTTCTCTATGTATCTCCAGAATGCCACCAACAAGGATATGACCAAAAATTCTCCATTTGCTTGCCTTAGAATGTTCAACTTCTCTCCTACTGTGGAAATTGTATTCAAAAATTAAAAAAAAAAGAAATTAAGTCAAATAATTTTTTGTTTTAGTAGATACTTGGAAAGAATTAGCTAGTCAAAAAGATATGTCACTTTTGGCAAACAGAATTATACACACCCACATTAAAAAAAATCATTCCGTCCTTCATTTTCAACTGTATGTCCACTGCTGAATCATCCTTTAATTACAGCTGACAATTGCACAGATGTCTCCAATGCAGTTTGCTTATAAAGACACATTCATTGCAATGAGATACATGACAGACTTCACACTTAGCAGTTGTCAACATAACTTCATTAATGTGTCTTGAGTATCCACTTGCCCACCCCCACCCACTTCAAAACCAAAATTAAAACCCACTTTTCTTCTGTCATCACATCCTCCAACAACTATCACCACTCACTCAAGTGTTAGGAAAATAAGTCACCGCTTTTTTCATAATCCCCGTCAAAAATTGCTACTTCCAACAAAAGCAGTGTACAAACAAACTCAGTCACAAATGAAAGAAGCCATTTTCATTTCCCAAAGACCACATCTATTTATCTTCTTGACCCATCCAATTAAGTGATATGATTCACCGATGACTAGTAGCACAAACATACATTTATGTGTTAAGTTCTATCAAAACATTACAAAATTAGCAGAGAGCAGCTACTGTTGTAAATTTAATGATGTACCTATGATGACTGTAGCTGGCAAAACAAATGTTCCAGCATTATAAGAGCCCTTTTAATACATAAATATTGCCTCTAAAAATAAGCTTGCACACTTAGAAGGCATTGTCTTTATTGGGTAGAAAAGACCTAAATGTTCTCACTCATGAATGTCAGGTGAGCTTATCTTATGTATGTGTAGGGCAGCAGGGCCAGTGGAAACAACAAATGGGATTCTAAACAGGAATGCCCATGTTTTGTATTTGTCTACACAGGGATTGAGACTATGATGGAACATGTCTACAGATGGAGCCAATTATCTGAAAACAAGAGATGTTCACAGATTTCAGTTTTTGATTAGAGACATTTATCAGTCAAAAAAATTACTCATGACTCATGCTAAGATTAGTTTTATATTATAACAAAGAATTAAACTACCTCTTGGTGTCATTATTGAGAAGACTGATATTCAACCTGCACTCCTGAATTTTGCCAACTTTGACATAAAGGTCTTTTGACTAGGACTTGGTAACAACACTGCTCAGTTTTCATACACTCACAGGAACAGAAATCAAAATGTTCAACTCTGGTACCTCTTTATGAGTACTTGAACTGAGAGAAGACTCTAAGGTAGAGGAAGTAGGGTTCAGTAGATCCTCCCTATTCATACTGGCCTTTGGATTTTGCCAGATGTTTGCATCTTTAAATGCTAGACAGAGGTAAGGGTGTTGTGAACCTTGGAAGCGTCAAGCCTTTGGTGACCTTCAGAGCCAGGAGAGCACTACACTTGAAGGGAATATTGATGCTATGAGCTGGAGCACCAACAGAGGGAAATTTCCCTTCTTAATCAATTTAGGCTTAGAAGGGAGTCCCTTTGAGTCCCTCCACTGATGTCTCACTGTGCTTCTTTGCTGTCTCCCCTCTTTTGCACTGCAGACATGTGCACATACACAGCTGTAATTTCAGATGCCAGCGCCAAAAAATGTCATCCTTATTGTCACCCATGTCTCCCTATCACCGGCTATCTGAGCAAGAGCATTTATCATCACAGATATGTGTCCTCATGAAACAATCAACGCTGTGAGAAAACTTCTTCCCTGAGTTTCCCTCTCTCCTACAGCCTCCCTTGTTTGGTGGGAAAATGGAACACCGTAAGGAAAGGAAATTATGCAGCTGGAAGTTCCCCAGTAAACCTTGGGATAGCTCTTCAGTGGAAAAGAAAACATCCATAGGAGTTATAAAATCACTCTAATGATATACTAATGACATATCTGTATTGCTGGAAGCGTGTGGTAAACATTTCTTTGTGAATGTGATTTGAATGTATGTAGGCAGTACTGTAAGACAAATTTGAATTCTGGCAAATGAAGACTTTCTATTACTCTGTATACTCAGCTAAGTAGAAATTCAAAATTACACACAGCAACATGAGAAAAAAAGCAGTCAGACTCACAAAAGTGGGGGGGTGTTGCTTGGTTTAAAAGGTATTTATTTTGCCAAAAATTCCATCTAAATGAAAAACCTTAATATGTTAACTATGATGCTGCTATTCTACCTGTATAATCAGTTTAATGTCCCTGAAGATTTAAAGAATAGTGTAGTGATTATGGGATTTCATCTTAATGCCAGCTTCAAAATGAAGGGGAAAAATCACTTCTGTATGCCTCACAGAAACAAATAATTGCTTTAAATCCATCTTCCTTGAAAGCAAGCTGTAAACTCTCCAGTTTCAAAACAGACAGATCAATCTTATGCAATTTGTCTGGTTTCTAATCATTAATATAATTCATAATAAAAAGCTGGAGGGGGTAGAATTAGGTGCTAGGGAAAGATGTTTGGGCTCACATCAACCACCAAAATGGATTAAGATCAGATGAAAAAGAGAACAGAACAGCTATTAAACTTCTGCCTCATCTTCACTGGGGCTGTTGTTAGAAACTTGGAGTACAGCTGCACTTAATGAGTTTGTGTAAAAGCAGACATTATACAAATGGGAGAAAGTAGGAACTTCATCCAATTAGATAAGAGAATTGGCCAGCAGCCTCCAATGAACTGAAAAGCTCTTCCAACTTTAGGGATGAGAGCTAATTATAACTCTGTTTTTGTGAGTGTACAATGCTACTAAATTATTAAGAAATATTGTTCTGTCAAAAAACTATGTCATATATACTGACTTGATTATTACAGATAGAGGATTTGCCAGAGACAGGGCTGGAAAGTGATTAGCCTTGATAAAACGAAAAGTCATTTTGCCATCAGACTTCAGGGTGCAAACAGCTCCTTTTCTTGAGTTTCTCCCAAAATTTGGGCAGTTGGGTGGAATGGCAAGAATTCCTATTTCTTCCTCTCGGTACTCAGGACTCAAGGCAGAGAGGCTGACATAAGTAATTATGTGCCTGTTAAGAAAGGTAGCTCAAGAGGTGTTCACTGTTGAAGCTAACACCCAACCCAGGGTATTGTTTCCTTTTTTTTCCTTTTTCTTTTAAACACAAAATAGGATGAAAAATCAGAAATAACCTAGATATGAATGGGCACAAAGGTTCTCATTTTTGCTTGATACCTTGTTCAGAGAGTAGACTGAGGTACAGAGAAAATAAGGAAATTATGTTCCATCTCCTCCTCCTTCATCGCTCCCAAACATGCCTCCTTAACACATGATATAACAACCACTTAGGGTGTGCAACTCCCAGTAGCCATGGCCCAGACACCATTTTGATCTTCATGGAAAATTAACTCCCCCAGCCAGCTCCAGAGTGTCCATCAAGTTGGGCAATTTTCAGGAAAGAATTGACATTTCATATAAGGGAAAAAATGTGCGAGAGGGCATATGCTCCCTCCTCTCTGCATGCTGAGGGCAGCAGGGAGGGGAAGTGAAATTAGAGAATTTATTAACTTAGAAAACAGGTTCAAACTCTGGACTCTGCTATTTCACTTCACTCATGTCTCCTTTGGAATAAGGGCTAACAATGACTGCCAATCAATGTCACTGCTTACAGCCAAATACCCAAGTTCTGTGCTTACTGACAATCTGTGCACACTGTCCTTATGAACATGAAATTAGTTTGGTTTTCTTTCCAGGACAAGGTAGAGCCACTGGGACTCCTTGAAAGAAGACAGAAAAATAAGACAGAAAAATCCCAGAGCAGACAGAGCACACCGGAAGGCTGAGACTGCTAATGGGACAGCTGTAAACAAGGACGAAAGACTCAAATTTGGGATTTAAAAGGGGAGTAGGAAGAGTCTAGAAGAGCACTGTGTTTAAATTTAGCCAAGCCATACTTCCAAACTAATATATTTTACTTCAATTATCATAGAAGCAAATAAAGAAATTAACTTAGATTTAAATCATCAGTAAGACAACCTCTCAAGAAACTTTCTACAATCTTTCAGACTTTGAAGGGAGACTACCAGTGCCAGTCCTAAAACTAACAGAGGTAAGAGAGAGGTTTAAGGCTCCTAAACACAGATTCAGCATGTCAATTCTGAAATGCTAAATAAAAGCATCAGTGTCTTATTAAACGAAAAACAAATCACCAAGAAATCAGCTTTCAGGGATCTACTGAACCACCGCATTGTACTTGCTCAGAAAATTACCCAGCAGTTTTTTCTGAACGAAGAACGACAAATCAGTTTTGCTTAGCAAATGCAAGAGCCAAACTCTTCTATTGTGAGGGTTTCAATAGACACTCAAATAACTTTGACAGCAGCATGGAGGGGGAAGGGTGTCTCTGACCCAGTTTCTGTATTACAGCATCGTTTGGGTGATGGTGGTACAAGTGTTCACAGCAGAACCTCTTTTCTTTAATTTTCCTCTCCTCCTTGCCCACCATCACTTTGTTTAAATAATCTACAGACGTTATCATGGGCACAAGAATATGGTTAATTGAGCTTAGTGATTGCTGGCAGCTACTTATATGCATTCAGCTGGTGATTCTTCAGCAGAGAGCCCTTTACACAGTGTGAGAGGAAAATGTGTTTTTCTCTTTGTCTTTCTCATTTCATGTCCATTCTGAAAGCAGGATTCTTATTTTTTCCTGAGATCTTTGCCCAAATCCTCTTAACATGCCGTGGGAAATTTTGAAGGTCAGGCTCTCGTCATCCAGTGAAACCTAAAAGATTTTTTTCTAGGCTCTTCATCAAGAAGTTTCTTGCTACTTCTCACACCACTGATCCAGGAGAAGTTTTAACTGCTCCTTTTTGTAGAGCAACAAAAGCCTAGAGAGGCAGGGAAGTGAACTACTGAACAAGTGGATAAGTGCATGAAAGAAAGGCTTCACGTACCCAGGCAGCAGGGAAATGGGGACTCCAGGTGTGTGTGCAGACACCTAAGGGCAGTATCCCTGCCAGGAAACCAGGTAAGAGATGTAACAGATGAACTGGGATGAAAACACTGAAAATCTGAGGAAGAGAAGCAAAATCCAAAGGATGCCCATAAAGCTGAAGTCACAAGTTTTTTCCCACAGTAAGGGCTGAAACACACTTCTGAGTCTGAACATGCACAGTGAAAATTTTCTCTTTAAAAAACCCTCACTACTAGCCATGCTTCAATATGGTTTTCAACAGATCTTGAATTATTATGAACCTTTGCTTGTCTGCTTTTATATGTCACAAGCCATCACTAACCTGACAGCTCTTTGGCAGTCTTTCAAGCATCTTCAAAAATACAAAACTAATCTTGCTTTTAATATTTTCCCTACTTCCAGCTCCTAAACCATAATCAAATTCAGAGATTTGAAAAGAGCAGAATCAGAAATGGATTTTCACAAATGTCCTGATAAAGAAAGCTGAAAGTAAAAAGTTACACTTTCAAAAGCAATGGTATATTGGGAAAAGAAAAGCAGGAACAATTTTATGTCAGACTGTAGGCTGCACTGTGGTGTATGCCACAGCCAGGAGTAATCAGCCTTTGAGAAGCCCACAGATAATTCTGCTATACATAGACCGGGATTACACCAGGTGGATCCCACACAAATCTGGGGGCTACTGCATGATGAGAACCCATGCCACAGAAGGAAGTGAGCCAGCAAGAATTGCTAAGGACATCTCTGTTCTACTGGACAGTAAAGCAACCAAAGTCACAAGGAGCCACTGTCATCAGCCCTTAAGACCTCGTCCCAGCTCTCTCCCTCTCATTTTCCTTGGCTAATGAGTGTTGTTCAAAGTGCTGGTGCATTTTTACTGGGATTAAGGAGATGGGTCGCACTTGCACTAGTCAGTTAAAAGACAAAAAGAAAAGACTAAGACTGGAGAGAGAAAAAAGATGTAGTTTTATTTTTCCATAAAAAATACATTAGCGTTCTCATTTCATTGGAGAAACCAGGTCTCTTTTTTGCTTTCTTTCCAGCTTTTTGTTTGTTTGTTTTTGGTTTGGTTTAGGTTTTTTGTTGGTTTTGGGGTGGGGTTTTTTGTTTGTTTTTTGTTTGTTTGGGGTTTTTTGTTTTTGTTTGTTTGTTTGTTCTGTGGGCTTTTTGTTTTGTTTACACTAGGGAAAAAGACCAATTGGAACATTTATATTATAAACCTTATAAACCTAACTCATTTTTGTTTGAATCAAATAAATTTTACTTAATTTCTAAAAATAAATACATTTTCTGCAAACATCTTGTATCATTTGAAAACTCATATTAGTTAAGAAAATAGCGGCGATAAAAACTTTTGACCATTTCTAGTGATTCCCTCTTTATGAGAATTGTGGCACTTCCCTGGGAAACATTAGCTAGTACCCTAACTTCAGTACTGTTAAGTTCCCTCAGGTGACACAACCATAATTTCCTCTGCTGCCAGACACTTCTCTCTTGACTTTGGACTATTCACTTTGCCTTTGTGTTCCTCAAATCCAGCTACAAAATGGGTATAAAACTTGTACTTTACAGAAGCACCATGGGCATGAAATCACTCATTATTTGAAGCATTTGCATACTGTGGAGGAAGAAGGTATAGAATACATAAAAAAACACTTGACTCAGGCTTTAGAAAGATGCTGGGAGGATGATGGACCTGGCTGAATTACTATGCTCAACTGAACAAAGCAGTGTTGCTTCCTGAATGACTAAAGCCCTAAGATGCTCTTAAGCTTGCAAATAGCACTACAAAATCTCTAATGGGTTACAGATAGGCAGGACTGCTGTTTCATATCTCATCCAGAAGACAAGAATTATTCTGCTGCTCAAAAGGCTACAAACATGCGGTGGCTCAAGTAGACCAATAGGAAAAGCAGCCAGTACCACAAAGACCAACGAAATAAACACCATATTCCCAAAGCACTTGAATTTTATCTCCAGTGGAAAAGCCAGGCACTGCTTTGCCAAAGGTATATGAAGAATTTGCTGCCTGATGCAGTGTGTCTGTGATGTCACTTCAACACTGGACATTTGTAGCTCTGCTCCTGAAACTTAGAATATGTTGTCTGAACATAGCCTTAGCTAAAAAACCCTTTCCTGGCTAGAATTGATCCCAAACACTTGCTGGTCTTTGACATCCCTCATTTAGGCTCAGAGTCGTCTGTTTGCCTTTCCCTGAAGGTGGAAACACAGGCCAGAGCTGAGCTCGACATAGCAAGGTCGGTAGCATCCCATACAGACACACATTAGCAGGAAACAGCCGAGAGCCCAGTGCCCTCCTCCTCTTCCAGTTATCAGCAGTACCTGGTGTCGGAGCTAGCTGTGCAGGGGGAAAAGGGAGAACAACTGAGAAAAAGCGAAGCCGATGATTAAGGAGTAAAGAATGGCAGATGAAACTAAAAATAGTCCCCTCGGCAGTTGTAAAGGAAATTCGTTTGACAGGAGGCTGCTTCTTTTGTCGAGAGCGGTTTGTTATGCAAGAGACGATACCAACACCGGCTCTTCTTATCTGGCTTGTCAGTTTAACTGACAAAAAGGAGCAGGGTTAACATCTCTGGAGCCACTGCCAGTCTCAACATTTGTTTGTTTTCATGCATGTCCGTGTTTTAAGAGGCAGCCCGGGGATTAACACCGTCCAGAAAGTGTGGTGCAAGCTCAGTTAGGCAATTCCACAAAAATCTTCACAGTACTTACTCGTCATTAAAGGCAACAATTGAGCCCCTGCCTGCTGCTGGTTTTGTTCGCTGGCCTCCTGCTTCAGCCATCACATGGTGACTTTCCCGCTCAACAGAAAACTGAATGCCCACAGGTTTTTCCATGCACAGGCAGCAGAGGACAACTGCCCCTACTCTGCTTTTCCAGTTCTCAAGATAGATGACTCAAAACGTACAGAGCCTCCCGGATACAAGAAAATGAAAAACTAAACCAAAGAAAGTTGTTTCATTTTCCCCCCACTCCTTCCTGACGCTGAGCCTTCAACAGCACTTAAACTTTGCACTCTATGTGCAAAGGTAAGAATAGGAAGGAAGAGGCTTTAAAAGAAACCACCTTAACATCTCCTTTCTTACAGAAGAGAAGCCACCATAAAACCAGGGGGAGAAGAAGTAAAAGTGAGGCTATCAGCAGCTTGCTGGCCAATTGCCCGCATGACTGCAGGTGAGTCTGTATGTTCCTCGTTAAGGTGCCTTCTGGCATGCCTGAAAGCTTTTGCAGAGAGCCTGGTGGTCACGGCTGCCAGTATCTGCTCATGAGGAGGTAAGCAAATCACAGCCTGTCCAAGTTAAACAAGTTAAAGCCAGGACTTCCAAAAACTCAAGTGACTCACATACGCTGTGCGGGAGTGAGCACTTGGGTATGATGTAGGTGCAAGGAAAAACAAGTCTTATTTGTCTTCTTTTCATTGGACTTCCCTGAAACATTCATTTTTAGACCCAGCATGCTGCACTAAACCATGGGTTAATTAGAAACAGGAGTGTCTCCTCTATTCCTATTTTTGGAGGAAATGTTCATCACCACAAAGACAGCAATTCAGAAGTCCTGTCTCCTCAGTGAGTAACTGAAATCATCCTCTCTGTCCCAAACATCAAGGTGTTTGGTAGAAAAACAAGCAGAATAAGATGAAGTGGTGGAAAATCCTGGTTGAAAAGTATATAGCAGCTTCTTACTTCAGGTTTTAAATGTGCACTGTGTTGAAATATTGTGGGCTTCTTCTGTACACTAATTTAGAAACAATTCGATCCATTTCCCGCTCAGTGAAGGACGACCTTGGTGCCAGATTCTGCCCTAAACCAAACCCACCTGCCATGAACTCCTCGGGCCACAGGATGCCACTGTTGCATTTCTTTTTCAGGAGGTCGAAAGAAAGTGACAAATTGTTTGCATGAACAGGACACCTAAATTTAATACCTCTTTTCCTTCTTAACACATACAATTGCTGATGTTTAGAGCCCCAGACAGACCATCCTATGTAAATAGCTCAGAGCTGCACAGGAATACGTGTTTTCTTCAGCAACAAAATGTCTGAATACCTTTTAAGGCTCGATTACTGAACCCAGCACCTCTGTACCTTCATAAATTTTCTATGCACAAGAAATCTTTCCAATTACTGCCCCAAGTGTTGACTCAAACTCTGATAGTTTTGTCCACAAAATAAATACCCTGTTATTGGATTTTATCTGTGTCCAGATGAGAAAAGAGAAACACTAGATGGGAAAGTAGATTAAATCAGAGAGAAGGCAGGCTGCTCATAATTGCTACCTCTTGTGAAAGAGCAAGAGCCCCTACCATGTTAATAAAACTTCATAAATTTTTTAGTAATATAAAATGGATCACAATGTATTCATGCCAAGAGACAGAGAAGCGGCCTGAGCTCCCAGATAGCTGCTCTTGCTGCAATTTTGTGCAATTTGCAAACTGGCACACAAAACCAGAAGCCCAGGACTACTGAGGCATCTGGGATGGTCGAGACAAAAGCACCGCACAAAGGTCCACCAGTGTGAATTTTAGAGCAGTCAAGATTGCAGAGATCTACACAGAGTCTAACAATCCTCCGAAAGCAAATTTCAGTCCTGATATATTTTCACATTGAAGTGGTAAGTTATTACAGAAAACTAAGTATGGGGTTACAGACAGTCTCCAAGATCTACACAGACAAGGCTTCCCCCAAGTTCAGCACAACACAGATGGAATTTCTGAGAATGGGTTGTTAAGAAAGGAGGGAGAAATTTTAATGCTAACAGTTTCTCAGATTTCAAAAGCCATTTTGGTTTTGCTCAACATTTTAGGAGGGAAAAACGGCTTTAGCCTACTACATTTCCATTTAGGAACAGGGAAAAAGAAAACGAATGATAAGGTTTCAGATACATCTTGGGTGGCCAGCAACAGAAGAACTTGAGGAAAGCCAGCATGAAAGTGACAGCTGTGGCGATGCAGAGCATTACTGAGGCTGGTGTTACAGCTCTGTACTTCAAGCTGATGTAAATATGAAGGGGCCCACAGATAACAGCCTTTTAGGATTCAAGGCTTCAGTAGAAACATCCTCACTGCCTTCAGCCAGAAACTGGCTATTCCCCAGTCAGGGTCTGGATTCAGTGAGACAAAATCCCTCTCTTCAGAAAGCCATGTTGTAAGATCTCTAAATCAGAACTAGACAATTACTCAGAAGATGCTGGGAAGTACTCAGCCTTGTAAGAGAAACAGCTACCGACCAAACAATTCACACATTTCCAAAGACAAAAATAAAAGAAGCCCAAGGACTGGTTCCATTGCTTTTAAAATTAAGTATGTGTAACACCACACACCAAGAATGTAATATTAATATTAAATCAGTCATGACTGTTTACATTTCTTTTGCTGAAGAATTTTTGATGTTGTGATTTTTTTTTGTCATTAGCACAGAAAAAATTTGACCACACATAACCAATTACTTAGTTCCCAAACTGAATTTACCTCCCATTCCAAAGACCAGGGATTTCAAAATCTCCTTAAAAAAGGGAAAAAAAAGACCCTTCAATCCAAATTATTTTCTTGTTGTTTATAACAATAAACAACACATTTCATATAAAAGCAGCAGCATAAGGGTAGAAAAATAGTGTTCCAAAGCTAATTTTAGTCCTGCTGATCTCAGGAGCTTAGTGTTCCTGTCAGACTTAACAGACTCCAGTGGTGCCCTGCCTGCCTGGCTGGAGAAATCTGTCCCTGGAGATCTATTTATAGCACCTTGTACCCTGTACCTAGATTAGGTTTTAGGTTTTTTGTTTTGTTTTGTTTCATTGTGTTTTGTTTTGTTAGGTGGGAGCATGTATCCAGGACTACATTGATCCAAGACACAGATGTGACCTACTCGAGTAAATTACCAGGAAAAAAAAAAATATAGCAAAACAGTTCACACTTCATTTTCTGCACATCAGTCCCTCTGGATTTCATCAGCCAGCCAAAATTCAGTCCCAAAGGTTATTTCTATTACAAAGAGAAATTGATGACAGAAACGAGTGCATCTTTGATACAAACCTATCTGCTTACATACAACACAGCATCCTTTCACCTGCAATAATGTAAGAACAAATTATCTGATCTTTTTCCTTGGTGGTTGTCATTTAAATTTAGCCAGTACAATATGTAATCCCTTCATGATTTTCTCCTTAGAAACACACTCCTACTCCTACATTTGGATGTTTCTCCCCAGTCAGCATGATTTTCTGTGGCTGGTTTCACTGGTTCTTATGTCATATATAGGCAACTCCAGGAGTCACTACCTATCTTGTATTTTCTTTATGAGTTTCCAGGGAAAAACCCTTACATCATAGAGTTAAGGGGTTTTTTTTAATGTAGATCTCGCCTTGTAATTCTGTGTTGGTTGTAACCCTGTTATTTCAAAAACCTGGTTCCATAATGACTTTAAACTCCTCTAAACACTTACTTTGCCCACCAGCTTCACTGAATTTTACCCAGTCCATAATAGCATCCCTTCAGTTCCACCCAGTCTTCCTAACCAGAACGGCCACACCTGAACCCTTTCAGCCCAGAAAGAGAAATGCTTTAATAAAACTACTAGTTATACTGCAAACAGTGGCTGTCAAGGATACTCTTATATTTCAGCCCCTCCAAAAAAGTCTGTTTCCAGCCATTACTCCTTGTGATTTTTCAACTGTTTGTATGAAACCTGCCCACCAGAAGGAAGATGTAATTTCTCATGCCCTCCATCAAAAGTAGATGTCCTCTGCTGGATGCAAATGATGAATCGATTTCCCAAATATTTGTTATCTAGACAGGAGAATGGAGTTCATGCAGGCACCCTAATCTTTGGGGTAAAATCTGCCAAACTAGCTTAAACAAGCTTTAAATAGAAACAGTAGGAAGTAGAAACAAACAAAGCTATGAAACAGTAAAACACTCCTGCTGTTAGGCTGCCTTTGCTAGCCAGATGACAGCCCCAAACTGAGAAGGCAAAGCGACTGATGGGTAGTGGTGTCTCCAACTGCAACTTCTCATCAGGGCTTCGGTTACAGTCACCACTCACTGCTTCCAAGAGAGGTAGCCCTCTTCCCCCATCCCTCCCCCACTTTCTTCCCTGTGGGACATGTGCTTCTGCCAAGTCCTTGCTCCAGTGCACATTTGATTGCAGCACAAAGCCAATCCAACTCACTAAAACAGCAGAAAGTAAATTGGTTTTGGCTGGAAAGCAAGCAGAACTGGATTGTTATGTGATCAAGCAAGCACTAGAGCTGGTGCAAGACAGTGAGAAGAAGATGAAGTGTACGGCTGAAGGCAGGAGCAGCAGAAGAGGTCTAGGCAAGGTGAGAATGTTAAACAGCAAAAGAAGCTGTTAACACAGCTCAGCCAGAGCAGGGAATCACACTCCTACCACACTTCAAAACACGTGCTTTGAGCATTCACTTCCTGTAGCTATCTCTTCATTTCAGGGACAGCAGCTCCTCTGTTACCTGCATGTTACTTAAAGGGGATTTTGGATTTACCTGAGCCCTTGGACTGCACTAACAGCTACATGTCTTAGCCCAAACTCACAAAGCACTGCTACCCCGCGCATGCTGCTGTGAAAGCCCTGGGAAGGAAAGGGATTTCCTGCTCCCAGCTCTTGTGCAGGACAGTGCCACAGCATAGGGAAGCTTTCGAAAGCTCAGTATTAGCTGGGCACAGTGTCATGTTAACACCACCATCCTGTTTCCCAGGCACAGACTGCTTTTGTGTACAGGACTGCACAAACAACAAGCCATTTGCTGCAATTCCGGTTCAAGCGCCTGTCCAGACTCTCTCCAAAAAGAGATTATAAACACCAACAGAAGGCATCCTGAGGAGACCAGCACATTGTTCCTCTGTAAGAGAAACATCACAGGCTGGCAGCGAGGCGACAAAGCCCCTGCAGATACACCACAGGGAGGGCTTTCAGCAGAGCACCAAGAAAGGAGACTGCATGCATTCGAATGGCTGTTTATCCAAAACATGGCTCTGCACCAGAGAATAGTTCATCTGCTTACCTCCCTGTGCAACCTGTCTAGTGTAACACTGGCCATTCCCATACACCTGCTCCTGGGCACAAGTTTGGCCCATTACCTTTTACCTCCTCCCCTTCACCCCACCCCCCTCGCCCTGCTCTGTGGGGCTTGAATTTCAACATTATTAACCTTCAGGTTTTATATCCTCTCGCGGTTACCAAATTCTTCCTCAGCAGTGTAGGGCACAGGGACATAATTTTATTAAATTAAATAAAGCCCGGGTTGTCCTATGCTCTCAGACACCAGCCCATCCCCACGGCCCTCGTTCCTCTTCATTGAGGAAGAGGAAAGGGCAAGGAAGATGGTGCAGGGTCTGGAGCGCGCATCCCTTGAGGAGTGGCTGAGGGAGCTGGGGGTGTTTAAACTGGAGAAAAGGAGGCTCAGGGGTGACCTTATCACTCTACAGCTGCTTGGAAGGAGGGTGTAGACAGAGGGAGGACGGCCTCTTCTCCCAGGCAACCAGCGGCAGAACAAAAGGACACAGCCTCAGGCTGTACCAGGTCAGGTTCAGGCTGGACATCAGGAAGAATTTCTTCACGTAAAGAGTGATTATAATTTGAATGAGCTGCCCAGGGAGGTGGTGGCCTCATCATCCCTGGTATTTAAAGAAAGGCAGGACGCGGCACTTAGTGCCATGGTCTGGTTGACATGGCGGTGTTGGATCATAGACTGGACTTGATGATCTCAGAGATCTTTAGGCAATTTCCAACCAAACTGCCACTGTGGTTTTGTGACTGCTCACCTTTCCCACGTGCCGAGGCAGCAGCGGGCAGGGCCGCCCCGGGCGGGGCAGGCGGGAGGCGGCCGGGCCGGGAAGGCGGTGCCAAAGGCGCCGGGAGCGGCTGTGGGGCGGGACGGAGCTCGGCGCTCCCTCAGGTGAGGGCCGGGGGTCGCGGGTCTTGGCCCCGGGGCCCGGGGGAGCCGGCGGCGGGGGGAAGCGAAGGTGCCCAGCGGGAGGTGCCCGGTGTGCCCCGATCCCCCCTGGTGTCCCGGGGCAGCGCCTACGCCAGGGCCGCCCCCGGGGCGCCACGGGGGGCTCGGGTCGCTGGGATGGCGCTGCGGCGGCGGCGCCGGGAACCTCTCCCTGCGGAATGGCTCCTGCCCTCTGGGGGAGGCGCTGTCTCTTTCCCTTTAGGTGTAAACAAATACGAATTAATTTATTCCTCTATATTATATCTTTATATGTTTATATTTATTTACTTATAACACCCAAAAGAGATGGAGGAAGGTTATCAGGCCCTGATCGGTCCAAGTTAAACCGACTGCAGACACTTCTGCAGGGATGTTGAAGGGCTGTGGTGGAGGCAAATGAGTCTAAGGATTGCTCAGGTGTTTGAAGTCTGTGTCCCTATTTTACAGGTTTGGGCTTAATCGTATTGCAGTTGAAAAAATAAAGACACTTTCAGCAAATAACAAACTGGTAGTATTTAATACAGAATTAACAGGATATAGCTTCTTGCTAGCTTAACTTTCAGCCCAGCACAGCTTTGCCTGTACCTAATGTTTATGCAAATCTCAGGCGACGTTTGGTACTGATTCTGTTTACACCCACGAGTGCCCTGCTCTTAGAAACTCCCAGGACAAAGGTCACAGCCTGCTCTTCCAGACTTCCCTGTGCCAGTGGCAGCTGTGTGCACACTCATGCACAACAGTGCCGCTTGCCAGGCTCAATGCTTTACCTGAGACACAACATTGCAGAAGTCAACATTCAGTTCTTGGTGGACACGGTCCCTTGCCCTGGCAGCAAAGGCAGGAGAATCAGAGCAGACCTAATAAATAAGCTAAGTGCAATAAATGTCAAGTACAGAAACATTGCATTTAGTTGATGAAAAGAAAAAAGTTAAGAAAAGTTTCCTGCTTTGATGAAGTTAGCTTGTAGTTTAAAGGGTTTTACTTCCTTCACATCTTAAAGAAGTCTGTACTAATTTTGAATCAGCATTAAATGGAAGTGAGTGCTGGTCAATGAATAACTTTTAAGTGGAGCAATAAAATGAACTGGTTTTATTTCTCTGGCTCAGGAAGTTATTTTAGAAGGAGAGAACACATCTGAGAAACAAGATGTCTCATGCTGGGAGTCGATACCAAGATAAGGAATACAGGCACCATGAGAACCATAGATCTGATAGATACAAGGAAGACAGAAGAGCAAGAAAACCATACCCATACAATGCAAGGTACGTCTTTATCTCCTCAGAGAAATAGATCACAGCAGGTCTCTAATGTCTGCCTTCTCTCTGCTTTTAAATAGGCTTAATTTACAATAGTAAAGAAAGCTTTTACTCAGCTTGAAAGCATGAGCATGGTGCATTTGAAACAGGGAGCTATTTTACACTTAGAAATTCAACCTTTTCTCTTTGTTTTTTGCTGGAGACAGGACAGAAAGATAGGCTGTGTAACACAGGCAGAGATGTGAATTTCCTGGGATGATCTGAATCAGGTTGGGTGACAAGTAGGTGAAATGTGGCCACGAGTCTTAACACAGTTCCTGAAGACACTGGTCATCAGGTGATGGCAAGCTATGCCTTGCCAAATACGCACTGCTTAAATAAGAATGTTACATGACTGAGACCAGCACAGGGACTTTGTGAGCTCTCAGGTTGCTCTAGTTCCGCTGTGAACATGTTCCTATTAATCTGAAATAAAATTACTTTCAGTAGTCGCTGTCAATAGATGAGTGCTTGTTGAAGTGTCTAAGGCTGTTGGCAGCACTTGAGAGTGGGTCAGCCCCTACCACCACAATGAGCAGATCAACTAATGGATTTCCAGTGCCAAATAAACTCTTAGGATATTGCACTTCTCCTTCCAGCCTGGCCAGGCTGCAGCACACTAGGTGTGAGCTTAGGTTGTTTTCCTTTTAGGTCATGCCAGTGCATGGCTGCACTGTAGGAGAGAGGTCTGTAGATCTAAACACCACTGGCAAATTTGCCATGGCAGCAGAGTGTTCATCTCTGCTGTTTGGTCTCTGGGGATGTGATTGTAGGGGAATTTAAGAATAAAGGCAAACAGGGAGAGGAGATAAATATAATGGAGATTATTGAAAAGTTGAAATTATGAAGTACTCCCTGATAGTATGCATTTTAGTAAGGAAAACAGGATGACAATAAAAGGAGCAGAGAAGAGCACTGTGTGGACTACAAGTAATACTTATGGATAGTGCTAAAACTATTGCATTGTGAAAATAGCTAATGATTTTTTTTTCTGTCTTTCTTAAATTATGAAACATTGAAGAGAAATGGGAACAAACACCAGCCTTAGATTAATCCTGAGAGACCGAATGCCTGTCCTTAGCAAAAGCAGAGATTGCCTGCCAATGTAGTTAAATTATCTTGAACATATTAGAAGTGAGAGCAGCTAATGCCAGTAACACATTAATAGCACAGTGGAGAGAAAAAGAAAAAAACAAAAGGGTTGGAGGCTTGAGGTGGGCTTTTTTTTTTTCTTCTGTGTATAGCATAATATAAGCAATGTGTGAAAGACTAGCAGTAAATTAAACCACCACTTTTTAATAAAGCACTTTTCTGGATTTCTTGGTTTTGCTGTTGGTTTTATATGTTTGGACTCGTAGATCAAAAATTGATGGATGGACTGTAAAGGTTCACAGACATCCCTGTATCCACTAGGGATTAGAGGAAGGGAAGCTGCAGTTGCAAATCTGTAACAGCCGTGAAGATAATTCTTAGAGTCAAGTCAAGCATCTGGGGGCCATCAGACCCCACTAAAACTAATTGAAAAACTTTTCTGTCAGTTGTTTTGAAGGAGTTTGGCTTAACCTAACAGCATTTCCTCTGCTTGGTTCTCATGGAGTTCTCATGGGTTTTGGTGGAAACTTTGGCTGATTGATCAGAAGACCACCAGACCCTGTAATGAAATACATGGGAAGAATTTTGTGGAAGCTGTACTGTGGATGCCTAATACTTTAATCTCTGATGAACTAGACTTTCTGGCCGTAGTACTTCTCTTTCCAAATGCACTTCTATCTGAAACTCCTACAGCAACCTTCCTCCCAGTGCTGAGGAGAATTACCTAGAATGGTAAAATCCTCAAGGAAAACAACAGCAAAGGTGGCCAGAACAAGCCATAGTGAGAAAAAAAGGCATTTAAAAAAAGGATTTTTTTTTCCCTAAATGTACTCTGTTGCTGAACATTGAGGGGGGTTTGGTTTGATTTTTTTGTCTTGTTTTGTTTTCTGGCAAGTAACAGGAAACAATAGAGAGAAGCAGCTGCATCAGAAGTACCAAAGGGATTGCTTTCAAGTTACTGGAAGTCTTATAAATCACACAGCTTATTTAATTTATGTGACACAGCTGCACAGGATGCTTTGGTAGTTGCACAAGACACAGGACAGAGGTCAGAAAAATCAGAAATGTTTCAGCCAAATAGAGCTGTTGGCAGCTATACATGGAGATGTTAGCATTGGTCTTGTTATAGAATGTCTTAATTAAAATGTAAGAACTACAAAGAACATGATTTAATGTGGATGAACAAGATAATATTGAGTCTGGAATTGGATGAAGATAAACCTTAGTGAAGTGCAGTGATACTAGGAAACAAAACTACAGTTGAAAATGCTGATCTGTGGATAAGAAATTCAAGATAAAAAAGGAATACAAAGAAGACTTTTAAAAATAATCATGCTGAATGAGACTTAAAATACCCTTTAATAACAAACTCATCCAGCTGTACCTTGAAAAAGGCAAGCTCCAATTCTTCTTCAAATCAGGGAGAAAATTTATATTAGACCAAATACAAAAAATTTGCAGCCAGTGTTTCTTTTAACTTGAGTGTTAGCTCACTTTAAAAGGAAAACTGCACTTTTCTTATAAAATAACCTAAATCTCACCAACTTTAAAAATCATCAGGCTTCAGATATGGAGCTGTACATCATTGCAGAAAACTGGGCCATTTTATCAACGAAGAGACTAATTGGAGACAGGAGAAACAGATCTTTTTGGGGGAGAGGGTTGATTTTAAATTCTTTTTCAAATATCTTCAAGGACTTCAAAAACTTGAATAGGCTATTTTTTCCCCAGTTTAAAATCTTTATCTGTTTATTTTAATAGCTTTTATTCTTTTAAAAGATGTCTTTGTGAGAGACACTAGTTGGAAGTACAAACACTCATTAAATAGTTGTGCTACTTCTCACATTTATTATTCCAAAATCTTTCTCATTTCCATTATCTGGCCTGCTATGGACTAGCTAAACTGTTTGGTTTTCGTGAAAAAGCTGTTATTTCCTCTTTCTACCTTTTGCCAGTAAGCTGAACAGTTCAGCCAGCCTACCCAGTGAGTGCACTATTTTCCAGAATAAGGACCATTGAGTGCAAATACCTTTGTGAACATGGATTTATGCAAGTTTTTGGGATATTTGCTTTCAAAACAGGCAAGCCAAAAAGGTCAGATGCCTGTGAAGCAAGCTAGTTGCTTCCTTTAAGAGGAGCATCTGATAATTTCTCATGTTCTGATGTTCAGGAGAGACTACAACCTAATCAATCAGTCGTTTACTCCATTGTAGAGACATCCGAGGTGGCCAGCACTCAAGGACTTCTACTGTTTGCTCAGACACTTACTCTAACACCTCAGGAGCAGCACAGGAGTATTTCGGCCCACCACCAGAGTTTTATCCTCCCAAGGAGAGCTTCTCAATGAAGTGTTCAAAGGTATGCACAACAAGAGGTATGTGAGACTTTTATTGCCTGCCATCCACCCCTCTCCTTCCAAGGACTCCTCTTGGATTTGGTTTCTGCGTTTAGAAGCACAACAAAGTAAAGCTAGAGGAATATTAAAACAAAAGAAAACAAATGGGGGAAAAAAAAACCTACCAAAAGTAAAGGCCAGAAGGACTGAGAGAGTTAATGAATGGCATAACTGAGGATTATGCTATTTTAGACATCTAAAGGCAATATTTATACAGATATGTAGATACTTGAAAATACATCTCTGGAATATGCATCCAGAGCGCCAGAGTGGGTCATGTGTGTAATCAGCCAGTCTGTGCAACAAGAGTTAACCTTTGGGATTTAGGAATAAAATAGACATTTGCATCTGTGAGCAATTTAGAGATGGCTCTTGAAGGCTTGATGCTAGTTTATTTTGAAATCATTCTTCTCACACTTTTTATCAATTCTCACTCATACATCTTTGTAAAGGATCATTGCGGGAGAGAAATTTTTTTTCTGGACATGAATCCAATAAAAGTTTTGGAGAAATAACTTGGGTTTTTCTTAAATAGAAAGAAATTGCAACAAGGAGAGAAATAAGCCTTAATATGAAGGTAAAACATTTTAAAAAAGTGATTCAGCAGAGAATTAAACAAATTTCATAGGTCTGTAAAGAGGTATTAAATACAACAGATGTGAGCCTTAATGTGGGAGGCAATCAGCCTTAGTAAACTCATTCCTGTAAACTGAAAAAAAAAAATCATTAAAATATTCATTACCCCTTGAAAGTTTTCCCTCTTTCAGGGCACCAATCATTCTCACCTTGTCTGTAGGAAAGCTCCACTGCAGTCTGAGCTGAATTTGCAGCTAGGTGCAAAGTCTTTGGTTGATGTCTATAAATAGATTTTCAGTGTTCTCCAGTAGAGAGAAAAGTGAAGAGATTAGCTGTTGGAAGTAAATTAAAGCACATAATGTTAGATTATTTCTTCACTCCATGTAGGAAAGTTAAGTAGCACAATCAGTTTGCTCTTAATATTTCTCTGTATGTGAATGTGTGAACAATTTTAAGAGTGAGATGAACTATTCTGTCCTAAAAATATCTTCTTTGTATTAGTATGCAGTTTGTTTTTCATCTTTAGATGTAACTGCAACCATTAGTAAAGGTTTAATGACATGGAGCCATACTGATATTTTATCCATGATAAAATTGTATCATCAGTTTCTTCTTTAAACATAGTGAATTATTTTAACTTGTCTGAAAAGCTGCAGAAAACTCCATGCCCTATTTAATCAGAGCTTTAGAAAAATGGAGTGGCAAGTTAGTTTTACTTTCCAGTTTCACTGGTTGCTCAGACTTCTGGATAGCTTAATGTGAATATCTAGGGTTTTTTCCCCCCCTGCATTTGCCTTTCATTATTTCAGTGCATCAAACATCATTAAGATTTTTTAAATGTCCTAGTTTTGTATACATCAGTTGACAGTGATGATTTTACTCCCACCCCTCCCCCAGGTATTGCTCAGTGTTTTCCAAAAATTTAATGTCTGAGCTTGCAGTGGAGGAGGGAAAAGAGATCATGCAGAAAAAAACCCCTTTTATTAGCAACCTTTTTTCAAAAAATGAAAATATATTGAAGGTTGATAAGATCATGAGAATGTTACTATCCTGTTTAGTTTTTGGAATTATCAAGATTTAGCAGACTTTACTAGAATTGTTTTGCAGAATTCTGTATTCCCTGCAATTATGGTAGATGCTGTAAATTAACTACATGAATTGTTTACTAAGAAGTCAATACATGGGAGTTGCAACACTTTAAAGCATGAAAAGTTCCTGTAAATACTTAGTAACCATCTCCTTCTTTTGCCAATGATTTATCAGCACTCTGGTGAAATTCCCCCTTCCCAATCACCATAATTTTAAAATAAACTAGACTCAAACAAGGCTGGGAAATCAGGTGATGAAACAGTCTTTCCCAAAGCAATAACTGAAATGTGAACCTTAGTTTCTGATGGTCCACTAAGTAGTTGAGCTTTGGGGCTTTTATTTTTTGCCTAGCACACCTGGGTTATGTTCTTTATGCATTTTGAGCAGTTTAGCAAACTGCTAAATCAGTTTACTAGAGAGGAATTCTATTCAGCCAGAGCTCTGAATGGTATTTCCTTCACTCAAATAGTTTCCCCTTCATCCATGTGTTTTACCAGCTGTATCCCAAAAAACTAAAGCTGAATTTGAGAAATAAGCAGCTGTTTTTTAAAGGGATCCTTTAAACAGCTTAGGACCTTGGGATAATTTAGAACCTTATTCTCTTGTCTTTGTTATTCCCCCCATTTCCTCCCTATTCCCTGCCCCCTTTTTTTACCCCTACAGCCACATTAGGACAATAAACCCAGCCTGAATATAGTGGAAGAAACAACTTATACTGATCCCTTTTGCTGGTAGGAACATTTGATACCATCTAAGAAACTTCAAAACATTCTGCTCTTTTTTAATCCTTTCATCTTGAAAACAGAAGGGGAGAAAAAAAGTCTGGTATAACATTATATGAGGGATGCCTATTCAAAGCCATTCAGGTGGGATCACATGGATGGCAGTGCTGGATTATACGAGGCACTTCATCACTCTTCCTCCCAAACAATGGACTAAAGTACAAACTTAGGAGGACCTTCAAAGTTTGGACCAGTAGAGAGTAAGCTGTCTTCTGGAATACACTCCAGACTTTGGATTGGTGGAATTTCCTGAATTGGAAGACTGCACTCACATCTGTTGTGTTTAATACCTCTTTACAGACCTATGAAATTTGTTTAATTCTCTGCTGAATCGCTTTTTTTAAATGTTTGACCTTCACATTACCTTAAGATAAGGAGTTCCAGAGTTTCATTTGAAGTACTACTGTTTCATTCCTTAAAATGTTTTAAAGAAGGTGTTTCTGATTCTGATGGTATTCTAAATATGTAGTGATCATCTCATATATTCAGTTTCTTTATGAAATTTATGGTTTTAGAGTGGAATCTTCCCTTTTTTTCTGTGCCCCTATTGCTTCTTCACAGATGGAACAATAGCCAGTTTCGGTCAGTTTTCCAGTCTTACCTCTTTTCCAGATCCACCACACCTTTTTGAGATAGGTTGACCAGAAATGCAGTAAAAAATTTCAGATAAATTCCCGTAAGAATCAGACATCTGCCTAAAGGCTCTGGTTCTGTAATCCTATTCTAATGCTTCCTGCCTTTTGCGTGGTGTTTGACTATCAGTGAACACTTAGCTGGTATCTTCAAAGCTACCTGAAATGGAAATGCTTTGCTTAGAACCCATCTGCGTGCTTTGTCCACAGGGGCATCGGTGTTTGTGGATATTTCTCTACAACCATGAGGTGGGGTTGCTTGTTAAACACTGATGTCATTAATTTCTCATTCAAGAGCTTGAACTCTTAGCAGCCCAACAATTTTACTGTTGGCAAGCATAAAGAAATTTTTATGATTATTATTATTAAAGCAGGCTTCACCATCTCAGTTCTCAATCTTTTCAGTTCATTAGTCTGTGCATCTACCATAGTGTTTTGGTGTGTAGTTTTGAGCTGAACATATTTGGAACCTCCACTTACAGGTCTTTGGGCCATATTGTGGAGCAGACCCAGGGTGCACAAACTGTATTTTCTTTGGATAAAACTAAATGAAAGGGTGAACTGTAACTACTAGCAGGCACTCTACCCTTTGGACCAAACTAGAGCCAAAATGAAGTACTTCCCTCTTCCTAGAAAATGCCTGTCCTGTCGCCCCCGTGTCTTCAACTCAAACTGTTTGACTCTGCAAATCCCCTCCCACTGCAGAGCCAGCCTGGGCATACTGGTGACAGGCAACACAAAGCAGAGATTACTCCCTTAACTCTAGTTGCCAAAAAACTGGCTGTTTCCTTTTTATTATCCTTTAACAACTGCTAACCTGTGAAAGGATTGTTTATCTCACAGGAGCTCGTGTCATTTAAGAGCACTACCTTTCTTCATATAGTTGTTGATTCTTTTAAGTGACTTCCCTATAACAACAAACTCTTGACTGTTCCCTGCTGTGCTGCCTTTATGTCTAATTTCTATATGTTGGGTAATGTTTTGTAGGAAAGCTACACTTGTGGGCCTGCAGATTACAGATCAAAAGGCAGTAGAAACAGAAGTGTGCCACCTTCCATTTCTACAGTAGTGAAGGAGATTTAGGGAAGAGCGTATAGACTGATGTCAAACTGCCTAGATGCACTATATAATTTATGGGAATTTGAAATAAACTCTTTGTGATAAAGACAAACCTTTCATTAATTAAGGAACTGCTGCTTGCAATAGCCATTTCTTACCACTTACACATATTACATATGCCATTTAAAGCAGCACATGTTGAAAACAACAAGAGTTTTTTGACCTGGGGATTCTTAAAGCTGAAATTCTGTCAGAAGGAAGCATTCAATTTGCTTTTCACAGTGCAGGTAATATTTCTGTAGTTCTCTCTTCTATGTAGAAAAACTAAATTACTAATCATTTTGCCTTTCAAATAACCCCCCTAGATATATTTAAAAATATAACCAGACTCAGTACTTTCATTTAGCAGATGGAATGAAAAAAGTGTTCAAGACTGGCTGCCATCCTTCACCTCAGTGAGAGGGAAATCTGAGTTGAACCCAAGAGTGAATTGCTGATCATAAACTGGTGTCAGATATTTGGTCACTTGACCTTAAAAATTTTTAGTTTTCTTTTTATTACATATATTGGTGTCAAAGAGGTGGAGCAATGCAATTCTTGGATAATGCCTCCTGTAGTTTTGCTTAAACAGTGAAGGTAAACTTAAGTTTCTGCCATCTTTGGTCAGTATGTGACTCAGAAAATTACCTGTGCTTTTACCTACTATAGAATTATACTGTGGTGGTCATGATTCCTGAGTAAATAACTTTTTTTTTTTTTTAAATTTTTTGACCCATTTGGCATTTAAGGGAGGCAACACTGAAAAGGTTACAAAACAGTTTGTGGGGGAGCAAGTATAATTGAATCCCTGTTCTTTGTTGTTATGAATACAGCTTTGCTCCTTGAATAGTGTTAGATTTCTTAAGCATATTGTAGGCACTTCCAAACAATCATGCCTTTTGCCTACATTCTAACATCCACAATTGTTAAAGCCTTCAGACCAATTTCCTCTCAGAAAAAGACAGCATTATGGTTTGTAACATGAAAAGTTTCCAATTTCAAGCATAGCCAGGAGGAAATATCAAACTGGGTTTATTTGGAGGAGGAAATAGAATTAGGGAGTAACAATGACTTTCTCCAGGATACATTCATGCACTAACAAGCCGGCATTAATTCAAATGTAAACATCTATAAGCTTTTGTTTTTACAAAACACAGTCAGTTTTTTCCCCTATAGCTATGCATGCTGGGAAATACTCATAGACTAGAAAAAAATACTGACATGAAAAGTTAGCCAAGACACAAGGTTCACACCAATAGCTCTCTTTGAAGTATGCCATTGTTCTCAGCCATAATACTGCTGTTGTTTCTTTGCTGTGTTATGTTGTGATACTGTTCCTCTTGGAGTCAGACATGGGAGCAGGAGGGGAAAAACATTTCACAGAGCACTCGTATCCCTTTCAGTGCTGCAGAGATGTTGGGGGAGAATAGTGGTCTGCAAGAGGCATTGGACTGAAGTATAAAAATCTCCTGTAGCTTCAGGTATGCACATTCAAAAACACTGAAGGGTCATTAAATGTGCACAGTGCAGGTAACTCTGTGCATGAAAACAAGCATTTGACAGGTACATTCAGCAGCACATCGCGTCTTTTTTGGCAATGCAGGACACCTACATTCCTGCGGGGGCACCCAACTGGATTAGAAACTGTTATGTTTTGTAGTCACCATCTTCACATTTTGCCCCTACAGTGTGCCATGCTTAGTTCTTTAAATTGCGCCCAAAGCTGCTGTACACTGCTCCTGTGGCAGTTAATTTCCATGTATTTCTGCCTACGAAGGGAACACTAGGGTCCCCTGTAGTCTCATTGTAATTAGACAGCTTCCCCTTCTATCTGTTGCAAAGTATATTTTAAATACGTATTTTAAATACAGACTAAAAGGCTGAAATTGTCATCAAGTTTTTTAATCTTGTAATTGTGAAGACAGACGATATTAATAGTGGGAATTGGATAGAGCTGTACAGATTAAAATAATCCCGGTTATTCAAAATGCTTAATTAAAGTAGCAGAGTAAGAAGATACAGCAGCAGAGCTGCAGGTAACCTTCCTTCCTGTTCCGATGTTAAAGTATTTCATTTGGAGCGCAGTCCTCTTTACTGTGAAATACAAACAGCCTTGAGCAGTTGGCTATAAAAACACTCAGGGGAGCTACACTACTTGCAGATGCCAAATCCTACCTTTAGCAAACTGTTGCCTTGCCAACACACGGGACTTCACTCTGCCCACGTTTTCATATGAAATTATTTTCATCCAGCTTTTGGCATTGTGCTAACATGTACACAGTTGTTTTTAGAGAAGGGAGAACTGCAACTGAGAAGGCTCACTAAAGTTGGCAGGGGAAGATCCTGGCAAAGTTGCTATTAGCTGTTAGGTGTATGTTAGACTCCAGTCCATGTTTCTCATACTGGCAAATCTTAGTTAGGTTTGCTCACTGCAATTACAGAAGAAGAGTTAAACCATCACTCCTGTAAGAGAACCAGGTTTGTCTTCCCCACATCTGACCCAAATTATGGGAACAAAGGGAAACTCTTCTCTTTAAAAAGTGGCTCTCAAAGCCAATTGATACAGCAGACAGACAATCTATTGAATGTAGCTCTATTTCTTGAGCAAGTGATCCTAGCTCTCTTAAAGGAGAAAAATCCACCCAGACAGGAATGTTGCTCACCAAGTGTGACAACGCGCAATCAGTAACGTGAATGAGAAGCTCAGGTTCACAGGTGCCTCCAACCTGACCCACCTTCAGCCAGACTATGATTACTTAAAGAGCAATAACACCCCAATCTTTGTACTTTCTAAAGGTGGCTCAGTTTCAGTTCAAACAGAGGGAGTGGCCATGGAAAGTTGGCTTATGGAACAAGAGTGTTTCATTGTTGTCTGAACTCTTTTTAAAAAAACTCCTCCAAGCTGGTTTCAATACCAAGACGCTTGTTTACTACTTGAAAGAACTATTGGTACGTTAAGAAAAAAAGGATAAAAAAGGCCACTTCCTGAAATGTAGAATGCAAGGTAACCATACAGAGACCTACCAGTGCTACAAACAGAATACAGCCTTTTACAGTTGTTATATTTAAGTAGTATTGTCAAATAATACAGTTTAATGCAAGATCTTTTGCTTTCCACACTCTCAAAAATTAGGAAAGATGACTCATGCTCAATTAGCAGGAGAGAAATCAAGAACATTCTAGAAGTTATGCTTTAAAGAACTACTGGGTACAAGTAAACCATAGCTGTTGTTCCCAGGCAAGGGCTGGGTTGTCTTACAGTGGTGGGAAAATAGGGGGATAGAGGATGATGCAGTAATTCTACAATTTAAGTCCACCCTTTCCTGTGAAAATTGGACAGCACTTTTTGGAGGATGGGAGGTTATTAAGAAGAAAGAATAGAGCAGGTGGGATAGTTGCTCTTTAAGGGAAGAGGATACACAGAAAAAACAGGATAATACATTTGGATCTGAGCACTCGGTGAATGCAAGACTTCTCTGAGTCATTAAAACCAAGGCTGGTCATCCTTTGAGATTTCCTAACAGAGTGATTATCTTGACTAAAGAGAGACAACTTATTAAAAGGTAATAATAAAGTTTTTTTTCTAAAGCACATAAATAATTTCATTTTCCCAGTTTTAAACTATTTTTTTCAGTGATTTCCAGTAAGATGGATATCTCAAACGAACATAAGTGTGTTGGGCATATCCGTGCAATTTAAATGCAGTTGGCTCTGAATATGTGCATCCCTTGGGTCCTCTGAAAAGCCAAGATTTTGTTGGTGTTATATTGCCTAATTCTTGTGTTTTAGGGTTGGGTTTTTTCTTGTGTTTTTTTTCTGCCTTTGATTTTAGCATGACTAAGTGAAAGCTAAATCCCACCACTGGCTGAAGAACACAGAGACCTGCAAAAATAATAGTGGTGTGGGGGCTTGGGAGCCATTTCTTTGTTTATGAAAAAGCTGTGTATTGCCCTTATTCTGCTTTAGTGAAGCTGGTTGAATTCTTGTTACTGGTTTCAGTAAGATCTTGCTTTCTACATAAAGGGAATAATACTGTTAGAAAGGTATTAAAAGATCTTTGCATCCAGATTTTATATTTTTGATCTCTTGCAACTGTTGTCGTCATTTCTTTTTCCTTGGTCAGTTCTCCTCCTCTGTTTTGGTTTCTTCCCATTTTGGTCACATTTTGTCCACTTCCAAAAGCAGAGCCAAACCCTGATTTACTTTGAAATTTTCTCCCTTTCTCCTTATCTTTTTCCTCCTGCTACCGACTCACTTTAGCAGAGGGATGACCAGAGCTGCATTGAGCTGTGCCTTCAGTCTCTGGGAAATGCCAAACCTGAGCTGGCAAGAGATGGTTCTCCATTTGAGATCCTTTTCAGGACTGACTGCTGCTTTTGTATGTCACTATATATGGTCAAAATACTCGTCTGCTCCTTTTTGAGGGGTAAAAAAATAAATTAAAAGAAAGATTACCTCTGAAAAGCAGAGCTACCCAAATGGCAGGTGAGGGAAAAGAACCAAATGACAACTTGCAGTGAAAAAGGCTTGGAGAAAGAAGCTACAACGCACACGAAAAATCTAACTCCTCTTTTCCCTTCTCCTGGAGCGACCCCTAATGGGATGTGACGTGGGTACCACTGACCTGTGTGTCACCAGCCCTGCCACTGGGATCCGGGTGTCCAAGAGTGGCAGCCACACACCCCCAGGGCTTCCCCTTGGTCCTGCTGGTCCCAGTGGTATGTGGTCTGCAAAGGAAGCAGAGGGAGAAGGCAAGCCAAACAGGAGAATGGTAGACATAGAATATTCTGGACGTACACAGTGATGTTCACTGAAGAGGAGGAAATGATACAAAAGGAGACAGGAGGAGGAGTCCCTGTGCATCCAGCAGAGGAAGAAGATGACTCCTGTCCCAGATACAGTGGAGGGAGACACTTTGAAGGCCTTTTCATTACTGTGGCCCTCATGAGATATGGGGAGTTCAACAGAAAGAGCCAGAACTGTCTGTCCTGCAAATTCATTTATGGCAGCTGCAGAAACAAAGAAACAATAACTGACCATTTTACTTTATGTACACATGTATACACACACCACAACCCCCACACCTGAACATCAGAGCTGTCCTGCCACAGTGCCTGGATGGAAATTCCTCTTTACGGCTTCTCACGTGAGACTTGAGTGCACAGCTGAGTTACTGGGTACCACACATTCAGCCACAGTGTGGTTTTAGTGAGGCAGAGCACACAGATTTAACAGCTCATCTCACCTGAGAAGGGGAGTTTCTGGTCCTTCTCTGGTCCTGGCTGTTACTGCCCTTGCTAACCTCATGCCAACACAATTGCTCTTCAGATATGCTGTGAGTCACCTCAAGTTGCAAAAGTTGCAGAACAAAACTAGCAGCCCAAAAGAAAATAGCTAAATTGTTTCCTGCTAGTTTAATTTATTTGAACAACTCCTAGAAGGGCCTAATGTGGAGGTAAGGGAGAAAAGTAGTGACTGCCCAACCAAGGCTGGGAGCTGTTAAAGTCAACTGCCTGTGGGTCTGTACCTTCAACCAGCCCACCTGTCAGCTCTGCTGGATGATCAAGCACACCATTTGACAGGAGATGAAACCATTGTTCAGTGGGTTGATGCCATGGAAATATCCCAGCAAGGAAAAGAAAGGGAAAGAAAAAGTGAGTAGTACATAAATAGTATAAATTGGAAGGCTAAATTATTGGTAATAGCAGAAAGCATACTCACAGCAAAAGACAACTGCATTGAAGCAAAATTAACAAGTGAGATACATTGAAGTTACTATCCACTGCAGATTTAGATTTTACAGAATAAATGAAACAATTCTCTG
This sequence comes from Irena cyanogastra, assembly GCA_013397155.1. Classification (NCBI taxonomy): domain Eukaryota; kingdom Metazoa; phylum Chordata; class Aves; order Passeriformes; family Irenidae; genus Irena; species Irena cyanogastra. Next base: position 347,051 of record VWZV01005811.1, read on the forward strand.
GAAGTCTCTGGCAACATCCACTTCTGGATTGCAGCTATTCTCCTCACCTTCAGTGCTGAAAAGCAGTGCAGGAAAGAAGCATAGGAAAGGAAATAGCAATCCAGGAGCCCTGACAGGACTCCTGTAACTCGTTCAGTAAGGAGAGAGTTAGTTCCTAAATCCAGCTGTTGACTGTGCTGATTTTAATACAAATGAGTAACATTTTAGGTAAATCCAAAGATGTTGAACCTGAGAAAGGAAAAAAATAACTAAACCATTAGACTTTTGAGCTGTTCAGACCTTTGGTTATTTTACGCTTAAATATTGCAATACATTCATTGTTGCATGGGATTAGGGAATTACTGTACAGATAAGTAACTTCCCTATAGGAAGACCTTTTGGTTTCTGCAGGTATAACTCCAAGGTGACATGGCTAACTGGCCTGTGAAAACAGAAATGGCAGTGCAGAGTTGGAAGTGTGGCTTATAACTCAATCCTTTCCACCAGCAGCACACTGCTTGACACAGGTCACTGCTAGGATGTGTGTGACCATACCTTGGCAGAGCTAAGATTCAAAACATACGTGTCCTTTTACTCTTTACTTCTCAAATCTGTCTCTATCCTGTTTATACCAGCAGGATTTTGTATCAGCTTGTAACTATCACAGATTAAGGCTGCAAGAGGCTATTGGGGTTCCTGGGTGAGAACATACTGTAAGGCTTAATATTTCCATCAAAGCCCTGATGATTATACAAGGTCTTAGGCATTTCCACTAATTGTCTTCTACATTTGTAAACCCAGCTCACTGTCATCATAGACCTGTAATTCATTCTACATACTGTTATAATTTCAAAATTGTCTTTAATACAGGAGGCTTTGTTCTTGCACTTTCGTTTAAAAAATCCGAGTTAATCCAAATGATACAAGTGATTGGTGAAGTAGCTGCTGCTGAATCTCTCTCCATTGTTTAGCCACTCTAATCAATTCTGCAGCAGGCATGTGTCACAACTGTGCAGGTTACATACAAAACCTGTCCAACCTGAAAGCCCTGTTAAGGAAATTTTTCAGGCATGCCTTTAAAGCATCTACTGCTATGGTTAAAAATACAGTAGACCTGCACTGATCACATTTGTCATCCCATTATCAGTCAGCTCAGCAAAGTTAAGGGTTGGCATTACAGATTGTGTGTGAACACGCAGAAAGTTTTGGAGCAGCATCATTGAGGATTGGGGTCAGTTATAAATGTGGGAAGGTTAGCAGCAGGCAGTGACTACTTTGAGAACAGAAAATTGGCTTTTCCAAGGCTCAGCAAGGTGATGTAGAGGAAAAGTTGATGCTCAGCAGGTCAGAGGGCCTCAGTACAAGCAGATGAAAAGGAAATTCTGAAGTCAGCAGCTGACTGATCATGAATTCCCAACTACCAAGTAGCCAAACATACTTAAAATTTATGTTTCCCTTAATCAAATGGTCCTTCCTCCATGTAGACGTGTAAGAACTATTTCCTGCTGGAGCATCTATGAAATCAATAGTCAGCCTTTAGAAAGGGAAGTGCCTTTCTGCATCCAACATTGTCACACTAAAGGCCCTGAGGATCTAAGTTGACTCCGTATTTGGAAGGCATAATATACAACTCAACTGAGCAGACAAAAAAAAAAAACCTGATTGAGTTCCAGTTAATGTTCTGCACAGCTACTACTCTTTAAAAATACTATGAACAGTCCTAGTAAAGTGATGACTCTTTACCTATTAAAAATGACGAGTCTTTTGGCTGCATTGTTTGAATTTGGTACAAGAAGTTCCAAATCCTAACTCCAGGGCCAAAAGTTAAATTTCTCTTTACGTTTAGCTCCACAAATACCTCCTCTGAAGTACTTGAAGCCTCCTGAAGAGATTTGGTAACCAGCACAGTTATTGCCCTGCTTCACAGAAATGGTTGTGCAGAAAGGTCAAAGAAAAGGCACACAGTCATGCATAAATCAGCATCACTTCTGAAGAGCACATACACAGAACTGCTCACTTGGTTCCTCTTGAACATGGGGAACAATTTTGTCTGCCCTAACACTACCTTCCTGTGCAGAGCAAGTGGCAGCAGGAAAGGACTCATTACCTTAGCCCTCTGTGGAGGGAGTAAGAAGGGGCAGAATGGGAATATCTGATAATCCTTCATTGTGGCTGTCACTGGCTTTCTTTGGTTAGAAGCATCTGGCAATACAAGAGAGGAATTTGTTTAATTCCCTTGTGTTCCTGCTTCAGCCCTTCCTTTTCAAGCCCATACAGCCTTGACAGCAACTGAGCCATTGCTCAGGAGGGAAATGCCATGTGGATCAGTGCTAGCAGCATAAAATGAAAGTCTGTGTGCAAACCACAGATCCTGCCCCACTTTAAAGACAAATATAGGACCACTGTGACGAGCATCTTACATTCTTGGCTGTCAGACAGCAATGGAATAATAAGATTTACAATTCTGTAATTAACTTCAGAACTTTGGAGCAACACGCCTGACACGCTAAGGGTTTTCATTTCCCCAATAGGCAACTCTAGCTGTGCTACGCTTCAGCATCCATCATGTTTACTAATCTTAGTCTGACCCCTAGTGAGCTGTCACAGAATTATCAGATTTATCAAACATGAGGCAGCTTCCTGAGAGGCAGCTACCACCACAAAAATAAGTAATTTCTCCCCTTTTCGCTTCTGGGTTTTGTTTGTATTTTTTCACTTAAAAATACTTGGTTACTATTACTAGAAGCCTAATATAAGAAAACGTGAAGAGTCAACTCAGAAGTTGTAAGGCTTTCTTCTGAAGGTCAGGGTGTGAAAGAATGCACATGACTTAGTATCAAATTCACTTAATTTATTTCTTCATGTAAGGTGGGTTTTGCATCCTTCCCCTCTTTCTTCTTTTTTGTTTGGGTGTTTTTTGGGTTTTTTTTTGTGCAATCAGAAACTCCTTCAGAGTTACAAGGGATTTTTGTCTGTGAAGGAGATAAAGTGCAAATTGCATCTGGTTAGATAGTAAGTTTAAATTAACAAATACCTTCACAGAAAAAAAAAGTGCAAGTTAAAGTAGTAAACATGTTTTGAAGGACTGAAATAACTTGCATGATCTTTCAAGCCGTTAGAAGCTTCTAGGTTTTTGTCAGCTTCAACCTCAGCATTTTGTTCATACTGGATATTTCTTGCTCAGTGTGTTTATGCCAAGTAGTTACAGGCCAAAATATAATCACTGTGCGCTTGCCTTGGCAGTAACACAAGCACTGTAAAATTTTTATGGATTTTTTTTCACTGCATGAAGATCCATCTATCAAGCACACTGACAAATTAAAAAAAGTAATTTGCCCAACCTCCAAAATGTACCCACGAGAGTTCAGGCTTCTCTTTTTTTTTTTTTTTCCAAGTGCTTTTCTGTAGCTGTAGCCAAGAGGAATATCTCAGTACTCTCGGTCTATGGTTTTGGTGTACTTCTGGCACCCGCAGTTTGCACAAGATGTGGTTTTGACACCTATTCCCATCTTTCTGCTCCTTCTAGGCATTTTGAAGTTCGTGGAAATCACGGTTAACCTCCTGGTGCTGATTTGCGTGGGTGCTTCCCAAGCATCCGTTGCAGGCTTCACGTCCCTTGGAGGCTTTGGATCCTTTAACCTGAATTTGGCATACAGCCCCTTTGAGGGCACAGAGCTGCGGGAGGTGAGGGAGCTGGACATGCAGTTCACCCAGATGAGAGCCCCTTGCGTGTATGGCGGAGTGGCCTTCAGCTTAACAGCGGCTACGCTCACCCTCGTCTTCCTTGTCGTGGGGGCAAAACCCATCCAGCAGCTCCGGACAGGGCTGTTGGTGGGCGAATGTGCCTTCAGCCTGCTGGCTGGCCTGGCTTACCTGGTGGCCGTGGGGCTCTACCTGCACTTTGTCAGGCAGGTGAACGCCACCGAGGTGTGCAGGAGGCGCGAGCGGCTCTACGCGGGCCGTGGCTACACCTCCATGAGCTGCGACGTCCAGGGCGGCGACGCGGCCGTCGGCCTCTTCGGGGTCGTCGCTTCCTGCCTGTACTTTGCCAGCTTTATAGTCTGCATCCTTGCTATCCGCACCGTCCGGGCCTTCCAGAGCCACGTGGCGAAGGCTCAGCACAGCCCCAAGGGCAGTGTTAGAGACAGAAGTGTCAGAAACCACCACGCCATACACAGGACCTCTGAAAACTCCCACAACGTCCAGGCTCTCGCCACGTTAGTTTGAAATCAGCACTACAACTGTGCCAGAGAACTGAGGCTTCAGCAAAGCATGGACACTTGCAAACAGGCGACCAGCCCACAATATATTTTCCTACAAGGTGCTGAAGTGTGCATTGAATCACCGATTATAACCATACTGCTACAACATGACGTAATGAAATCAACATTGAGTGACTGTTTTAACAAGGATTTTTGCAGCGGTCTCTCAAGCTGGACTCCTGCATTTAAAATGCGTTTGATTGTAATGTTTTCATCCTGCACAGAGCAAACCCAAACAGCAGTGAGCTTTTAACAGGTTACAACTGCGTTGCTGCTAAACTTATGCTAACAACCACTTCCTTTCCCTCTCCCATGACACAGGGAATTGAATACACAGCTAGGATGGGCAGCTTTCAACAGATCCTGTGTCTGCTGTGTGTCCTGTTCCTTTATCCTACAGTGCTTACAAAGCAAAGGACACCCGAGTGCTTCTCTGAATCGTGTCCAAGGTTACACTTGTGACCTTTTTTGCCTGGGCTAGTGAAGCATTTTATCTTTTGAGTCACGGGGGTTTACACATGCCGATCATGTGCTCCCTGAGGAATGCCGCTGGGGGAACTAGCTGCAATGTCAAAGGCAGCATTCAGGGTCCTTATCCAGTTTCCTACACATTTTCCCATCTCACTGAGCACAGATCAGGACCTGAGAGGCATCACACTGGTCAAGTATCAGCTTAGTAAAGATACCATTTGTTTCTGTGAACCCCTAAACGAGGTTTGGCTTGCTGACTCCACAGCCAGTGGTGGGCAGAGCCTGCATCAGGAACATGCTGCCTGCCCTGGGAATGCTGTAACAATGACAGAAAGTACATGTATCCTTCCAATATCTAAACAGGCAAAGCATGAGTGAACAGCAGTAATGGTATGCCCCCGAGAAAATTGAGAAAATTATTGAGAAAATAAATTTAAGAGAACATCTTTCAAGAGTCCTTTGTTTGAGGCAATTGAAATAGATCACTGGTCTTCAAAGATGAGGGAGTGAGAAAAAGAAAAGGCTCTTCTTCAAGTGTGTAAGATCTGTCAGCTTGAGAGGAGGGAAAGCTCTGGCCATTTTCATTCTTTTCAGTTTTTTCTGGCTCACAGTCATTGCCCAGATGATGCTTTTTTGAACCATAGTAGAGCTTATTTACTGCATAGTTCATACATACACATATGTATACGCACACACAGATCTCAAAGGATTGTATTGGAGGTCAAATAAGAAAACATTATGGTTCTCATTAGAAGTGATTACGTGAGCCTTTACAATAAGTATCATTTATATAATTCCTTAAACATCTCTTTAACACTTTGAACACCAACAAACTCCATAGCATTATTATAGTTATGGAGAGACAGGAATAGAGTTTTTCCAAACTTGCTATGACTCACAGTCATCATAGAGTCAGGAAATTAGGACTTTGATTTCTAGCTCTTTGCCAAAACCCAGGCCTTCTCTGGTATGCTGTAATCAGCTGCAAACTCTGTTCCAGGGATGTCTGGCATGCAGCTAAAGCCGCAGCTGACCACTTGTTGGGCATCTCTGCCTGCACTCCTGTTCTGCGCTACCTCTACACCTTGCAGTTTGAAAGTAGGCTTAGTTACACAATGACACACTGTTATTAACTTATACAAACAACAAAAAGGCAGCATCTTGCAGTGACAAATTCAAAAGATTAGAAAATGTTACAGGTAAGAATGCATAAATTTAAATCAGTCCTTAAATACATGCACAATATGAATTTTAATCTCAGGGCTTCTTACTCTGTCCCATTCATTTTTGGATGCTTGCCTGCCATTGCTGTGTAAAAGCAATAATCTTCTTGGTAGCATTGATTTTTTTTTTTCCCTTGGCCCTTTTTTCCTTGTGTCTATAGTAAAGGCCTCACTTGCTGCAAGGTATTGCAGTCTTTGGAAAAAGGTGCACAGAGCTCCACTGTGGACTATTGCTGTAGTGTTCCTCCCTTGGACAGCTAGGTCCCTCACAGTCCAAATATCTTGGGCAGGCTGAACACCCCCAACTCCAATTTTATGTGTTTTACATGGAGAGTCAAAAAGTAGGTGCTGAATACAGGTCAGTCCCAGTTACATTCTCTCAGCTCCTCAGCCAGTTGCTACCCTGCACTCATCATCCCCTCTTGTTTCAAACTTTTACAGCCTCAAGTTTATTCCTTATAACAAAACAAATTCTGTTCTCTTCTAATCTAAAATGGTTGCACCTTGTCCTGTCACAACAGGCTCTAGTAAAAAGTCTCTCTCCACATTTTTCAGCCCTCTTTTATATATTGCAAGACAAAAGAGTCTTCCCAGAGCCTTCTTTTCTTCAGGCTGAACACCCCCAACTCTCTCAGTCTGTCTTCATAGCCAGCCCTCTGATCATTGTCCTGGCCCTACTATGGACTAGCCCCAAAAGGTCCATGTCCTTTCTGTGCTGGTGACCCCCAAGCTGGATGCAGCACTCTGGGTGGGGTCTCACCAGAGCAGAACCGAGGGACAGAATTTCCCCCTTCACCCTGCTGGCCATGCTGCTTTTGATGCAGCCCAGGATATGATTTGTTTTCTGGGCTGCAAAAGCACACTGCCAGTTCAAATTCATTTTTTAATGCACCATTTTTTATCCCCCCTGTCCTCCACAGGACTGCTGTCAATCCCTTCACCACCCAGTCTGTACTGATACTGGTGGTTGTCCCAACCCAGATGCAAGACCTTGCGCTTGGCCTTGTTTGAACTTCGTGAGGTTCATATTGGCTCACTCCTTAGGCCTGGAGACCCTGACATGGGTGTGGATGGCATCTCTTCCCTCAAGCATTCCAGCTGTCAGCGTCATCAACGAACATGTCGAGGTCCTGCAACACTGCAAGCAGAGAGACCCCAAAGAAAGCCACAGCCCAGTGATTGACAGTTTCTTGGAAGTTCTGTGCCTTGAATTTGTTTCCTTCCTCGACACCATGAAGAAAGATTATTAGGAAATAATTGTGAAGAGGTAATAAACAGTGCTGTTTCCTCCACTCACCTTCACAGAAGGAAGTGGAGGAGAGGAGAGGGGAAAATCGCAGAAATACTTCTCAGAGGATTAAGGCAGGAAAGAAGCAGCTTGCCTACCTGTTGGGGTGAAGGACAAGCCAAATACCATCAGAACAACCCCAAGCACCCTGCTTTCCAACTGTAACAACACCATGCTTGATGTCCTCTAGAAGAAATGAAAATGTTGACTGTGTTAGCTGGGAAGGTGCAAAACTAGAGCAGAGATTTTCTAGCAGACACGTGTGACTAAGGTCACAACAGGCTGTTGTCCCCAGCTGCCATTGCAGGTGGTCCTTTTTCCAGGGCAGATTAGCCTTCCCACTTTCTGCTAGAGATGTCTGTGCCTGACCATCACCTCAGAGCAGTGACTGCTAGTTAGTACAGGACAAGAATCTACATTTGGACCAGTAAGCAAAGGCAGGGCAAATGGCTCCTGTCAGCCCTACCATTCCTTTGAGCCTTTCTGTGCTGCTTGTCCTGTGCACACGTGTGTGTGCATTGCCTGCGTGCAGCCTTCAAGGTTGGCACTGAAAACAAGCTCAGCTGTTTCTCTGACAGAGCCCCTGATAGCCTAAATTCCTGTAGCCAAAGGACTGCACACAGCTATCATCCTCAGTCCCTCTTTGGTAAGGGGCATCCTCAGGGTGTATCCAACTTGCCCTTTGACCACCACAGGTCCTCACCTGCTGTGAAAGAAACAGGGATAGCAAAGGCCAAACCTGCCCTTCTCCAAGAGGTTGTCGTGGGGGTAAACAGCATACCATCTCTCAACCTCAAAGCCTTGGGTACAGCAAGAAGCTTTCTGGTACACCAAGCCTTTTCTGAACCTTCACAAAGAGGATTAAAATGGCCACCATCCCTGGAGATGCGAGGAAATGGATGCAGGTTGCAGGGTGAACTGGAGCTGCCTGGTAGGAGAAAAGCCCCCCTGCAGATGACAGGTCACTGGTGAAAGGAGCTGGGCTGAGTAGCTCATTCATCTCAAGAGTTACCTGTGAGACTCCTGGCCAGCCCCTTTGGATTTAAACCATCAATTTGCACCACTCTGCTTCAATGTGTGAGCAAACAGCTTTAGTCGGTCAGAGAGAAAAGCCTCCACATAGCTACCCACAGAGGGACCCCCTCCCCACAGAAGATTCTTAGAGAAAAACCATTTGTCTTTGAAAAAAAAAAGTGTCTCCATGCCTTAATCTTGAGGATGAAATAAAGGGCATGAGATATTTACACTGAGAAAAACAGAAAGATAGAAAAAAAGAAAGTAGAGAGGAGGAAGGAGGGGAAGGAATCCTCTCCTCTAATCCTGCATCCGAACACTGAGTAAACTGCCATGAAAATGTCATCATGTGGGCTGTGCACCTTTGAGTACGCATTTTCCTAGATGTGTCCTTTATTCAAACAAATAGTTCAGTTTAGGGTAAATCTTGTCCAAAAGAGAGCAAATCAACATCCAAGGATACCGGTCTCTTGTTTCAATGTAAAAGGCAAAATTGGGTGGGGGGGGTGGAGGACAAAGAGGAGAGAGGATGTTTACTCTTACAAATAAGCTTAGCATAACCTTTACGTTTCCCAAATAATTAATGCATCTGGAACTGGAAATCTGGTGCTGCTAGAAGATCTGCATGTATTAGGGCATTGCCATCCTGCTGCAAAGAAGCTGTAAGGGGGAAGGAGCTTTGTATCCATCCACAGAAAGAAAATTTTCAGGTAAGCAGAAACAAGAAGCTCTCCTATTTTCTTAATGACGAAAGAAAATTAAAACATTCCCAGACTATAATACATTTTATCCCAATTTAAGCTTTCTCCATGAGCCCTTCAGAGAAGAGTTTGAGAGTATCCAATGTGCAGAAACAACTAGGGACACAAACCGATTGTGCAACAGCAGAAACTGAATTCAAGGCTTAGCATTAAGAAAAGTCGGGATCTCAGTTTACATGGGAAACTGTTTTAAATTGATGAGAATACATACAGGGATTAGAGCAGTAAAGAACAGTTTGTATAGAATTTTTCTTTCATAATCCATGTATTTTACTCCTAGGGCAGACTCAGCTTCATTAAAGTTACTCTTCTGGTAGTTTTCCACCACAACGTACATTCACCATAGAGTTAAGCAAAGCTACAGATACATATCAGTCCTTCAGTAACTCAGATCCCTCAAGCACACTTGCCAAACTTGGATGCCTCCTTTTGTTTTTCAAGACTCAGGTAGGTTACTGAAGGGCACTATGAGTGCAGTGTTTATGACAGCTGTGACATTCGTTGTTACTCTTCTCCTTCAAATCATCCATCTCCCAGAAATGGTGGCAGTCAGTGTATTGCAGCAGCTTAACGCCAGCACAGCATAAAAACTGTCACAGATGCTCAGCATCACCAGTCATAAATAAAACATGAGACCCCTCACAAGGTCCACCAGTTGTCAAGGCATTTGATGTAATTGGTTTGGGCGTGTGACAGTGCAGAACAGGCAAGTCACAGGATGCCCTTCATTACTACAAATGGTCTATTGATTTCCAGGGACGCCTTTCACACACAGACCTGCACCTGCTACTGCACTCCCCAAAACTCTCAGGCTGTGCTGAAGTGCTCAAATGTGGGAAATGCATGTGTTTTACAGGTAATTAGTTTTTCAGAAGGATGTAGAAAGGCTCCTGAGACAGATGCAAACAGGTGCAAACAGGGTGTTTTCCTTGCTTCAGAGTGCAAAAATAATTCCCCAACAAGATAGCCCTATCACAGAGTCATTAAGGCTGAAAAGACCTCTAAGATCATCAAGTCCAGCTGTTAACCCAGCACTGCTGTGTTCACCACTAAACCATGTCCTCAAATCCCCACAGCCACATCTTTTGAACACTTCCAGGGATGGTGATGCCACCACTTCTCTGGGCAGCCTGTTTCAATGCCTGAACACCCTTACAGTGAAGAATTTTTTCTAAACCTCCCTTGGTCCAACCTGAGGTCATTACCTCTCATTTTGTAGCTTAGGAGGAGAGGCTGTCCCCCACCTGGTTACATCCTCCNGTTACCTCTCATTTTGTAACTTAGGAGGAGAGGCTGGTTACATCCTCCTTTCATGGTGTTGTGGAGAGCAGTAACATCTCCTAAACAACCTAAACAAAGCAGCTCCCTCAGCTGCTCCTCGTCAGACTTGTGCTCCAAGCCTTCACCAGCTCCACTGCTCTCTGGACATGCTTCAGCACTTCTGCAACTTAAAGGGGATTCGGATTTTTAGACTGTTGTGAACCAGCTCTGACGGTGAAGATCTGGCAGTTTATTAGTCCAAATAAGTAGGACATGCTGAGATCAAGATCTCATTGCACATGGTTTGCTAAAACTATGTGAGATCTTGTTAAGACCCTGTTTTACCTGGCAGCACTGCAGACCCTGTTTTACCTGGCTCACGAGAGCAGTAGCAGGTGTGGCTTGCCTGGCTCCTTCAGCCCTCACATCCTTGTTTGGACTCGCAGCAAACACTTCTAACACTTAGGAGGCTTCTGAGAGCCCTCAGTCTGTGCGAAGCAGACTCCTGCTGTCTGTGTTGCTGCCTTCCTTGCTCATCTGAAGAAAAGCTTTTCCGGGTCTCTGGTGCTCCTGCGTGGCTCGCACGATGAGGTGGGAGCACAAGGGTGCGGGACGCAGTCGCTCCACCGGCAGCCGCCAAGGAGGAGGATGCAGCAATGCTGGCCCTGTCCCGCGGTAACACGAGGGGGAGCCCTTGCAGCTCCCAAGTAATACGGACAGCAGGAATACGCCTTTCCCCACCCCAAACATAAACGCTCAGTTCCTCATCAGAAAAAAACAGGAGGCCTGAAAGCCATCGCTGATCATCTTCACAAGGACATTGCTCCTGGTTCAAACAAGTGCAAGCCACAGACCACTTCCTATGGATCTCCCTTCCTAGACATCCCTATTTCTGACTGTGCAGGATGGTCTGGGGACATCCTTTCCTATGTTCTTATCTCCAAAGCATTCAAAAAATGCCAGGGAATGACTCCGCTGATACTTGAGCTGATTCTGAACAGCAAAACAACAAATTCTGAAAATTTGTGGTCAAATTTTGCCGAACAGAAATGAGAGAACAGAAAAATGTCTTTATCCCTTGTTAAATGAAACTACCATAGGTGACCTGGCAAAGCTTGCTTTCAGGGAGATTTGCTGCTTTCAGGAAGACAGCTTTGGCCACTTAAAAAAGACACAGCAGTTTTTGCTCTTTCTTTTTTTTTGCTCTTCCACCCAATTTTAAATACATTTGAGCAGAGCACTTCACTATGTAGTCTATGCACTGTTTTGTGCACTATATGTCACTACATATTCTGTAACTTCCAAGGTAAATACTAACTGCAAGTGCACCTACTGCAAGATTTTTTTTTCCCACAAAATGCTGTTGTCTCTTTCCTTAAGAGGGATTAAAATGAAAAAGCATCTTACAAGTCACAGACTTCTGCTGCACCAGTCTCTCTTCATAGTTCTGCATCCCAACTTCCTTTAAAGCATTCAACAGCATACACTTAATTAGCAAAACAATCCCATCTGTTCCACGAGTCAATACTGACAACTTTACGGTTAAAACACATTTATTTCTCTTGGTGCAGCTGTGCTGAATCTGACGAGGGGAGAAGAGCCTGCTGCGCTCAGAGCATTGTGTCTGGTGCCCAGGCTCTCATCACAGGGCTGCTGGCACTGGGAGCTCCTGAAGGCCTGCAGGGCCCCATCACTGCCTTAGGGGACAGCCCTAAGTTACCTACATACCCTAAACACAAACCTCCAAAGACAATTCTACAGAACCATTGGTAAAAGATTCCTTTTCTGTCTGTTTCCTTAGGTTTTAATGAGACACTGAAGAACAAGCTCAAACAAAACCACCAAACACGCACCCAGAGGCTGTGATGCAGGACATTGGAACTGAGACCCTAATGGGCAACAGGACAAGAAGAGCCAGCTGAACTTCATCCACCAGCAGGAACTACTTCCCAGCCTTGGGACTGCATATTTCATCCTCTCCCCCAAAGTCTGACGTGCAGGAATCCACACTCTGATTGTAAATCAGGCACCCTGAATCTCCTACAGCAGAAAGCCTCAGGGGATCACCTGCTCTTTTGTCTCCCTATGAGGGAGCAGACCAGTCCTGCCTGTCCCAGGTCTCTGTCACACTGCAGTTATTATACAACAGCTTCCTCATGCCGTCATGCTTCTGATGAGCTCTTGCAGTTTAAGTGTCTCTCTTTAGCTTACAATATTAAAAAAATATGGAAAAAGATGAGATAGTGTCTGCCTCGTTCAGATCCTGCCTCAGTCTCAACCTAGAGGGCAAGCTTAGCTCATGGCATGAGATAAAAGGTAGGATGAGGTATCCAAGTGAACCGCAGGTGAATCCAAACTTGTCATTCTGAGAAAGAATGATCTAAAGGATGAACTGTTGACCTCAACAGGAATGGAAATACAAATAAAACGGTCTGGATAAAAGCAGGGACCAAGCATTTAAACCAGGGACTTGGAGCAAACAAGGAACTTTTTCTGCACTGATGTCCTAGATAAATGGTATACTGATTCTGCCCTTGGGCTGTGGTTAATCTATTTAATATTCGGGGGTTTTCCACCCCCACCTTTTGATTGAAATGGCTGCAAAGAGTTACTTGCTCTCAGGCAGCAGACAAATTTTAATATTCAGCTTTCCATAGAAGCAGCATTCTTGTTAGGCAGGGCATTTGAACACTCAGTCTAAGGCACAGCGAAATGCAAGCAATCAAGAGGAAACAGATTGGTTCACGCAGCATCCCATGAAACCCTCAGTGCAAGCAGTGCAAGCACGCAGGTAACAGATCTGTAAGACAAAGCAAGTACTGCAACAATAGCAGACGTTAGCCCCAAACAAGTCAACTTAACTAACAAAGCAGGGCAGTAAAGCAGGTTAACAGTGAAAAGTAAACACAGTCATTTAACAGCCACCAAGACTGTCCTGGTTCCAGCTGAGCCCAAAAGATATTTTTACCATCTTCTGGCCATGTAGCTCCCCCCTGCAGTCAAAGCTCTGAGGGACCTGACCCAACAGCACTGCTGAGAACTGTTTGGCTTGAGTGGCTTCTCCTCTTAGAAAAAGCACATCTGTCCACTGAGGAGCTGGCAGGGTCCAGGGAAATCAGGCAGATCAGGCTGAAGTTACTGTTCTGTTCACTCCTTTGAATCCTACTGCTCTGCTTGAATTGATTCAAGCTCTCCTGCCCCCAGACCAGCAACACCCTTCACGGAGGTTATCCCAACAGACCCACTCAAGCGCACATTTGCAAGCCCAGACCTGCAAGGCTGCACCCAAGAGACACCATCCATGACTAGTGCAGAAATGCAGAAATTACCTTCAGAGCCAAGTGTGACATTTCATTAACACCCAGCCCCACATAAGATATGCTTCCAAAGTAGCAAAATTATGCTTAAAAAATATGTACAATTTGCTGGAGAAATTACATTACATTCTGTAGCCCTGAGGGAGACAACTCACATGGATGCAGCGGCACGCTCTGAGGCCAGTAAGCCAGAGGGAGGTGATGCCACCATGGTGGTTGCCATCATGGGGATGGTGGTGCCACACACAGTGCACAGGCAGGATGCCAACAGGCTATTCTGGCACAACAAAATGTGTTACATTAGAGCACTATGGCAAGAAAGCAAGAAAAAAGCTTTTATGGGTTTAACAAAAGGCTCACATTGACAAGCACAGAAGCCACTCAGTTACTTCTCAATAGTACCACAACTTTCTGTTTAAAATTGTCTTTCAGGAAATAATGTAAATATGTTAATTTCTCTGCCATCAGCCATGTACCTCCTCTTATTCATGCATTTCTGCTTGTCTCAGATACAACTATCAGCAAACTTCAAAGGACATGCAAGGTTTGATTATAAAGGTAATGGGGTTCTACATTTTCCATGGCTGAAAGCCTTCTTTTTAGCTCCCAACCAGCATTCCTGCTACAGCTGTCAAGTTTGCAAACAAATCCACATCTCTTTGAGTCAGACAGTTCCCACTAGGTCAAAACTGTGCAAAATACACTGTGAACATAATCCAAAAATCATGCACAGTATTAGTGCATGTACATGCAATCAGTGACATTAGCTTCAGCCCTCATGAGGTAAGAGCACACTAATCCCCTTTTGTGAAAGAGGATGGTAACGTCCAGAAAAAATGAGTTGCAAACACTGTGCCTTGTCTTTCAAGTCCCAGTTTAAAGCCAGGACAAAATATCTTTTCCCCCTATTTAAAAACAAGTGCTATTTACAAACATGCAGCAAGCCATCCAACCTACCAGTCTAGCCTGACACGTGACACAAAGCCCAGCAGAGGGATGAAGTCGCTCCTATGAATGCATCAATCCTTCACATTACGACTTGCTAAGCCAGGCTACTATCACAGCCATCTTTTTCAAGGCAGAGCAAATAATCCAAAAGTACAGTTCCTCCACCAAAATCCTGTCACTCCGCTGCCACAGAAGGCCTGACTTCAGGATGCTGCTGCTAACTTTACAAAAGGCACCAGGCTGGAAGAGGCAGCCTTCAGTGGGCTGTCAGTTTTGACCATCTACGCTTCAAAGTAAGGCCATAAGGAGGGAAACCACAGTGCCACCTGGAAGCAGTGAATGCCACAGGGGCTGGCAAGTTCTTGGGAGTCTGTCCTTAAAATGGAGGGAAGGGAAAGTCTTCACTGAGCTTATGTGCATATCCTTCTATTCAACATGAGAGAAGGGGAGCATCAATTGTCAGCACAGAGCCAAAGTTTAGCTCACATGAAACGGTTTCCCTTCCACCCCTATTCTGCCCTCTGCTCCTCTCTCTGGGGTACCCCATGTACAGCACAGCAGACACCTTAGCACAAATAGAGACCATAGACAGCAGCAGCAAGGTTACTCCTCCACCAGCAGCAGGAAAATAAAGGTAGTGTCCTTGCTAGTTATCACCTCCAGCCTCAAGCAGCACTGGAACAGAAGGAAAAGAGAACGTTTTCCAAGGACAATGAATCAATTCAGCAAAATCTTAAACATACAAACTGTTTACTAAAGAACACCTAAGAGTTATTGACCAATAAACCATAAATCTTTTTTTGCTTAAATACATTATTTAATGAGTTTTCTTTAAGAAAGAGAGATTTTGAAGTTCAAATTACAATGAAATACAATCTTCTAGATCTACAGTACACAGTGCTATAAACATTTATCAAACCAGGTATTTTAATGTTTGCTCCTCTGTTGTTATTGTTATTAAGGAAAAGTAACTGAAAATCTTCTGTTAACAGCAATCCTGTTCTAACTTGGCTATTTCACCCTAGAACAGAATAAGGACAACAGCCTGTCACCACAGTCCTCTTCCCAAATATAGACCAAATGCCAAGAAGGAACAAGACACTGTCATGACTGCACAGTACTTCAGCTTTTAAAGAGTGAGAAATAAAATGGAGCAGTTGGCTGAGGGCAATACTGAGAAAGGACATTGCTCCTTTCCCACAGAAATCACAAAAACATGCCCCTTTGCTACCAAAGTCTGATTGCCATTGAACTCATGTTCATGCAGCACATTGGAGCAAATTTACATAGGCAGTTTTAAATTCACTTTTCTGCTTTCTCCTCATATTTTCTCTCTTCTCTCAGTATACAATGATTTCCTTCTACCTTTTGTAATCCCTTCATAATTTCTATCTTCAGTCACTCAGTCCCAATGGGACAGAGCCAGAGCACACCGCTCCTCTTCAGTCTTCTGGCATTGTCAATACTGTGGCAAAGGGCAAATCAATAGTGCTGCATTAGTACCAAGAAAGAAAAAAACCGAAGAGGTCAATTCCTCAGAGAGTTGGTTTGTATCTTTTAAAGGCCACTTTGCACAACCTTTGAATTCTGAATGTACAAGTGAGCTTCTGCAGTCAGTGTAAAAATGTGATCAAGCTGAAAAAGTTTGAACACTTCTTGGTTTAACTGAGCAGCACACTGAGGAACCACAGCAAGCTGCTGTTTGAGAGCTGCTGCTCAGCTAGTCAGACATAAAAGCAGACATCAGGTGTAAATTTCATATTTATTATAACAAAAATTATGACGTTCATTTGTGCATTCAGCTTTAATATAACTCTTGGTATGTAAATGTTCTACAGCAAATGAGCTCTATACAATCATGCTGGTTGTGGCAGCAGTAAGGAACACAAACAAAACATGTCTGTAAAAGTAAGGAAAGAAAGAGACTGGAGGAAAAAGTGGGTTTCTTTGAACAGTCTACACCACTGGGCTCTAGCTAACTTGTACACAGCTGCACAGTCCATTACGCTTAATGACCATGGCCCAAAGAGTCGCTTAAGAAAAAAGGTCAGTTTTTCAGGTTGTGTCCTTAATGCCAAGGCTACAAAACATGTAAGCAACACTATACAACACTGAGCTATTTACAGGAATTTCCCAATCAACTGTTCTCTCAGAGAAAATTAGTGAATCTCAGTGACTTAAGTCACCTGAAAGAGTAAAGCAACTCCTAGGAGTTAGTCTCCATATTCTACAAATGTCTATCATTTTCAAGACCAAAAAAAGCCTTTTCTCTCAAAGAAATACAGTATTACAATATTACTTAAATCATTTAGCACTGGCTACTGCCCTGCTTTTCAAACAAAACAAACAAGCCATTTTAAAAAATATTACATCATCATCTGTTTCTCAGCAATATATTAAACCTTTTTATTTTTTTATTATTTTTTGTTTTGTTTTCCTGTTTTTACACTTGATATGTTAAGGGAGGATTAACTATTTTAAACTTTACCAGTCAAGCGTCTCTAGAAGAAAGTCAATGAATATTAAACCTAACAAACTGAAAAGCTGCAGTTATCTGTAGTGGCAGGATAAGGAAAAGGAAGTGTATCAAGGAAAAGGATAAGGAAAACCCCTGCTGTAATGCAAGCCCACTGGGTCTCACAGTCAAGTCTCCTTATTAGTTAGTTTATTTCTGAGCAGTAAATAGAGTGGGTCATAGTGGTGTGTCGTAATAGTCTGCCAGGTGGTCCATCGGATACTGCTTCTGCTGCTGCTGTTGTTGCTGTTGTTCCTGGTGCTGCTTCATAATCTCCTTGACTTCTTCTTCAAGCTCTGGTGGGATGATGAACTGGTCATCAGGATCAGGTTGTGCTGGAGCAGCAAAGTAGCCCCCGGTTTTTCTGAGTGGCGCATCTGTTGCAACTTCAATTAAGTTATGGCTCCTCTCGTGTGGTGCCACAGAGCCATTGCCCCGCCGCCGCCCTATTGTGCCCGTGGCAGAATATTCAGCTTTCCTGGGAAGGCCAGGCTCATCTTCATTGGCACTGATGACGATCCCTTCGTCACTGGCTTCCACTGGCACTTGGAGAAGCTGCTTCTCCTTCGCTCGGCTGCAGTGGATGTCCACCTCCACCTCCACGCGGCTGCCGTTGGTGAACACCCCCTCGATGGGCTCCTCATCGTCGCTGTCAAGGCCGTTGTCGGAGAAGGCGCTGGAGAAGGTGGCGCTGGAGAGCTGCCGCTGGAAAGAGTTGGACAGGCAGATGGGGTGCAGCATGCAGCGCTGCTCCCCTGGGTACGCTGGGCTGTTCTCGTTCATGGCCACCTGGGGAGGCTCATCCGAGGCTGTGGACCCCACCTCGCTGCTCATTTCCGAGGTGGAGATCTCGCTGCTGATTTCCGAAGCCATGCCGCTGCTCGACGATGGCATCCCGAGCGCGTCTGTGGGCCTGTCCTTGATGACCACATTGACAGACTGAGGGAAGATGCCTGGGCTGGGGGGCGGTACCCCATTGAGCTCACAGCAGCAGAAGCTGTCCTCCGTCACGTTGAGCTGAACCACGACAGCGCTGATGCTGTCGTTGCAGCCATAACTCTGGGCCAAAGTGCAAAGCTTCTTGGCGGCCGCCAGTGCATCAGGCACGTTTCTGACAGCCTCAACTGCTTCATCCATCGAGAGGCTGTCCCATAGCCCCTTGCTCCCTAGAATGAAGAACTCATCTTGTGGAGTTAAGGTGATGGACTGGACGTGAGGACGCGGCACAACACTTGGGTGAAGGAAGGTGTACCCCAAGATTCTTGTTGAATCTGTCACACCATTCACTTTGCCATCCTGAAATTAGAAAGGCCAGGAAATTGGTAACAAGATAGACAAGGATATACAGTACCTGCCTCTCCTTGTATTTTACTGATGGCTGTTTTTGCAATACCTTCAACACTGCCATTCACAGACAAGGACACAGACAAGCAAAGTGACTTGCAAGGAGGTGACAGAGCTGGGATCAGAGCACAGCAAGGGCTGGTTTGCAATCCTGTGCTGTGCCTCCTACACCCGACTGATTTGTCATCAGCACCACCTATGCGCAGACCAACAAAGCAGAAGGCTGCAACAAAGAGCCATCTATTCTGCTGCTGCAGCTCCAAGAGCCAACTGGACAAATCTTTTACCAGTGAGTCAGACTTATCCCTCCTCCACCCACGGTATCTGGCTTTAGACAGAGCAAAGCAACACACATTTCATATAGAGGCAGCTCATTCAGTTACAAGTCTTCTCCTGCAGCTGTAACAATTGTAGGTTTCATCTTGGCTCATCACTTTAGAAACCAAGGTTCATTTAAAAAAATGCTTTAAATTAAGCATGCAAGTCAAATGTAGCAGAGAGCAAGTCTGCATTTCTCAGTCAGCTGAGTTGTAGTGAAATGTTTTACACGCCCCAATTACTTACTACATTTCCACTTAGATATGACATTTCCAAAGGGAAGAGGAGTAGTATCTGAAGGGATAACATCAGTATAAATGGACGCATTTGAGAAAAGAATCCCAAGCACATCCAAATCCCAGAATCCTGTCCTGGTTAGAATCCAAGCTGCCAGAATAAGCAGAGCAAGTGTCTGAAACAGCAAGTCTGGCTATCTGTCAGCCTGCTGGGGATAGCTGCACCCTGCTAATTGTGTATTCAAGAAGAGCAGCAAAGGTGAGGATTTACACTCTTTCGGTCCAGCTAATAACTGTAGGGGTTATTATAAAGCAGATAACTACAGAAAAGTGAACCAAGACTAAAAAAGCTTCCTCTTTAAAATTACTCAGAAGAAAAAAAAGGCCCCATGTCAGCTTGTTAACTTTCCCATTAGAAGGCTGACAGCAGTGATAAGCCATCACTGTACATGAATCAGTGAGTCATTTGAAGATTCAGCCCAGAAATTTCCCTTTCCCTATATGAAGCCACAGAATGAACATGCCTCCATGATGCACACTATGTTGGAGTAATTCCCTATCAACTTGTCATGTTTGAGATCCCAGCCCTCACCTTTCCCAGGCAAGATCGACAGGCACATTACTTACTCCACACACACACGTGCCCCCTCTGCTCTCAGACACACAGCAGGGAGGTTTCTGCCCTTTCCCCCACCATTAGGAGGATTCAGTATTTATCTATTCCTCTGCATGTGTCACACAAGCCAAAGCAAAACTGACAGCAGTGGCTTCAAGCTTCTAAGAAAGGAACAAATAGTTTTCTCCTCTCTCATGGTTCAGCTGAGCACAGGGTGAGTTTTCCTCTTGGGCAAGTGCTCTCTTCAAGAGCAGCCTGTCAAAGGGCAGTTCTGGGAACATAGTTCAGACAGCAAAGTCAGCCTGCCAGGAGCAAGGAGTCTCCTAAGGGAAGGATGGCCTTGCTCCAAGTGCTCTGCCCTCTCATCCTTTTTAATTGGAAAAGCTCTCTATGACAGCTCCAACACAGCAGTTCCTCTCCCATTAGAAGGAGAGTAGCTGCTCCCCTGTTTCAATGCAACATGCTCACAGCTGCTCGCTCTTGAAAGCTAATCAAAATCCAGCATGGCAATGGAATGGAAAAGCAACTTGACTGCATGGTATGAATCACTTTGAAAGGAAAAGTGCAACTGAGGAACCCACACCATGAACACCACCTCCTAGAGGTTACTGATATCAACATGTAATTTCATGCACTACTATGCAAATGCTCTCCAAAGAAGCTGAAAGCTGCAACATTCCCCAGCTGTTCTCTAACCTCTGTGATAATGGCCTTATGCTGCTTAATCCTCTTCAGCTCTTCTTCACAGCTCATCACGTAACACCTGGACAAAGGCAGAGGTTTCCCATTCCGGCAGAGAACAGTTTGGCACTTCCCGACATTTGCTGAGGTTAGCGTGAAGCATCCACCAGGGTCCATGGGATCATGTTTTATATGGCAAAGGACAGCAGAGCCTCCAAGTTTCTGTCCAGCTGTTCCAAGTTTCCTGGAATTTAAACAAAACAGTGACTGTTCTTTAATTGGAAAACAAGTACTAGGAGCAGCACTATGGAGCAATAGCCGCTGTTCCACAACCAGAAGCATTCGGGCACTGGCTCTGTTGCATCACTGGGACAGAAACAAAAGTCTCCACTGAAGACTTTCACACCACAGCAGCAGCACTGCAGGGATCCCATGTGCAACTCTCAGGCAGGATGTTATTTTCACATATGCAGATACTCAAATATGTTCAATTTTAGGAAAAAAAATCTTTGCACTTCTAAGAGTTTCACAGTTGTCTTTTCCTTTACATCTAATAGATATTTGTTTTAAATGTCAGATAGAGCTTTGGCTTCTGAAGCTATGGATCTTATAAAAATAATAATTCTGACTGTAAAAAACCTCTACTTTTGAGCAAAAGCAGAAGGCAGAGGTTCACTGTTTTGCAATATCTTCAGGATAATGCTCCTTATAGTTGTCAAATTATGACCAAAAAAATCACAATGGCTGTGAATTCCACTGTAAGAAGGTACATTTATGCTGTCAGGTACTAACCTGTTAAAAAAGTTCTTAGAAATGTTTAAGCCTATTTAAGCCACAGTAAGGAAAAAAAATCAATGGATAAAATGGAAGTTTTCAGAAGCCTGCCATTAAAATGTAAATTAATTTCAATATTAGACTATGGAAAAACACCCGTCCTTCCCAGTAGCTTCTTTATGAGGATCTTACTCCTATAGTAATTAGAAAGCTAATTACTAATATTTATAGTAAGGCTAGGTATAGCTAATGAGAACTTTAGATTCAATATCCTGGGGACAGAATGGACAATTAAATTTGCAACCAAGCCTCTATTTTTTTTTTTTACAAATACACTCTAGGAGTGCTGCATATCATCCGTAAACATCAGTGAATGGCTAAATGCAATTGGAATTAATACTATTTCTGGTTCTCCAAGGAAGTGGTTAGCCAATTTTGATTTGAGACCAAAAGAAAATAAAAAAAGAGCTTTTTGTAGGAATGCCACATTCCTTGTAAATTGCACTAGTAGCAAACAAAACCACTTAATAAGTACTTTCAGTACTCAAATTTGTTATTATTTTTGAATATTTTAAATATATGGCAACCACCTTCTCAGTTAGCAGTCTGAGGCACTGTTTTGAGCAATTATGGGAAGGAAGCGTTTTCTGCCTCGTGTTTGTAAGATTCAATGCCACCCTACTGCTTCCCTATCTTTCTCAATACAACTTCAGTATTTTTCCTTTCCAAGGGTGCAGCAATTCAATGATAAGCAATGATACTTTTGATTTGATCCATACTCAGTGTCTAAGCTGCTTATTTGCTTTCCCCTCTGTTTCCCTGACCCTTTCACTCTCCTCTGTTCAACTCCCTTCATGCTCCTCCTTCACCCAGTGTCTCCCTAGGCACAATTTCATCTTCAGTCCAGAACAGCACACAGTGTTTCCAAACCACTACACAGAACTACTATTACACTCACAGCTATTGTATCACAAGCTCTATGGATGGGTCCTGCTCAAATAATAGTCAAAGGCCAAAGGGATTTCTAAGAAGTCAGACTATGTGTTTTAAATATTTGTGTAGCCTTAAATAACCTGAATTGGTATGCAGAAACAGAAAAGATGAGTTCAGGCTTTGCAGGGAACTGTAGCAAGGAAGTTTACAGTGATCAAGACATTCACACCACTGACTTGGTTATGGTCAATTGTGAACCTTAAGACTTGGAGATGATACCAAAAAGGAATAAATGTCCACCTACCACTTAGTCATGAGCATTTCAGTAACTTTGCAGGTAGGTTAGGATTTTTTGTTTGGTTGGAGAGGTGTTGCGGTTTTTCTCCCCACACCTGAAAGGAGCTGAAGCAATATTCACAAAACAAGCAATAAAAGGAAACACAGTAGCTAGATACCAAGGCTTTTTCCCTCCTCACATTTCTTTGAAGCAAGAGCAGGTGCCTGACCTGAAAGCAAAGAAACTGCACTGTAAGCACAGACAAGGTAAAAAAAGCTTCAGATCCAAGACTCACCTCTGCATAACGATGAAAGTGTTGATCATGTATTCCTCCTCATTCTTTGTTTTCTGCAGCTCTTCTGCCAGGATGTCACTCATCGTGCACTGCAGCAGATAGGGCACTTCTACATTGCGGTCCCCATCAAACACACCATAAAGGGCCTCCCGGTTGTCACAGAAGTTGTTGGCTGAAAGTGCTGCCACACACAGCCTAGGGAAAAAACAAAGCAGGAAAACATCAGGGGTTCTATCCCACTACTAGTTTCTCGACTTGTCATTTTGACCAGAGAGATGCAGCCTGCTCTGAGCGCCAGCTTTAACCAGCTCTGGTCACAGGTGGTTCAGGACTGCTTTCTGAGCTGTGAGGACAAGTCAGACTCATCAACAGTGCTAAGACATGGAGAGAACTATACTGGAGGTTCAAGCTAAGCCCTAAGGATTCTTCCTCCTTTTCAGCACGTGAATTTTTTATTGTAAAAATGGCAGGGAAAGTATCTCTGAAACAATACCAATTTAAACTGAGCTTGCTGCTCCGGAAGCCATCCTTGGGATCCAGCGTGCAGATAACCAAGTCGCGTGTTAAATCAGTTAAGAGTTAGGAAAGGCTTCCTGGCACTTGCTACGGAAACCTAGGTAGCAGAAGATTTCTAAAAAGGTATTTGAGGAACAAAGAAAGATTCATCACATTGCCAGCAACACAGAGACTAGCAGACTCTTGGTACATTATTTGTCAAGTGCTGCCTTTAGTCACAGAAGCGCCACACACTATGAATATTCAGAGTTTTGGCCATTCTGTCTCTTCCTTAGTATCTCTAACTTGCTTGGTAAACATCCTTTGGTTGAAGATAAAGAAGCCTTGCAAAGAGGAAAATGCTTTTAAACACTCAGATCTTTCGTAAGTAGCAGAGTCTTGCATAGACCAAATGTGTCTGCTACCCTTGTATCTTAGCAACTTCCCTAACAAAGACCCAAAGGGACAGCCAGGCAGGAGAACTCGGTACACAAATGGAGAGACGTGGCTTGGCCTCTGCAAACCCTAAAACATCTTCAAAACTTCCACTGAGGAAAGGATCTCTTTGTCTCGGCACAGAGGCACTTGCACAACAAAACCCGTGCCAGGCCGTACTTGTTCTTAACGCCGGACGCCTCCGTGTAGCCGTGACTCCACACCGCCGGCGCTCCCGACGCATCGCCGGCCGAGGGCTGGTCGATCTTGAAGCACCGGATATTGCTGCAAGGAGAAAGGAAAGGGGAGAGATGCAATGGATGGACTTGCTGACGTGATCCAACTAAAAATGTGACAAGAACACCCTTTTTGTCCTCCCAGTTGTTAGTAACCACATTTAATAGTAGAAAACAAAGCAGGACATCCAAAGCGGTTACCTTTATGTGCCTGTATACAACCAACAATAACTGAGCCTCTATGAGGGTGTCACCTGCACAGCTTTGTTTAGCTGGTCTGTATTTCCCTACCTTCACCCCTGAGCTATTTGATTCAAACCAGGTTCTGTAGGAATACAACACTAATTTGCCACTAGTTTGATGAAAAGCAGCACAGTCAAGTGACTTTTTAAACTTATTCATCTCTCTCAGTCATTTTAAAAGTTTCTGTGCTCTTTTCATTGCACTCAAATGAAAATTCCTGTATGACCCACAGCATCTCATAAATGGAAAACCAAAAATTTAAAATAGTTGTTTAGAAACAACAATGTGTATTAACAGCATTTCATGAAAACACCCACAAAACGTAATCAGCTCCATCCTGATCCTGCACCGACCTGCCAGAGCCAGCCTGTGGTCCTGACAACAGGCATAGCCCTTTTGCATTCCCCAATTGTGCAGTCCAATTTTCACGTAGGCCCTTGATCCTCTGTCCTCCAATTCACTACCAACATAGCCTTTAGCCTGAATTTCAAGTATCTCCTGGAGCATAGTAAAGACTTAAAAAGGGCCCAGCCCTCTCTGTTTATACTCTTCTCTTCACAGCTCTGCATTGCTGGGAGAGATGACCTACCCCCTGCTCCCTACTGCTCTCTTCCAAAGGCAGGAAAATCGAGCTCCCCACATGCCGCAGACACTTCAAAGGCACCCAAACCTTTCATGAACCAAATGAAACATAAAAGGACACAAGCAGAAAGGTCTAACTGTTCACTCTGAGCATTCGTTTTTCCTCTAAATCCCCACCTGACCTGAACACGCAGAAAAGTCTTTTCTGCATTGCAAAGACTTCCCCAAATAACCTAAAGTACTGTCATATCCAGTTTGATTTCTTTTTACATTAATAGCCAGGATGTACATCAGTGAGGGCAGATTAAAAGCCAACGAATTACATAAATAATGTTGGAACCACTTGTGTTTTAAGTTCTTGGTTTTGCAGCCCTCTGTGTGATAAATAGGAAGCGAACATCTTGCCACGACTATTAAAAAAGGTTAAGTACCCAAATCAAACTGGAAACCTGGATCTCTTCTAAAGTAGCAGAGATTTTAATTCTGTTGCACCTGCAAAGCAGGACACACATCAGCAAACACACCTGCGTTGCAAACTTCTCATACAATGCATTTCTCTCCAGGGCAGAGGAACCTGGGTCACAAAAGTTTCTGTTTCTTTTTCAACTGGGTTGACTGACCACTGGCTCCTGGGCAGGTCAAGGACCCAGAGTTGTCTCAAGGCTTCCCAGCAGTGGTGAAAAAAAAGAAAGCTACCTCAACACACTGGTTCCAGCCTCCTTAGGGACACTAGTACAAACAGACTATGTGTCCTGAAGGGAATGATACCCGGCAGAACATCCTATGCAGGCAATACAGGCCAAGGCTTCTGGACAGCCTGGCTTATTTTCCCCTTAATTTAAAATTACTGCTACCATTGAACTAGATGCTCTCTCTTAAAAACCAGAGTAACAGAAGCTTTTTTTTCTTCTTCTTTTTCATTTTAATTGCTAATGAAAATTCTTACATCCAATAAATCACTTGGCAACATCCTCCCAAGTATGCAAGCTTCCTTTAAGATCTCCATACATACTAAAAAAGCAAGCATGCATGACAGGACTCTTCTCACCAGCACTGAGAATACATGTTAACCTACTACCTGCTTGAATTCTGCCAGGGCACAGATGGAGAGCTGCCTTTCACATGCAGAAGGAGGATATAAAAAGTACCAAGTGCACAAGTATTTTTGTGCCTGACACAAAAATCAAGTGAAAGAAGCACCTCCTCCCTCACAGTCAATTATAGCAGCACACCATAAAAGTAAGGAGAGCGTATCAGACACTGAGAAACCCCTCAAGAGGCCTGAAACACCTGATTGTGCCTAATGAGGACAAGTGAACAGAATGGACTTGTGGTTTTAAGAATAAATAATTTAAAAAAAAACCCCTCCCAAACTAAAAAAAAAACCTAACAAACCCTACAAAGAACAAAAAAACCCAACCAAAAAACCCCAAACAAAACACACACATACATTCCCCCCAGTAAAACAATTAAAAAAAAAAACCCTCCCAAAAACACCCAAACAAACAACAAACAAACAAAAAAACCCACCCCCACTGCCATTGCCAAAACAAATAGCAAGGAAAATGTACATGCAAGAGGGAAAAGTTTCCTGCAAATTAAGGACCACATATATGCCAGTGAAAAGACAGCATATAACTGGGCCACACTACTCTTCAACTACTTAGAATTCAAATTTTTACAAGAATGCTACCATGCACGATGCCTGAATACTAAAGTGACAAGAGAATGTGTGCTCATCTTGTCTGCTGGGTTATACACAAGAAAAGCTGATCTTTCACTAAGTTTTGACACCATTCATTAACTTTATAAGACATATATAGCTTTTCCCCTATGAACCAGAGCAATATTACACACTGCTTCTTCAGGAAGATTTCCTGTATTCAATAGAGCAACTCTTAAAATAGAGGCATGTCCCTTTTTTCACTGTCTGCTGCAGAATATGGACTCTTGTTTTTATCTCTGAGAAATCATCATTACTCAAATTTCCACCTATATTTTGAAAATCTGCTGATTCAAGCTAAAAGTAAGCTCACACTGTAAATTTCCCTGGCTTGCACAACAGATGAGGGTTACTACTCCAGTGTCTGATTTTAACCATTTAAAAGCAAACAACATGAAGTAACTGCTCAAGCCCTAAAAAGTAAATCAATCCCTCTGGGAACCATTCAATGTTTAAGAATAAAAGATTTAGAAGGAAACTTGGAGCTGGTGCAGTTTCCTACAGGACAAAAGAAAAGTTCAAGGCATTACCACTGTCCACAGATTACCAGGTTTACTGCAACAGCTCCTCATCACACTGCAGAAGAAGGGACAAAGCACTTGGGAATTTCGGTTATGGGTGACACTTAAATCCCAGGGCAGGAAACAAACAGGTAGACAGAAAGGAAACGGGGTCCCAAAGCAAAGGAACCAGTTTTTCTGCAAACAGAGTGAATCTTTAGCAGTTTATATATAAAAAACCATATAATTTCTAGCATAGAAGCAGAGAGAGATGAAGGGGAACAAGAAACGGTATGTGAACAGGTAAAAAGCAGCACAATGGC
The DNA here is from genome assembly GCA_013397155.1 of Irena cyanogastra. Lineage (NCBI taxonomy): Eukaryota > Metazoa > Chordata > Aves > Passeriformes > Irenidae > Irena > Irena cyanogastra. Next base: position 374,100 of record VWZV01005811.1, read on the forward strand.
AAAGACAGATCCAAGAAGGATGAGTGCAACAAAAAGATATAGCAAGCAGCTACTGGCATCTCATCAGTGGTATAAAATACATCTTTTGGCTGAATCTAATGTCAAAAAAAAAAAAAATGGAATCAAGCTGGCCCAACAGTGGTTACACCAGCCTAGCAGACCTCCCTAGGAGTTACAGCTGAAAGCAATTGCACCAAAATGGGTAAAGTCATCCTCTTCAATGAAGCATCAATTTCAGACCCATTCACACTGTTACTTTCTGATCCACCGGCAACAGGGAACCATATTCCTTAAAAGAGATTCCACTTGTGTATTGTGGTTTTCACATCTAGAATTGCTCTGCTCCTTCCCCACTCTGTAAGGTAACTTACTTCAGAAGCTCTAGGGTTTTGTGATCCAGAGCTAATCTGGGATTTCCAGTCAGGTCCAGCTCCTGCAGTTTTGGAGGCAGGTTTTCAGGCAATGTGACTTCACTCAGTTCATTGCAGCTTAGGTCCACACACTGCAAAAGGAAAGCAGCCAAAAAAGCAAGAGAATTCAGCTGTCATCAAGTTCATACAAATTTTGACTAAATGTGGTAATGCATGTTTCATGAACAATAAAGGCTGCAATCAAGACCTAAGACCATTCATTTAAGTAAGTGGTTCTTACAAAAGAAATTCTTACATGGCATTTAGCCATCTTGCCAGATGTCTGGGACACCTAGAAATATGTTCCTTCCATTTCCATCTCTAGTCAGGTGTCATCTTGTTACAAAACCAGTAAGTTGTGTCTGCTCTTCACAGAGATAAGTCAGCGGATTTTCAAAGTAATTAAGAAAAAATGTTATTAATGAAATCAATCTCTTAATAGACAATTGAAACGGATGTAAGTACAGCTGGGGCTTTCTAAGCCACTGGCAACAGGCTCCCAGGAATTCAGTATTTACTGAGGGATATTAAAATAAGCAGTACTATTAATGTATGCAGAAGGGAGGAGGGGGGGGGGGGGAGAATGCTGTTTTCATTAGTGTAATCTTAGATGGATTTGTATTTAAATATGAAATCAATAAAAAAAAGAGTGAAAAAAAGTTTAAATATTTAAAAAATACAAAACAGCAAAGAAACTTGAAGGCTATTTACCTGCTAAATACAAATTAGCTAGAACAAGCACACTATAATGATAAAATCCCCAAACATTGCTTAAAGCTGCATATCCAAATGAAAGTCAATACACAGGGAAAAACAGGGCATATGAGAACAAAATCAAATCTCCAAACTACTACAAGGATGACTAGTGTGGTATGCCCCAAAAACTAAGAGGAAAAAAAAAGTAACTCTGAGAGGACAGAGTAGATTAGTATTTAACAGAGGACAGAAGAACTATCCACATTTTTCTGAAAGGCCATTTTCTACTTTCAAGTTGCAAAAGTGAAAGACTTCAGAAACTTTTAATAAAATAGCTAAAAGGGGCAGAGGGAGACTTTTTCTAGCTGCACATTTTGATCATTATGTAATTTCCATCAATACAAGAGAGGCACTTGTATTTTTGTAGGTATATGCAAAGACATCAGCGCCTGAGCTGGAGGCAGACATAAGATAACCTACTAAATCCTGGAAAAGAACAGTCTCCAAACATTTTGTTAAATAAGTGCAATGAAAATAAAAAATTTCTGACCCAAATCTTGAATCCTGAGATTGCCTAATATGGAGGCTTTATTATCTATGAAGAACAAACTGCTGACGTTATCTAAGCCTGATAAGGAAATCAAACTTTAAATCAGTCACGCAAACAAAATAGTAGCCAGCTTAGCAGCAGTTATTCCAGCAAGCTTTTTCCCCTCTGCACAACTGCTTGCTGCTTCTAGAGAGCCAGTAATTACTTTGCAGATTAAGGAAGCTGCCAACAGGCCTTGCTGTGTTCAACACCTCCACGCCATTACATATTTGACAGAAGAGCATGCTGGAATGAAAAGTACAAATACCAGTAATTTCTTTGTTCTACTTCTACCCCGTGCGCCAAAGACAGCCACACTCAACAGGAGATCCCTTGGTTCCTAGGCACTAGTGAAGATGGTTTATTTATCAGGTTGGGAGTTCTTAGGTGTTGCTTGAACTCATTGAAGAATAGGCTAAGAGGGACTTGCTGTGGGTCTGTGACAAATTTAGTCCTTGTTCTACTCCACAGGCCAGCAGGAAAGTTTATTTCCTAACTTATCCCAATTTCCTCCTGTGTTATTTTAATGCAAGCTGGTTTTGCCCCACCCATGCAGCACCAGAAGAACAACTGCAACTGCGCACAGGATTTTGCACTGGATGGGCCAGCTGGAAGACAGGGTTTAACACGGAGCATCTGCTTAAGCTGCTGCTTTCACAGCTTTGTAACTTGTGTTCAAGGCTGGAAGGGACTTGGGTTATTTCCACTTGTAGCTGAAGGTAGTCATATCAATATTATCCTATTTGGCTCTTTATTTTGGTAAAGCAAGGAAACTGAAGTCACACAACAGGTGCAGAGAAGAGTCTGCTAGGGCACTGACTCAGGTGTGAGTGCTTCCAGCTGCTCGGCCGTTCGCAGAAGGCATTTCACTGTGCACAGGACAAATCTAACTCTGACAGTGTAAATACCTGTCATAAAAGACAACAAAACCCCTAAAAATGTATTGTGCAAGGTACTCTCGAAGTCTCCACTGGGCTCTGTAAAAGACAGGACTACACACAACTTCTGTAGCCTTGACTATAGTGTGTGAAAAAGGCTTAGAGACAATTATATCTTTAAAATGACCTTGTGTCTGGAAGTCCTGGAGATATTGCAATTGTAAAAGCATCATCATTTACACTAGTCTTCCTTTTGAAATCATTTCAGACAGCAAAGTAACTGCTGCTACTAACTGTTCCAGTGACACTGACAACAAAAACATAATACGTCAGCCTCTCAGGCTAATTAAATACAGAAGCAAAACAGCCATTACCTCAGGTAACAGAGCTTCCCCAGGAGTTTAGTGAATGCCACTTCAGTTAAAATTAATCATCAAATATGATATAATCACAGACGTGACATTAGACTTTGTGCTTTGCTACAAACAAGTTTATTTCACCAAGTGACCAAATCCATAGTTAAAGAAATAAATTCTGTATTTCAGCTATTTTGAACGCTACCCCATATCTAAGAAGGAGCTCGGGTAAGGGCAAGGAATGGATACAGGCAGGCAGCACATGCTTAATCTCCAGACTGATAAACACCAACCCTGACCTAGAGAAATCACGCAAAAGCCAGAACTCCTGTATCCAACAAGGCACCTTCCCGTCTGGCAACTGTATGAACTCATCTCATGTAGGTCAAAACTAGGCTTGAGTACTGACCTGGCATTTTCCTTCCACAAAGGCGGAGTCAAAGAACACTTTGCCCTCGTAGATTAAGCCACACAATATCCCTGCATTCCCAAAACACTTAGTGACATCTACATCTCTTTCTTCTGCTGAAGAGAACTAAACCATAGGGAACCAGCAGGAAGAAACTGCCAGCTCTTCCAAGGGCATTTTGCTGCTTAAGGTGGCCAAGTAGCACTTTAAATATGACACTTCTATAAAGCATTCAGTTTTCCCCAAGATGCACAAACAAAAGGAAAAAGGTGACTGTTCCCTATCAGTATGTTTACATTTTGTTTTTTTGTTGTTAACACCACCCTCACATTCTTAAAGAAATGTTTACCATGCAGAGCCTCGCTCCCCCACCCCAATTCTTCCTCTAAGAAAAAAGACTTTACTTCTGATTGATTTTAAATGGCCCTCTGCTTCCTCTGGCCATTGTTCCAAAGAGGGAGGAGTATTCAAACCCACAAGTTTGTTTGAGATTTCCTGGCTGAAACCACAAAGCTCATCTTTACATATACCCACTTGTCCAACAGAATTATTGCTCCTGCTGCTTTCCATGACCCCAGACACCGAGGCACACACAGCAGGCTGGGAACTTAGCCTTTTGACTTCACAAAGCGCCAGAAGGATACTTAAGTTGTTTTGAGTCCCTGAATAGGTAATCAGTTCTCAGCCTCAGAGAAGGACAGATTTTTCTGCTGTATCACAAGATTTGTATGCTGTGAGACAACAGTCTCCCAGCTCTGTCCAGCAGAAAGGGCACACAGTGCAAACTATTCTGCACTAGAGCCAGGCAAGAAGCAGGAACTCAGTTCACAAAAGGTATGGAATACTGTTCATAAAGAACGCCTCCCTCAAAAAGAAGTGTTGGAAAAAGTACAGAATTACTTCTGGAAACAGAGAGAGGAGATAGATTAGCTAATCTTCCTGTTGTTCAAAATATGACTGCAAGGAGGAAAATGAAAGTAGACTGCCTAAATACTCAAATCCTGTGCTCCCCAAATTTATCTCTGTCCCTGGGGCCTATCCTGTAGCTTGTGTGGTTTTTAAGATGTGCTCTAAACGAAGTCCATTACTACAGAACCAACCAATTGCCAAGGCAGCAAGAGTTAATCAGGCACAGCTCTTGCCAAATGTTTAAGTTGTATCAAAACAGACTGTCACAGGAAGACAATTAACACTTATCTGGCAGAAAACATACAGTGTAACCAAGGTAGGCATAAAATCAGATTTTGAGGCTCCTCTTCGTTCCACTCTGAGGCTGAACATGGGCAAATATTTTGCATATGACTTCAGAGGAGAAAGCTGCTGTCAGATCCCCATACTCTCTGAGAATATACTATCCCATAGCAATGAGAGACCCAAGGGCAGAAAAGAATTGGTAAAATTGCATTACGCTTGCTTCTTCCAAAGCACATTCATTCCATACCTTTATTTCAGAAAGCTGCATGACTTCTGGGAAGACTTCAATGCAGTTGGAGTGAGCAATTACAGTATGCATACGTCTGCAGTTCATGATGGTTGTTGGAATAGCTTTCAGTTTGTTCCCACTAATATCGATTTCCTCCAACTCTTCCAGCTTGGCCATTTTGCTATGAAAACAAGAATTTGAGAATTTTTGTTCTAATAGACATGTATTTTATTTTGAAGCGGTGATAAGAGCAATGGTTTTTGTTACTTTAAGAGAACAAAATCACAGACTTTGATTCTTGTTCACAGCAGTGCCTGTCAGCTTTCCTCATGTCAGATACTAACACAGTTGTGGAACAAAATGTGTACTTCTTCTGTCAGTGTTTGTTAATGCTACCTTTAAAATTACTTATTCTGCTTACATCCCCCTGCTGACCAGCTCATTTTCACTCTTTCATCCTTTCTTCCCCTTTCTATCAACCCTAGTTTTTCACTACATCCCTCCATCTCACATTTTCCCCTCCTGCTTCTAGCACCCCACTCAGCCCTTCCCCCTAAATTCATCTCCTCCTCATTGCTGCTGAAGCCCAGCTGCTCAGAATATCACACAAGGACAGAGATGTCTCTTCCATTATTTATTGGCATCTCTTTTTCAAGGTTGTACCCCATCAGTTTTATGGCACATCTTACACTTGAAAGATTTCTGATTAAAACAGAGTGAACTGAAAGCACAGAAATTGCTGCCAAGGCAGAATCTCCTTCTGGAGTCGAGAGGATTTTTCCCTAGTGGAGTTTAGTCCACTTCCAGAGGACATTTCCAGACGGCTGTGCTCACAAATCTCTTGTGAGGAGAAGCTCACCAGGAGTAAGCAAAGTTACCAAGCCAGGGAGAACAGAAGACCTCTTTGCTTGACTTCCAAAAGCATAGAGTGACCATACTCAATTAGTCCAGCTGAGAAGGGTTTCAAGCACCATGAAAACTCACCAAGTAACAAGCATCACTCACTTGTCTGTACTGCAAGAGAGAGTAGCAATGTGCAGCAGGACGTAAGCAGGGGAATCCACCCACTGTGGCACCACTACACCCAACATGCAGCTTCTGCCACCACATGCCTGTGCAATTTGGTTCTCACTGTGAAAATGCTTCATGATGCCCACCCACCCGTGGGCCAGAGGCAGTGAAACGAGCTCCTTACCTTGCAGGGAAGCTCTGTAGGCGATTGTAAGCCATGTGCAAGATTTTCAGGTGTGGGTGGCCTGTTAACAAGGGCACACATTTATCTGTGAGGCTGTTATTGGTCAAATACAACTCCTGCAAGATGCTATGGGTCTCTTCAGAAAGGGTGGCTGGAGGAAGCATTTCCAGTTTGTTGGCAGAGGCATTAAGAAATCTCAGGCTGCAAAGAGAAGTTACATAAGGGAGTTGAGTCAAACATCCTGCAGGTTTTGTCTAGAAGTATAAATAAAAATCTATCTCTATTTTTAAGAGTTAAGATAGTCATAAGGTAAAGGTCAAAAGCAACAAGTTCATAACAGACCAAAAGTCTAGCACTACATGAGCAAAACTTCTGATCTTGTTTTTAACGACCACATTTGTAAGAAAAAAACATCAGCAAAAGGAGCACGTCAAAGTGCCTCTACCCTGTTATCAAGAGCTCTGTATCTCCAACATTACTACAGCTGTAGCTACAGGTAAGAGCAATAACAAACCAAACCATTTCCATACTCATTACACGTAAAAATGAGTTCTGTACTCATCATCAACGAACCATGAGAATTGCCTTTCAAGCGACTAAACAAGTCAATGGTAAAAAAAGCCAGCCAATTTTTCAGTACTGTTCTAAGGTGCAGACAGTATTTTGTTTAAACCTGCAGGCCTGAGAGCAACTACAAAATATGAAAAGTACTCTTTGAGTATTTGGATAAAAAAAGATGCACCAATCACAACAAAAACCAAAACCTGAGACCCGACAGTAATTTATGCTTTCAATTTTAAAGAGAGACAGCGCTAGTAGCAAATTAAACTTTAGAAGTTACATCCTTGCTTGCTGATGTATGCAGCAAGAGAGAGCCTTATCTCTGCGTAGCTTTTCTGAGTGCTCTTCTCCTGCTCCCCAACACAGCAGAAGCCCGTGTCTTTGTAGTCCCACCACAAGACACAACGCCTAAAGGAGCACAGAAATAGAGCTATTCTTTCTCCCCCAGAGGCCTTTTCCAGGATGGGAACAAGAGCTGTTGAGGTATAGGCACTGCCCATTCCTGCCAGTGAAGTTCTGTGGGCAGAGGATTCATGTTAGGGGAATATGGTGATCACAGCAGCACTGTAGGTATCTTGATGGCTAGAACTCACACCAGCAATTCCAAACAAATGGAAAAATAAGACTATTTATCCTTTAGTAACCAACTCTGGCATGACCATGCCTTTTCAACAGATATGGGACCTCTCTTCCTTCCTTCCGTTTTCAGAAAAGGCTGCCTTAGAGCAATGCAAAAGGAAGTGTGGGCTTGCCAGTCTGCAGCAACTGCATTCAGACCAGGCTGTCCTGCTCCTACCAAGTAATGGGAACAGGCAGCTGCAGAGGGCAAAGCTGCATTCAAGAAAAAAGACTCCTAAGTGTGCTGTCTCAAGCTGGCAGAGCCCACTGATCAGGACACGAAAGGCAGGTGCACTCCTGTCATTGATCTGCAGAGAAAGTGATAAAATATTAATGGCTGCTCCTATCCACGCAGGAGTCCACACTGACCTTTAAGGTCTATTAATGAATGAAGTGGATTTGCAGGAGCAGCAGCTGGTTCAAACTTGCTCAGCAGTAAATAAGGGTCAGACATGCTACAGGAGTCACGTGGAATGCCAAAGGATTAAAAAAAACCCCACTATTTCCATCAGAAGCAAAAGCCTCTCAGCATTGCACAGAACTGAAACCAGGTTAGCTGTTTTACACAGACAGAGGAGTCCACTTCAGAGAGAAACAGTTTAATCCTCAGGCTCATTCATTATTCACAAGGGTGCTAAAAATCCAGAGGAGAAAGAGAGGAGAGGAAGGATTAGTACAGAGAAGGAAATAAGAAGCTGAAAGGGGTTTTTAATTTATTTATTTATTCTAAAAAGATGCTAAATTTCACCCTTTAGCTACAAACTAAAAATACACTAAGCTCATTCAAGACTGGATCATTAAACCGAAGCATACCGCACCAACAGATCCTGTGCTCAATTGAACAGCAGCAAGTACAGCCATTACTGAAGTACAGACAGTTACTACTCAGGCAACTTCAATCGAATGTGCATGGTAGTCTTCCCTCTCCACAAGATAAAGACACTTTGATTAACATTAAAGCCACAGTATTTTTTGTACCATTCATAGTACAAAATGGTCATCTTCAGTTCAAGCTGGGAAGGCTTAAGAAACAAGTAGGTTTAAGGCTGCTGGAAAAAATGAGTTGTCACAGGAAAGATGGGGATAAGAGGTGACAGCAAAACACACCCTGAAAAAGTCCATGCTCTTCTGAAGAATAACCTGTATGTTAGTTTTGTTTTCACAAGCTGCATGAGAACAACCTGGAGTGTTTCACAGGTACCAGCAGCCAAAGAGGTGATTTAGAGAGCATCATAGCCCATGGCTGTGAAGTCTGATCAAGAACAGCTAGCCCAAAGTACAACTAAAAGCTTCAATTAAGAAAATGTACATTACTCTGATACAGCTGAAATTAATACACTGTACCATACTGTAGCCATTTTAAATTCAAAAGAAAAAAAAAATAATCATTCTTCTGTTTTTAATAAACTTTCAAATTGGTAAAATTAATTTGTTCCCTGACTGGTAATAAAAGTGAGTGGAATCTGTGTGTTCCTGTCAGAAATAAGTTTTGATGCATGTATTTTCCAATGGAGAAGGGAAAGAGGAGAGTTGATGCTCTGCACACACACCCCATTCCCCCTCACCCTGATCTTTTGCTAAGTCTTCCAGGGAGTGATACAATGACACTGGAAATAAATCCCCATCATCCTAACCTGCAGGCTACTGCCTTGTTGTGAACAAAGTTTAGGTGACTAGCAAAAGTCTTGCCAACAGCTTAGAATGTGAACCCTATGGTAGCAGGGTGTCTCACCTTAAACAACTGACAGTCAGGGTCAGAAGAGTCACACACTCATCTCTGTTTCTAGATGACATAATTAGAATTAAATCAGGTTTTGGAAATGAGTGTGTTGCTTGCTTACATGTTTTTAGACCAGCTGTTACACTAAAATGGCAAAAACCATTCTGAAATAAGAATTCTTTCAAGATATTATCTAGATTTAAAAATAAAAATGAAATAAAATAAAATTAAATTAAAATTAAATAAAAGAAGGACACTATTCTTTGGACAGAGAACAGAATGAGCCATCAGATTGCTAGTACCAAAGATTTATCAATTCTGTACTATTATCTTATGTTAAAAACAACCAAAAAAAAACAAACCCAAAGAAACCCCAGAACAAAAATACAACAACCAAAAAAGCCCAGCAAAACCTAAAACTGTAGTTGCCCGTCAGGTTTTCCCTCACACTGATTTAACACGGAAGTTCTCCTCCAGGTTATTTCCACTCCCCTATTTCTTCCTCCTTGTGCAATGTGCCAGCTGCTACCTTAGAAGGCANCAGTTCAAGCTGGGAAGGCTTAAGAAACAAGTAGGTTTAAGGCTGCTGGAAAAAATGAGTTGTCACAGGAAAGATGGGGATAAGAGGTGACAGCAAAACACACCCTGAAAAAGTCCATGCTCTTCTGAAGAATAACCTGTATGTTAGTTTTGTTTTCACAAGCTGCATGAGAACAACCTGGAGTGTTTCACAGGTACCAGCAGCCAAAGAGGTGATTTAGAGAGCATCATAGCCCATGGCTGTGAAGTCTGATCAAGAACAGCTAGCCCAAAGTACAACTAAAAGCTTCAATTAAGAAAATGTACATTACTCTGATACAGCTGAAATTAATACACTGTACCATACTGTAGCCATTTTAAATTCAAAAGAAAAAAAAAATAATCATTCTTCTGTTTTTAATAAACTTTCAAATTGGTAAAATTAATTTGTTCCCTGACTGGTAATAAAAGTGAGTGGAATCTGTGTGTTCCTGTCAGAAATAAGTTTTGATGCATGTATTTTCCAATGGAGAAGGGAAAGAGGAGAGTTGATGCTCTGCACACACACCCCATTCCCCCTCACCCTGATCTTTTGCTAAGTCTTCCAGGGAGTGATACAATGACACTGGAAATAAATCCCCATCATCCTAACCTGCAGGCTACTGCCTTGTTGTGAACAAAGTTTAGGTGACTAGCAAAAGTCTTGCCAACAGCTTAGAATGTGAACCCTATGGTAGCAGGGTGTCTCACCTTAAACAACTGACAGTCAGGGTCAGAAGAGTCACACACTCATCTCTGTTTCTAGATGACATAATTAGAATTAAATCAGGTTTTGGAAATGAGTGTGTTGCTTGCTTACATGTTTTTAGACCAGCTGTTACACTAAAATGGCAAAAACCATTCTGAAATAAGAATTCTTTCAAGATATTATCTAGATTTAAAAATAAAAATGAAATAAAATTAAATTAAATTAAAATTAAATAAAAGAAGGACACTATTCTTTGGACAGAGAACAGAATGAGCCATCAGATTGCTAGTACCAAAGATTTATCAATTCTGTACTATTATCTTATGTTAAAAACAACCAAAAAAAAAACAAACCCAAGAAACCCCAGAACAAAAATACAACAACCAAAAAAGCCCAGCAAAACCTAAAACTGTAGTTGCCCGTCAGGTTTTCCCTCACACTGATTTAACACGGAAGTTCTCCTCCAGGTTATTTCCACTCCCCTATTTCTTCCTCCTTGTGCAATGTGCCAGCTGCTACCTTAGAAGGCACATCTTATAAATGCCCTCTAGAGGACTGGAAATTTACTTGGGCACAACTGTTCCCATCTCTCTTGTGCATGGACTTAAACTGATTCATGTTCCTTGAAGATTTCCCACTCATTCTGTTTATCAGATGGAAGCAGAATGTCAAGTATTAAAGCTCAGTCCAAAATTAATTGTTTCCCCTTTCCAATTCCACCCACACACTATACCACAAGCTCATGAAAAAAACTACAGCATCACAACAAAGACCTGAATTCAGCAGCCTGCACACATACCAGAGCACAATACAGCCAGGAAAGCATGAATTAACAAGTACTAAAAGAGAGTCGCAGATGAAGAAAGAAATGAAGATGCTGGCAGGGAGATGTCTGAATTCTTCAGCCTTGACAAGGTGAAAATTCTCCTCTGGAATAATAATATAAACACTGATCTCCAGCGGGAATAAGTCACCTTTGGTTTTTGGGGGCATTAAGTCCCTTGCCAGATTTAAATTCTCCAAAAGACAAAATAAGAAAAAGGACTGTCCCAAAGAATAGGCTAGAATCAAGGGTATGCATTTAATTCAACTAAAAACACCTAATATGCAGTCATATCCATTCCCTATTCATACCCAGAAGATTCCATCTCAGTTTGAACTCCTAAAAGCAGAGGAAGAATATCTTCTATATAAAACTGCAAAAGGTTTGAACTTTGCCCACCAATGCCTACCTCTAGCACAGACAATTGAGACAAGACAGCACTGAATTCCTCACCATTTTCAAAGGCAGCTTGACAAACTTGCCTTGCTGGGTAAGACACAATCATTACTGAAAAAAATATAAGTTCTCCAAAAAGCTTAGGAATGTTTGACACTAAAAAGAGGAACAGAGACAACGGCATTCTTTGGTGAAGAAGCAGCAGCAAATCAAAACCACTGTGTTTAGCTTTAAAGTATTGATAAGAGTTGGAAAGAACACTGCAGTTGCAGAAAGAGAATATGCAGAGAAATCAAGATCTCCAGTTTGGCCTATGCCCCAAGATCTCCATCAGTACAGAGCAATCAAAATACAAAATTTCTTCTTCAGTTCCTTCTGCAGAGACATGCCCTCAATTTCTGATCGCCTAAAACTAAAATAACTTATGAATGTGGTAGCAGGTGTGCGAGGAAGAATCCTGTAAGCTAAGCATGTCTGGGGGGGAAAGAGAGAGAGGGAAAAAATATCAAAGCTGTTCTGCCAGTCTGTGCAGAAGAGAGTATTTCTTCTTTGAAAAATAAATAAATTAGAAGACGGAAACATTCAAGTGAATCCCCTTTCTATTGATGGACTGCCAAAAAAACCACTTAACTGCTGCTCTCTCATCAGCTCTTACTTTCTAAACTATCTTTAGCTATTTTATAAACTGGGATTTCCCCAGTTTCTAAAGTACCTGCTTGCAATCCTTAACCTAGCAACAAAGAGACAAACGTGGCTAAGCATTTCTGCAACACAAGCATGTGCATCAAACACTCAAACAGCACTTGGCATTCATTTGACTTGGTTTCCTCCCTCACACTCCCCCTGCATCCAGGATAGGACTGAATCCTTGCATCACAAAGAAGCAGCCACAGTGGGTGGAAATGGCAAATATCAAACAAGAGAAAATTTAACTGGGTCACCTTCCAGAACTCTAGCAAAAGCCAAACCCACCAAAACAAAATAAATTCAAAACAAACAGAAAATCAAATGAGGTAAGAACAGAGCTGAATAAAGCTGAACAAAGCTGAAAACAAAAATCATGCAGACAAGAGTCTAGACAAGCTCTGAATAGCTGACATTGGCTTCACCACCACAGCTGGCCACTACCAGACACTGCAAAACAAAGCCCAAGGTTTAAGCTGTGCACACAGCTACACATCTTCATCACAAAAATGCTTTTAAGAAGCCTGATGGCTGTTTCAAGGGTTGACACTGAAAGCTTTCATCCTAACTGGAAAGGATGCTTAGGCAAGAGACAAACCCTTGCCCATCTTAGCACTGTGCTTCCCCATTTTTAACCCTGACCACTGTCACTGCCTTTCTACTGTGCCCAGCTAAAGCTCTTAAAGACTCATAATCTCATCTGGAAAACAGCTGGTGCAACAGTTTCCATGCCATTAAATGGTAGTTTGCCTACAAGCTGCTCAAGGAAGGCACTAAATGTCTGTATGAGAATCAGACAGTGAAAAAAGCATCACAACAGATGCAGCAGAGGAGAGAAAAAAGGCTTCAAGAATGCAGGTGCACAAAAAAAGGTTTAGGACTCAGTTTGGGAGTTCTCCCCATCAGCTGCAGCACTTGCATGAATTCTCTGTTTTTCCAGCATATGGTAATGAGAAATGAAGAGATTATCTGACTGCCTCCGTAGCATTCATCTTGCCAAGAAAATCCCCACCCCACAAGAGAAATCCTTGCTAACATGATCAAGATGTGCATACTTTCAGTGCAATAAACAGAACCAAGTTCTATCTCGGTCAGAGAGATGTGTCATAGGCTAGTCCTCAATTTCTCCTTGACTAACAGTTTAAAATAGAAAATTAATTAAAAAGCAGACCAATAAAATATCCCTAATTATACTCTTCAGCAGAAAATTACGCCTCTTCATTGTTTTTTGAAGGATCAAGGCAGAAAATCAATGTTTATAGATTCTTCTATGAAGAGAACTGAGGTTTTTCAGTATTTGGGGTTTGGTTGTTTGTTTTTTTTTTTTGGTGAAAGTGATATTCTCTCTTTGTGCACCAGTGCACCAATTTCCTTTCCTTCCTCAGATGTTCTAGATGTCAAAGCCCACCAGTGCTTGTGCTGAAGTTTGCCCAAGGCACTTCACACCCACTTTGTCAAATATTCAGGATTGAGAAAGAGAAAGCGTTTATAATTCACAGCATGAGACTTCATATCCAGACAAGTTATTATCTGTCAGTTGCACAGACCCGAGTACCTTTCAAAAAAAAAAAACCGAAACAAAACAAACCCAAATCTTTTCAAGGCTGTAAAAGGCAAGTCATTTTATGCAGAGATAAAGGTTCTGTAAGGTAAAGTGATTTGTCCAATATTACAAGCTGGGTAGAGACCATGGCACACCACTCAGGAGAACCAGTTCTCTTGGCACGTCTGGCAGTACAGATTGTGCTTCCCAGGGAATGCTTGGATAAGAGAAGCATTTTACCTTTTTAAAAGCAAAACAATCTCCTGAATGCCTTTCCAGATACATTTCTGTTGACACTTAGCTGCTGATGGATGCAACCATTTGAAAACAAAAGGAAAGAAGTTTTATGTAGGAAATTCCAAACTTAAAACTCTGACATTGTACACTAATATATTAAACTGTACTGCTGTTTTCCTTCAGAGTTCTCACTTTTGCAGCAGTCGTAGGAGAACCAGCATGGACAAGCTGTACCATTTTAAACCAAGTTAAAGGGTAGGGATCAACAGGGAAAACACTACCCAAGCCAACTGCTTCTACTATCATCACAGGCAAGGGAGGCTGCATGGGTGATGAGATGTCAGAATGCGTAAGCTCTGTTTATCTGCTGTGATGGTGCATGACTTAACTGTTAAGACCTGTAGAAGACTTTGAAAACACAAACACTGTACTGCTCAAAAGCTGCAGAGGGGAAAAAATTCCCCAAGCCTGAATCAGCCACTTAACACTACTATTCAAAGTATTGTTTAATAGGCTCTTCTCAGCCTATTCCTAGTAAACCTCTGGGAATCTGTCCCCAATCCTGGTTTTAGCTTCTAGTTGTTCATTTTGGCATCACAAAAAACAAACAAACAAACAAACAAACAAAATCCCAAAAAAACCAAACAAAAAACCCCACAAAAAAACAGCAACAAAAAACCAAAAACAAACAAAAAAAAACAAACCTAAAAAAACCCCACCCACAGATGCCTACAGATAAGCTGTAGTACAAAAAAAAAAAAAATCAGGTACTCTCTCTGCCAAAATTGTGTTACACTACATCCCAGACCTACAACCTGTTTTTAATACAAATTTTGCAAAATGGTTTCTCTTGTTGCTTTCAAAATACCAGCAGCACTCTGAAAATTATTTAAAGGTTTCTCTTCTTTTCTTTCCAAGTTAACAGATTCAACTTGGGACAGTTAAAGAGTTTATTTAGGAAGAATCTCAACCACCAACCTAATTCTCCAAGTCAATTCCAGGAAATTTAACTAGATGCTAATGACAGAATTAACAACAGTATGAGAGGAGGGGTTTTGCAATACTCTTAATTGGGAAAGGAGCTCTGCCAGCGACTCTGCCAGCGAGATCATCACCTCTTTTGCTTTTGCACCTCTCAAGAAAGCCAGGAGCTTTGCATTCCTTTTGTCACAGCTAGGATCAGAAACAAAACCCCACAGCACACAATCTCACTGTCTGTTAAATTATGCATGAGTTGAGCACTCAGAAATCCCATGACTATATGTGGAAGCGAAGAGGTGCAAGGAATGCTGACACCAAGCAGGGCCAGCCCATCCACCATCTCCAGATGATGCTACCAACCTCCTACATTTCAATAACAGTCATTTGAAGGCTATGTTCATATTCAGAAAAAAACCCAAAACCTTGAAGACTCCAATACTAAAGAAATAGCAGCATAAAAATAAGAATCCAGAAAACAGATCAAGTGGTGACATCCGCTAAATTAGTGACAAACATTTAAAAAGCATAGAAAAAAATTCAAAAAGTAGAGACAGGGGAATAACTGAATTATTCTGACAGCCTTATGCATAGATTTTGTTTTGTTTGACAGGTATAAATAAATTCTAGCCTCTGACTGAAGGGGGAAAAAAAAGCTTTCACACTCCATCAAACAAGCCTAAGAAATATGTATTTAAAGAAACTGCCACTAAACCATTTCAGTATATGTAGTAGAAAATAGCATGTGCTTAACTCTACAGCTAGATTTCAAGAAGTAGGTGTTCAGCAGGAGCTTGGTGGGAAAAAAGCAGCAACCATATAAGGAAACAAAACCAGAATAAAAAGAATCTGCTTTGGTGAGTTGGGCAGACATCTGTTCTTACCACATAAGGCTTGGCAACTTTCAAATTAAGGGAACCTCAGATTATCCTTTGCACCAGGAAGTAACAGGCCATGCAAGGTTTATCATATGCAAGTCAAAAGGATCAAATTTCTTTGTAATTTTACCTGTCTGCTTTCAAGAGCAGGTTAGATGGCAGTTCCAGGAGCTGGTTGTGCTGCACATCCAGGACCTCCACCTGTGTTCGCTCGAGCCGATCAGGGAGCCTTCCTAACATGTTGTGTCCTGCCAGCAGCTTCCGCAAGCTGCTGTTGTAAAACAACCTTCAGAGAAATAAAAAACACCAAAAATGAGAAAAACTTAAACTGAAGAGTTTCTTTGATAATTTAGATATACAGTATCATGGTTCATTACAAGAAAGTGATTCAGCCAACTGATTAGCAGACATGGTATTAATTACGCACAGATCCAAGAATGTCTTCCCACTCTACACCAACTTCTTCAAAAGGTTTTCAGAGAAGGGATGGAGGTTCACAGATGATTCAGGAGTGAAAGTAGTGACAAGGGGTTATTTTATGGCACTGTATAAAACATGAATATAGAAGCACGACAGTGAAGGAGGTAATTGCTAACAAAGGCTGCAGAAATCTGCACATGTGGGATCCCCCTAGCTAATGCAAGCACTTCAAAAGTGGGGGTGAAATCACCAGTCACCCCACAAGCTTTATAGTGCTCCACTCATCATGTGCTGACTCAGAATCCAGTGCAATTCCCCACCCCCACAATTTTTTCTTTCTGTTAATACCAGACTTACATAAAGCCTCCTTTCCAGTTCTACAGCAAATGAAATTTATCTAATCGGCTTTACTTTCTTGAGTTTTTGCAATCAATAGACAACCTGGAATCCTACCTCTCTGCTCCATTTTTTTTGGGGCTAGGGAGGAGGGGAAGGGATAAGAGAGCAATATAAGGAGAAAAATAGCTATTCTGATCAAACAGTATAGCTTAAATTTGCAGGATAAACAAAGGAATGAGGGCATGCACCTAAAGACACCAAAAAGAGCAACTCTCAATTTTAAACAGAAACCACTTTCAGCAAATTAAGAAAAAAAGATTATTCTTCATCTGCCACATGTCTTACATCTGTCCTACATGCCTGCTACTGTACTGTTTAATCTGGCGAGCCCATGCAACATGCTGACCTTCTTCAACAAAATACTCTCAAATTATTCAGCATTAAAGCAAAAATCTTCTTCCCTCTGTCACAATGACCCAAATACACATAACAAGCCTCCCAGCCCCTTCCCTACAATGCATCAGGTCATGGGATTATTGTGCCAAAATCATCAATCAAGTACGCTGAGTATTTTCCCCTTGACAGATACCGTCACTCCCAGTATCTGCATGCCAGTGTTAACAGTTATCTCAGTTGGCTGGACTGTCTGAGTTATGACCATGGATATAAGTCAACAGCCAGCCCTATCATTCCAGAAGGCTCAACACAGGGTGAAAAGACTTACCAAAGTGATAAGCCTATCTATTATGTATTCATTATTTATCCATTTTCTGTTTACCCTATTTTTATTTGAAAATCTCTCCGTTATGGATTTGCCTTTGTATTCTGCTTTTTGAGACTGGCTAATACTGTCAACATCAAATACCAGGGTAGAAAACAGAATTGGTTGACAGTAAAAAAAAAAAAAAAAATCCCCTTTGTTTTTTTTGGGATGGGTGGGGGCAGCACGATTTTAAAATTTTTTAAAAAGTTCAAATTGTGCCAAAATCCTCAGAGATTTCCTCTTCAGAAAATTTCCTCTTCCATAATTCAGAAGAACTGAGTAAATCTTTGGGAGGTTTTGGCTGTTTTTTTTCTTAAATTTGCTTTGTCTTATTTTTCAAGTCACACAAGCACTGAAGGACCTGAGGTGGCTGAAAAGAGCTGGAGAGCATTTAACAAAACAAGCTCCTGATAAGCCTGGGATGCCTAGTTCTCAAGCTGGGTGGGGAACCAGGATGCTGGGACTGCTCTTCCATACAGGCAGCTTTCCCACTTGCCCAATTCCCCCTGGAAGTTTTGGTGAAATCAATAAATTCTAAGGACAAGTACGTCATTCATCATCAGCATTTTCTCAGAAAACATGGTTTGGTGTAAGCATTCTACCAATTCCTTTACTAAGCAACTCTTCAAGAGAACACAATATTGAATAGAAATAGATGTTTTACAAAAACAGACAAAAAGGAACAAAAACACATACAAACGTCTATTCACTGATGGCAAAAAGGTCATTTTGGCAACTCCTAATTGAAGCATTTGCTTTCTCTTTGGCAGTATGATTTTTTTGAATTTATCCTGCATAGCTAAGACCGAGCACCCTTTTCGCTATTTTTCAGTACTTTTAAAGCTAAAACAGTTGCACTACAGTCCAGGGGACATTTTCCCTTTTTCCTTAATTGAGACAAATGCTAATAAAGAAACCACTATCTCAACTGTTTCAACTCTTTGTCTTCAAGGAGTATTTTTCTGTTTCAAGAGGCAAACACACAGCATCAAGTGTAGTTTGTTTAGATCAGATGCAATCTTCACTCTACCAGGAATATGCTGGTCACCCAAGGCTTGAACATTTGTGTTTAAGTGTCACAAGCAGCCTCCTAGGAGAACCCTGCAGATTCACTTCACAGGTTTTCAGAATGCTATTCTATGTAGAAGAAAAAGTACAGAGCTGAACACACTTACTGAGCTTTTACTTACATTTACTTGATACTTAGGCATGTTGAGCCATTTGCATTTGAGTCCAGACCCGAATTTCCCCTAAAGTTTAACACATATTCAAAGCCTGCCTTTTGAACGGAACAGGACCCTAAAACTGAGCTGACTTATTAGGAGCTAAGCTATCTAGACATATACTACAAAGAAGAACTTTCAAAGATAAGCTATTTCCTGGGGTTAATGATAAGATGGCAGGAGAGACAAGTAGGATGTTGACTGTACCTAATTTCAGCTAATCATTAATCTCCCAGAGATATCCGGTATGCCTTGAAAGTCCTGGCTGTTATGAAGTGCAAATGAAAGAAAAATGAACTTTTGCACCCCCACCTTCTGAGTAGGTGCAGCTTCATCTTTTTGTGTGTGTGCATGAAAAAACAGAAGGATTAATAGTCTGCACATCAACCTGCTAGTTTGCTTGGTAAATCTCCTCACATCCTCTCCTACCGGTAATTTTGAAATCTATTCTCTACCCATTTCGTATACACCATCTTACACATTCACCTGACCCAGAAAAAATATAATTCTTGATTTTTGATGCTTTTCTGTGCTGTACAGCTCCTTAAGGAAAATATTTGTACTTGATGATCCTTGTGGGTCCCTTCCAACTCAGCTTATTCTGTGATTTAGTAGCTCATAATACATCATTATCTTTCACAACATCTCTTTCAAAGTGTACAGAACAACCTAAAATGACAGCTCTCTTCCAGTGAAGGGAGGAATTTAAAAATGCCCAACATTACCACCTAAGCAGTAGAACTCACCTGGAACAGACAGCTCTCTCTAGAACAAATAATAGCAAGACTCATTAATTATTTAAACTCAACTCCTATTTTGTTTCCTCTTGACTTCTTTCCTATCATTTATATTTATCAATTTTAAGTTGAAAAAAAGAGACCATCTTGGTAGTGAAGGCAATTTCTCTTCTTGCAGGAGTTTACTTGCTTATGAGTCTTTCCCTTCTTTAAACTCTTTTTCACTCAAACATGGCTGTGAACTGGAGTCTCCAAGCATCACTGAAACTAAATTACAAGTGCTGGATTTCTAAACTGTCATGTAAAGTTATGGCTGTAAATATTTAATATTCAGTATTAAAAATGAAGTGCTTTCCTGCCTGAATAGCCACACGAACAGCTTCAAAGTTCAAAGGCACTACTTTCTCCGCATGAAAGTAAAAGAAGAAAGGCTGGGTGGAAGCTTGAGGCATGATGACACCCCACAAGGTAAAAATAAAATCAAACAAAAGATAAAACAGCCCCGACAGTCACCGGAACAAGCTAAACACTGAGTCAGCAACTGGTTTTGAATTGTTTATTCTGTTCCCCATTGTGGAACTGGTCTGCAAGACTTACCGGGCAGGCAGCTCACGTATCTGATTGTGGCCAACATCCAACACTTCCAGTTTCCTGCTGTCACACACCCACTCAGGCAGGCTTTCCAGGTGATTTCTATGAATAAAGAACACAAAGAGGTATAACTAAATTATAATTGATATGTAAAGGATATTAAGAACACAGCCTCAAGAGAGATACAGATACCTGCAGGAAACAAATCTGCTACATAGCATGTTGCCTGTGAGATTGTATCATCCGTCCTTCTGCAAGGGCATTACCAGTGCAGTCAGGTCCTGAGTGAGGGGGCAAGAAAGCTAACAGGAAGGTTATCTCCCTACATGTGCAGTCACTAAGAAAATGGGGGAAAAAAAAAAAAAGCTTCCAAATTATCAGGGGAGTGTTAAGAGTATCAGAGTACCAAAGCTGAAATCTCTCCATGGAGAAGAAAATTTGAGATGCTCCTCAGAAGACATTAACACCTTACACAGTTGAAATCTCTTCCATCTCTCAAATTCACTGAAATCCATTCTACCATTCTTTTGCCATCTCACTGAACAGAGCAAATTTTTTTTGTGTGTATCTTTCAAGTCAATTGTTTTGCTTTTCTTGCGTTTATCTTCACAGAAACTAACCCTTCTGGAAACTAATGTCCTGGAGGCAAAGTTTTCTAAATATTGCACCAAAACCATGCAAATAGGCACTGTGGGGCACTCCTGCATCCTGCCTTAAAGACAAAAATTAGCAGTACAAGATACATGGAGGAGATTGTGTGCAAACGCATTCACATAATGACTACTTCAGTCAGAATACATAGATACAAATTGGGCATCAAATAATAGTCAGGCACTCACAGACCTGAAGTTCAGGAATAGGATGCTTATGAAGCATGAATATAAATCAGTCATGTACCCGTATCCTTTAGTTTACTCCTGCAATAGTCCTCAATCAAAATATGCAATGGCAACCCAACCCCTCTTCTCAGATAGCTTCCTTTCTGATCTCAAACAGATTTCCCAAATTCCAAGAGGGCCAAAAAGCTAAGGACACCCTACCCATTTAGTTACAATGCCATCACTGCAATGAAGCACAAAAAGGGTTTTGTGATCAAAATCCTGCATTCTGCACCAATTTCATTAACAAGTAAGTGGAGAACACAGATTTAGAAAGATCGCTTTTCAATAAATCACTTATTTAGTCACACCAGTGTGTTACATTTAGGACAATGTGAGTAACTCAGGGCTGATGGAACTTCCAAGCTGACGGCAGCTAGCCCAGGGACCTCACTAATTGTTATGATCACCCTCAATAGCATGAGTGCTTTAAGCAGGTTTTTTAATGAATGAGATTATCACTTTAAATGCAGATGAGTAATTTCTTAAATAAGACAGCCATTACGCACGTGTATAAATGTTTTCCAAACTAGAACAACACCTTTTCCACTTCTTCCCTTATCCCACCTTCCTCATTAAGGTGAGATTTATGTATGCATTCCAATGGCAACTGCAGACATCCCTGCAGCAGCCAGGGCTGCAGACAACTACGAGTAGCTGCAGGAGCTGCCAAACTGATGAGTAAACTATCAAACCATCACCTACACTGGGCTCACAATGCAGACATATACAGAAAGTAACTTCTGTACAAGCCTCAGATTGGTGTGCATTTGAATCATCACGTTCTAACTCCATAAAGCAGGAAATCTTTAAATCATGGAAACTCTTCAATTATAAAGAAATACAAATTTTGCTTTGGGCAGTAATAAAAAAAAAAAGTGAATCTATAGAAAGGAAACAGGAAAGAACTGACTAGCAGAAGAAAAGCATCCCCTAACTCTGAAAATTAGTCTTTTCTTATCCCAAGGTTCCAATTCCAACCCCCATTCCCAATCAGCAAGATGACAGTGAATGTCACTGTCCCATAAGTCTCTTTGATTTATATCTCACAGGTCCAAGAAAAAACATACTCTTACCTAGAAATATCCATATAAGCCAGGCAATTAGGAACTGGATACACATCAAGGTGAACAAGTTCTAGGGGAAAAATACATATATAACAAGAAAAGTGGTGATAAAGATTTGCACTTAAATGACTGTTCCATAAGAACTATTTTAAGAGCTAACACCCAGAGATTTCAGACCACATCAGTAACCTAAAAAATTTCTGAAGATCTGGACCTTTGTGAACCCCTTGTGACTTCTGTTTCTTTATTATGTCTTAGTACATTTGCTATGTTACATTGTACTTGCTATGACTGACACTGCATAACTGATCAGGGATGAGAAACTGGAGGATTTTAAAAGTTCCATGGCAAATTCTCATTTTTTCCATTTTTGTCACAAGAGCTGTAATTTCATGTCCGCCGCCCTCTGCCCAGAAGAGTCTGTCACAAAACTGCTCTACTTTTTCTCACTGGTCACTTGAGATATAAGCATGGGAAGCTCTGGAACAGCAAGTTACAGAATACCAGAGTCCTTTAGGTCATGGCAAGATCCAGAATATTTGTCAACACATTACATAAGCCTTGGCATGCCTGTGGAGTTCCCAGTTGCAGGCAGCCTTACAGATCTTTCACAACACAACTACAGCTAGTAATGTTATTAATGAAGCAATCAAAATATAGTTCATATCCGAAGGTTTTAGGTAGCTAGTTCTTAGTGTTAAGTTTAAAAAAAACCCAAAACCCAAACCCCAAACAGACATTTATTTAAGCCTACAGAAAAATCAACTAAAGAGCAACTGCAACAAGCAGTTTCTTTGCAAAATGAGATGAAAACAAGGCAGCCAAGGGTGTAATGACAGGACAAGTCAGGAGGAAGAGCAAGACCAAATAGGCAGTTGGTTGCAAGACATGGGTTGACTTGGATTCTCAGCCCACATTGAACAGCACATGCTCAGATTATGTTAACTTTTCTCAGCTACAAAGATCCTGGCATGAATACTTAATGAAGGCACAGGCTTAGATACTGCTAAGATGACAGTCTTTTAAAGGCAGTTCAGACTGCTCATCAAATGCACAGTTCTCTGACTCTGCATTTTCTTTATTCCACACTAAACTACTCCAAATGACAGAAATGGTGGCACAAACTGAGTATTTTAAGTACTAGTTTCCAGAGACAGATCAAACAGGTCCCGTTCATGAAACACAGCAGTTATTCAGCTGAAGGCTGCATTATTTTTATTATCAAATACAAGTAAGTGAAGTTACCATTATGAATTGCATAGCTTTCTAGACAGGGTAAGCAGCTAGAGGAAGGAACAAAAATTTATAGTTTTGGTTTGCCTCTCAAATGGTCACTTTCTCAGTGCAGGGAAAAGCAGTAAATTCCTTACTGGTTTTAGTAGAGCAACACATCAATGCAATCAAAACAAGTGACAAATTCAAGAACCCTCCCTACAGACATAGAGAAGAATTCCTAAGATTTTCATAGCTCTTGGACCTCCAAATTGTGTTATTATTTGAAACTCACTTCCAAAACTCAGAACTACCAGTAGCATGACACAGCACATGCGAAACCCTTTTATCTAGGATTGTGTCAAGAGCCTCCTGATTATGTGCACTATGCTCCACAAGCATCTCACAGAGAGCCAGGTACAATGACAATACCACAGCTGCCCTGAAAATGCACTTACCATTGCAGGAAGCGTACAGCGCTTTGAGAAAGTACCCGCTGATTTTGAGGGTCACCAGCTGATTCCGTTCACAGTGTAACACTTCCACGTTGTTAAAAACTGTTGCATCCAGCTCCCCAAGTTTGTTGTCTCGCAGATCCAGTTGAGTCACGTGATGCAGAAAATCTATTTCATTGGCCTCCAATCTCCTAATTGAATTCAATCTTGCAGACAAAAAAAGGAGATTAGGTGTAGTTATAAGGCAGGCTCCTGCTGACAAACCATTGCTCGCTCTACAATCAATCAGCTGCACTGGATTGAACTAGCACGCTTTCAGGTTCTGATCAAGGCTGATTTTTAATATTTTCCCCTTTGTTATGTTACGGTTTTAATCCTTTGAAAAGCAAGACAGATATGCTCTGTAGCTTTATCCATCATGACAAAGGAATGATGACACCAAGCTCTTTCCTAAACTACTTTGAAAACTACTGATGAAAAGCTCTGCAACAAGCTAAGTATTACTGTTACTGTGCCTATAAAAATAAAAGATGATCTGGCTGTTATTTGTGCCCAATAGTTTGGAAAAGAACAAAACCTCTACAGTTCTTGCTGGCCTATCATCTGCTGGAAAAATCCAGCACACACAAGTAACCAGCACGTGTAGGAGACCCTTGCCTTATCGAAAGGCCAAACTGAGATTTATGAATTCCCATGTATTTGCTTCTCACCTCTCCATGTTTCACAGCAAGCAAATTCAGAGACCTGAAAATGGGTGTTGAAAGAAAACAAAGCAAAAATCCAAGACAATTGGGTCTGACAGATAAAGAGGACAGGTTTTACACATTTTCACTGCAGTGCACTGATGCTGTTAATACTCAGCAACTTCCCCAAGAGTTATAACTGAATGAGATTATCTATAACCCAGCAAAGTTTAAGACTGCAGAGCACTCCAAAGAGATCAGTTTCAAATTCCCAGCTCCGAGCAGAACACTAAAATCGGTACAGTAACTTCTGCTGGCCCACTAAGCCAGCTGAGGCTTCTCTACAGCAGACAACAAATGCTTGCCATTCTCCTGTTGCTCCTGCTTTCCAAGCATTGCCCTCTGTGTAACAGTTGTGTTTTTAGAGTAGCTACATCTTCCAGTTAAAAGAACAAGGGTAATACGTCCCCTCCAACACCACCTTACCTTTTCTATTTTCAATTTGCAAGCAGTGCTTCTTTGTGATTTCACTGAAGCAAAGCACTTCATTGTACAGCAAGTATAATATTTACTATTTCAGTAAGTGCCACAAAGAACCACTGTTCACTGCTAGGTGCAGAAAGGATGCAGCAGACAATGGGAGGGCTGGAACTGCACCACTGAAACTCATGGCCAGGCCAGCCACAAGATCCCTTCTCTGAGGCCAATTTATTTGCTTTTAACGTATGTACAAACACGGAAATATTTTAACCCTACCAGAAACACTTCAGAATTCACCTACCTATTTTAGCTAAACTTATGCTGGCCTTTCCTGGACTGCAAAGTCTTACAGCTACACAGCAGTACAGTAAAATAAGTTTAATCTTACTTTAGCTTAATTACACGGTTCCAAAATTCAGTTATATGGACCTCATGGTCCAGGCTCTGAATTGAGCCTTAAGCTGATTGCAGAATTTGTCTTCCCCAAAGACCATAACAATAGAGAACCACCTCATACCAGAGCCACTTGTAATGAGGATCCCTTTGGACTCCTCTGAGGGTATCAATAAAATAACATTACTCATGGCGGACAAGGCCTTTTAACACACCAAGAAATATCAAAATATCTATTTTTGCCCTTTCACCTTCAATGCCGTTTTCTTCACCTCACAAATCTGTAACATTTCAGATACAAGCTTTTAGGGCCAGGGACTATCATGTCTATTGCATTAACACTGCATCAACACGAACGGCAAAAATCACAAACATCCCAGGCTCTGTTTTGTTTGATCCTTTGGTGCAAACATTCATTTCCCCCAGAACTCATTTTTCTACCTGTTGATCCCCCTAAATGCTCCAGCTTCCTCAAAGAAGAGTGCTAAGTCACGGCAGATGCCGGGAGTTACATAACACCACCAGAAACATGGTTAAGTGGACAAACACAAGAGATTTATACCCAGAGGCAATTCTGACAGCCAAGGAGAAGCCATTTGCACACAAATAATTTAGGCTCACTTATTCTTCCCCTTTTCTGAATACCTACCTTAAATCCACATGCTTAATATGAGGCATCCTTTTCAACACCTGCAGGTTCAGGGTATCCATGCAGTTTCCTGACATACAGAGCTTATCCATGGCAGTCAGCTTCTCCAGCACTCCAGGAATGTCAGTGAACTCGTTGAAGGACAGACTCACATAGCTGAGTTGATGAATATGCTCCAATTCATCAGGAAGGGACTGGAGAAAGTTGCCATCCAGCAAAAATGTCTGCAAGCTATTAGAAGAGGGGAAGGGAGAGTGAAGAAAATGAATGACCTGTTAAATCACATTTCCTTCCTATAAACACACAAATCTGCTGCAGTTACAGCAACATACAATATACAAAAGGGCAGCAGAAAGAAAAATGTTAATGAGTAACACTGTAACATCTGCTACAAAAGATATCCACCAAATAATTAAAAGATTTGGCAACTATGATGTGTAGGCTGTTACACAGTTCTAACTCCAGAACTACAATTTGTATGACAGCTGAAGAACATAAGCAAGAAGGGTTAAAAGATTTTCTTCACCATGAAGGTGACCCTTGTGTCAAATGCTAGAGGACTGAAACAGCTCTGAGGCACAAAGCGTGCTTTCCCTCCATCCACAATTGCTTCCATATGGATCTACAAGTCAGTCTGCTCTGACAGAACCCAGTAAGTTTAAACTGTTTTTCATAGCAGGAGTATGCAGAGTCATGAAACTGCTTGCTGCTTTTGTTATTGTCAGGCTGTGTATGTGAAAGTTCTAAGAAAGTACTTGCTTGTGCATTTCGCCTACAACTGCTGGAATGCTTCTGAGGGCATTGCAGGACACGTTGAGTTCAGTCAGGGTTGGGATACTGCAGACTGCCAGTGGGAAGTCTCCTAAATTATTATTCGAAAGGTTAAGGCTCTTCAATTTGGTGAATCTAAAATGAGATAAGAAAAAAAATAAAGGTAAACAAATAAGTAATCCACACTAAGTTGCCTCACAATGATTAATATAAGGCAAGTTTGATTATGTAAATACAAACCGTGCATTTTCAGCTTATATGCTCAGAACAACCAGGGAAACTACCAGACACTCAAATTCAACACCACTTTTAAGAGTTCACTCATGTTAAGCTGACAGAGAGAAACGGACCCTCCTGAACAACACACTAAATACATTTTCCAATGAGTGTAACAAAGAACAAATCCCTTGCAATCCTTATTATATATTTCACTTCTGTGGCATCTCATCATGTACTAAAGCATTTCTATTTCCCAAACCCATTTTTGGTAGTAAAACTACCCTTGTAACACAGGTTACAAGGTGCAGAAAATTCTCAGACTATTTGAACAATATTTTTTTGTGGTGCTGCTGACCTGTGTGCTCAGGACCATTCATGTTTGTCTTCCAAACAAAAATTCTCATTAGAATAGACTGTTTGGAATACAAGTGGGAAATGTGCTGAATTAAAACAGAATTTAGCAAGGCCTCTGTAGTGACAGAGGCAAAATTTTGTCCTTGACATGTCACAGAACTCTTAAAAGCCCCTTGGTTTATGACATCAGCCAAAAAAAGCAACTTGCATGTGTTTGCCTTACTAAAAATGACTGAAACTGTTTAAACAAAAAACCCAAAAAGGGGACAATCCAATTAGCCAGCCTGCATATTCAGCAGCATTATTATGGTTGCTTGACAACCACTGGGAGGTGTGCCTAAAGCCAAGTAAAAGGATGAATGAAAAGATCTGTGTCAGATTCCGAAAGACGGGAGGAAGTCTCTTTTCTGGCATGGCTCATACCAGGACATTTTATCTGGACTTAATTTTCCCTTCATTAAGGATCAAGTCCTTTACTTGTGTGAGCAGACTTTTATATAACTTGGCAATGGAAGCAAAACAGCACCCTTGAGTGCTGCTATTCCACATGAAAGTAATCTCCAGCAGCATGTGCCAGTGTATCCATAGCCTCTGCACAGGCCATTCCTACCTCAGAGAACTCTATCCTCCTCCAATCAGGAAACATGGAGAGCAAATGCATCAAGCATTAAAAGGTTAAAGACTTTTAATAACAAGACTTAAAAATCCCTAGCAGCTACTGCAATCAACTGGCACACACCTTCAGTATTGCCTAAATCAAACTCATGTCACTGACTAGAATTCAACTGAAAACGTAAGCACTGCCTTTGTATGGTACTTCAGTGAGGGCTGCTGAGCCCCAAAGGCAGGCTGTAAACACATGTAACATTTACACAGGCTTGTAGCAAGCAAGGGAATGCTGTATTCTCTAGTGGTATTTTGGTGCAATGATGGCAGGATAAAAAAAAATAGAAAAATCATTGCCAGAGTTATCATAAATTTTGAACGCCCTGTGCCATGCTGGAGGCAGAAGAAGTTTGGAACAAAGTTCGACACAGATGAAAGGAAATCGTGCAATCAAATTAGTGCTGCAGGGGAAAAAATGCTACTGTGCAGAAACAATGACTAGTCTATCTTTAAAGGGAGAACTGTAAATTTAAAAGGAGGCAAGGGTAAGTTAATAAGGGCTGCTAACCAGAAAAATAAATATGCCCATTTTAAACACCATACCTTAATACTTCTCTATTTTGAGAGAAGGGAGTTAAAAATCTTGAACCTAGAATTGAAACACACAATCCTGCATTTATCTTGAAGATAACTGTAGATTTAGGGTAGAGATATACTGCCTTGAAATTTGGGGTGTTTCTGTGGTGGAACAGCTGTACCACATCATCCTCAAAGTTAGCTGCAAATACAAATAAGAGTGCTCCAAGCACTGGGCTCTGAGCCTTTAGAATATTTTTCCCAGTATTTAGGCAAGTACAAAAAAAGTAAAAATGGGAAGATTAAGTCAAAACAACTCAGCTGCTGGAGAAACATCAAAATGTAACCTTTTCAATTTTCAAGCCAACCATGAAAAAAGAATTAGCTCATTTAACAACCACACCAAGGCTACAGCCTCCACCAGTGCTGCTCCGTAGTCTCAAAAGGATAGTTTCAGGGCTTTTGTCCACTAAACAATCTACTAGAAGATCCCAAACACAATCTTGAGATAAAATTACAGAAGATCAAACTAACAGACGAAAGAGGACTGGGGCAGCAGGTGGTAAAGGAAGCTAAGAAATACAATAACTCCAGTGTCATGTTCAGCTTCAAGGTTTCCTGCATACATTCTTGTGCATAACTGCCCTAGGTCAAAGAGGAGGGGAAAAAACCTCCCCCTATCCAACATATCTGGATTACATCTCTACTACTCTAATGTATGTTGCAATGTGTGCTTATTAAAAGTCTTTGGTGAGTAATCTAACTAGTCAGGACACAAACTGAACTGGTTTACAGGTCTATGTAGTGCAGAAGTGAGGATGAATAGTACATCCAGTATTGGATAAACTCATACAAAATGCACATAGACGTGTACAGCAAAAAATCCACAAATGAAAGTTATGGTTGAATCACACTTGCAGAAATGCTGAAAGACAGACATCATAGTATTAGTTAAAGTTAAGAGACTAATTTAAGACATCTGGCCAGAAAGAGGTATTTTCTTCCCCCACTGCAAACATGTTCATTTAAAAATGCTAAAGTAATATTTCTTCTCATGGGGCACTGTCAAGTGCACAACAATACTGAACAAAACTAGCAGGCATTTGCTCAAAGTTAAGATCTAAGTCTACCTCTCATCTTTGGCTACTCACATCACACTATCCACATCACAAACATGCCAGTGCACTTCCATTACGGAGCACTGCCACTGCACACTTAAAATGCTGAATTGTTTATAGTGCTTCTTCTATCTAGACAGATTTACAGTCAGTCACACCAGTACCACTTGTATACCACATCAATATAAATAAGGTAGGAGAGAAGTATTTTACAGGCTCAAGATTTCTGTGGCAGCTGAGTTTGCAAAGCATCAGGCTTCCAACAGATTTTACAGAGCAACATCTTTGTGTTTTCTCACATCCAAATCTTTACTCCAATCAGAAGCAGGCACACACATCAGTGCTGCCCACATGGCATTGCTAGAAAGAAAAAAAAGCACAACATTGCTCGTTTGAGGCATGACAGTGTAATAACCTCATATCAAGTCCATACATATGCTTTCATCCTCTTCTCCCTTCTTCCACAGTTCCAGACTTTGTTATCTCTTAGTAAAAGTCAACCTGAATGAAGCACAGCATCCCTCAATACACTATGCTCAGTTAGCTTACTAAGCTTTCTATTGTAATGGCCAATACACAAACACTCACTTTGCTGAACAAAAATAGCTCTACTTTAAGCTAGAGCAAAATATTGACACGTCAACCCTTGGATTTAAACATGCAATATGACTGAACACTAATTGCCCTAATTGAGCCAAAACCTGCCCATTTATTTAATCCTGAAGCTGCCACTTCAGGAAGGGCTTTAGTTTGACATATGAAAAATAAGGAGAGGGACTAAAAAGAGAAGTTTGTATCACGGCAAAGCAATGAACTGACTGACATGTTAATTTCAAATTCAGACCTACCCGGTGTGAACAGCAGAGGAATTTCTATTACACAGTACAGCATTTGTATTCCACTATGTTTGGGGCAAGGGGAATGGTGTATTCCAACTGGAGGTCATACACCATCACTGAAATCCAGCCACAACAGGCCCACCTGACAAAACTGGTCTTGCCCTATTCTTACCAAAAACAATTAACAGTATTTTTCTATACCTGCAAGGGAAGGCATGGCTTAATAAAGAATTCAGTCTAAGGGAAGCAGTCAACTTTTCCAAACCTATCTCCAGAACCTGGCCTCTCATGACTGTGCTGTGGTTACAGCTCAATATTATCTTCAAGCATCAATGTAAGTTTCAGCACCATTTCTGAGCAGAACAATGGTGTTTTCCTTGCAGTGCTGTGACAAGTTTTAGAACCGAACTAAAACCTGCCACCTTCTTGAACACCTGCTACTTTGGCCACTTAATTCAATCACAAATTCTGCTATGGCAATTTCCTCCTTGGAAATAAAAGGTGCAATTTACTCCCTTTCTGTAGTTGTGTTGTATTACCTTCCATGGCCTTACTGCCTAAGGGAGCTGCTAGCCTAGTGCCAGAAATACTGTCATAGCTTTCCCTTTCCAGAAAGGTATCATTGCAAAAGTCTTAAATTAGTAAGACAATTCAAATGAACAAATAATCAGATGTTAAGTCAAATTCAGACTACCTCCAAACTTAACAACAATACAGCCTTTACTATATTACATGGTTGGTAAGAGTACCATAAAGACAAGAGAACCAAGTGTATGTTTTGTTAGTGGAAATAACTTGAACCTACACTACTGCACAATGCAGTTCTCAGTTTCTGCACATACCTACCACACACTGCTTCATATGGGGAGAAAGACTGACAGCAGAGGAAGGACAAAATTCTTAGGAAAAAACAGTGAAAACATATTCACTTCCTCTCTACTGGAAATTTACAACTGAAATTCAAAAGCATTAACTAGGCGTGGACTTCCAAACTGAAACATGTTTAACTACATGCAAAGAAAACCCTTACTTTGGAAGCCATATCTAAAAAAACTAGACAAGTAAATTGGAGACTGATACACAATAACTGAATTCCATAAATATGTTTGCTTGTTGAAACATTACTTGGAAGAGAGACTGCTATACTTAGCCTTACAGTTGACTAAAGTGAATCCAACTAATCCAAGTGCAATTCCTACCTTTAGACTACACTATTTTTAAAAATGCTAATTTTTTAGCATATATCTTACTGTCATTTATTTTTCTCATGCCACTATTAAGGTCACAGTTCCAATTTAAAAAATAAAATAAAAAAATTCAATGTGTTTCAGGCATTAAACCAATTTTGCAATTGTCCCCACTTAGTCATTTGCAGAGACTTAATTTTATGATTTAATTTTTCTTTAACTAAATGTCCCTGGTTTTTGCTGGGTGTTCACAAGGGCACTTTCTTGAGATTACAAAGATACACAGGACTCAAGGAGAACACAGTCGTGAAGGTTTGGAAAGATGCACTAACAAAACCAAACCCTTTCTTCAACGTCTTTACAAGCTGGATAAAACAAAAGCAGTGAAGTTGCATAAACAACAAACTCCAAGTGCCGTCTTTAGCATTGCAAATATTTTTAAAAATATATTCCAAAGCTACAGAGATGAGAAAGTAATTGTAGCATTAAAATATAGCCAGCATTGGATGGGGTTTGTTACTAGTAGACCTCTGGCTGTCAATACCATGCCAACCTTTCCTCTTACCCTGCCGCTTGGATAGCTGCATTTCAGTGTTTGACTTCAAGTGAAAGAGGAGAAACTGTATAAAAGTAAGGTTTCCTCCTCTCCAAGACCAACAGAGTTGCGAGAAGAAGCTCCCCACATCTTCACACACCATGGAGCAAGCAAAGTTGGCATGCTCCACACACTAGGATTCATTTGAATATCAAAAAAAACTCAACCAAAACCCAAACCACTAACCCAAAAGTAACAACCCCCCCAACCAAATAAAAAAAGAAAAAACAAACTCCACAAACAACAACAAGAAAACAAAGGGAAAAAACCCTCAAAACACAAACATACACTCCCCATAAAAGGGTGGAGGGGGGTGGGGCAGGAGGTAAAGGAGAGAGCTCAAATCTTTTCCAGTGCATCTACTGGCAGTGGCCCTGCGGGGCCTGACAAGGGAGTAGATGTACAATTGATAGTAAACCATCCAACTTCCTAATATGCACTAATAGCAATAATCCCAAGGAGTACCTCAATGCTCCTTGAGGCAGGCTGGAGACCTTCCTCCCTGCTCCTCAGTCTCTAGGTACAAAGCTAAGATCAAGCTGCACTGACTTCCAGCAACCTTGCCTGCTGGGTTCATACCAGTTAGGTTGGCAATACTGGTTCCTCCTTGCTTCCAAGTGTTCTCTGAACAAAGATGACATTTTAAATTACCTCCTTATTGCACAATAAATTTGTAAGGAAGGTTTAGCTTGAGGCTGCCTGAAATCCTGGGTTTTCAGATAAAAATTGGAAGCTGCAAGGCATTTCAGAAGCACTTGCATCAGTAATTCAGAGTGCTCTAGCCTTCTCATAATCTAGAGATGCATCTTCAAATTTCTGCCACTAGCCCCAGAGAGTTTCACCCGAGACGCCACAGAAGGCAGTGCATTTCTATAAGGGCTCTGGGAGAGAAACTATACCAACTTATCTTAAGATAAAAATCTATATAACCACTGTTAACAATTAACAACCACAATCAGAATAATAATTCCTTCTTTAGATAAAACTGGCAAACATAATTTTATTTATTTTTAAAACAACTTTGTGTCTTATTACATCTCCCTTTTCTTTTTCTTACTTTTAAATCTGCAACAGTCTTATCTTAAAAAGCCACATGCTGATAACTTACTTTTCAACATTAACAAGAAAATATTCTTGATGCCAACCACTTTTCCAATAACACCAACTGAAACAATTACTTATAAAGTGTTCTCAGACCAGTGAAGCAGAGCAACAGTAAACAAGAGACTATTTTTTTGCCTCAAACTCAGAGCAACAGTACTCCACAAAATTAGCAAGCCTGAACTCTTCTTAGCATTTCAAGTGGGGAATCTCTTCTCCAAAAGAGAAACATCCTTTCCTGTAGTTTTAAAGAAGATTCTGTGAGGGAGAACAAGTAGCATCATTTGCTACTTTTTTCAGTACAGATGAATTTTCAGATGGCTTACTTTTATACATAGCATGAAATATGTATTCCCTGATAAGCAGGGAAAAAATAGAGGTTGCTGTATTTACCTTTCAATATTCAGAGTGTTCAGTTACGGAAGTTCACAGCTACAGAGCATTTACAGCAACAAAAGGGGGTTGAGGGGACAGTAAAGCAAGTAGAAGTGTAGCTGGGGAAAAAAGTACATCTACACCTCTGTACATCTTCAGATGCCATGTACTGATCAAGACTAAACATTTTATTCATAAATGCAACAAATGGTATTGTTTTACCAACTGAAAGAAGCAACTGCACAAACAAAAATAGAAATTCCTTTTTTCTCCAATACATTCCTGACTGTACCTGCCCATGACAGTGCACTAGTCAGCATGTCATTATTATGACCCAGCTGCTTGCAAGTCTGCTCAGTGGGTGGCTGAAAAGTTGGTATTTTATTGTATCTTTGACACACTTGTTCTGAAATCCAGCATTCATTAAATTACCACCCGAAGTGATTTATTAAGAGGAACTGCAGCACCAAGAACTGCTTATAGGAAGACTTATTTTCCTAGACTGCCTTGCTAACCAGGTTTTACTTTAAAATTGTACCAGGAAGGGTAGGTATATAAATGCCAATGTGTTTTGTTCACAACATCCAAGCACATGGCTACTTTGGAGACTTAAATACCTGTAGGCTTGATTCAGTGGCACTGTGTGTGGTTCCAATTTAGCAATTGAGGATTTTGTAGAAAAGTCAACAGTACCAAATCAGAACAGCAGAGATTCTGTACTTGTTTACCTGTGATTTGAAAGAACATGGCAAACAAAAAAAGACTTTTGGTTTATTCAGTGAAGTTTTACCTTGTGCAACCCCTATAACTCTGAGAATGGTTTTATGGAATTGGTTTAAAAAGAAAAAATAAATAAATCAGATGTACATTCACAGGAATGACAAGCTTCACTTTACACATGTTTTGATACTGGGTTTCACTAATAATTTCGAAACATACAGTGCTCTCCTCTTTCTACATATTTGTGCATTTCTTCACTAGAGAAAAGCAGACTTACTAGCAGTCAAGCTGGCTCAAAGCTTTTTGGGAACACAAGTACAACTCAAGTTTTCCCACTCAAAGGAGAAGCCAGTTCTGTGTTTCTTAGAGCAGGAAAGAGAATGGCTTGGGAATACACTCCAGGGTCAGGCTCATGCTTTTGCTGCAGTAGGTAGGCAAAAGACAACCAATGGAGCATCACTTTTCCTAACCCTCAGCAGGAACTACCACTACTTCACAGTGCCCTTCCACTGGCACAGCAATGGAAACAGTGGCAACAGCTTCCTTCAGCTACTCACTCCCTGGGTGATGCCACCTGTCCTGGGTGAAGGAGGACATCAAGCTGACAAAGGGAAACATCAAGGGCAGGAGTTTCTGCTGCACTAACTCAGATAAAACAAAACAGTGCTGTGTAACCTAATTTGTTTTTTTTTTTTCCTCCAGAAGTTCCCAGACCTGCCTTGTGCCTTTTTGCCAAGCTCAAAGCAATGGAAGCAGAGCAGACTTGCAGAATAGGACCAGCTCACACAAGGATGAGAGACAATCAGTTTTGCACTACCTCAGGTATATGCCACTTATCCAGATGCTCCTCATCTCAGAAGAATCTCAGAATCCAGGAGAGTTCTATTTTGTCACCTGAATTCT
Organism: Irena cyanogastra; assembly: GCA_013397155.1. Classification (NCBI taxonomy): domain Eukaryota; kingdom Metazoa; phylum Chordata; class Aves; order Passeriformes; family Irenidae; genus Irena; species Irena cyanogastra. The sequence goes on from VWZV01005811.1 coordinate 409,015, forward strand.
CTCACTCTTTTATGTTCAGGCTCATGTTAGTAAGAAAAATATTAATGGTTTGTTAACTATCAGCAAGACCCATCAGCTCTTCCTATAACTGCAATACCAAGGGAACATTAAACAGAAAATGAACATCGACCATCGTATTGTCAATGCTTTCTAATCCCAAACAGAATTAGCTGCAGGTACATGGACAAATCCAAATCTATTCCAAACAGAAATTAGCTGTAGGTACATGGACAAAGCATAATCAAGCATCTCCTTTACACTTTCCGATATTTAAAAAGGAAAAATTATAAGAAGTCATTAAAATAAGAGACACTGATTATTTGTCCACAATCATCACTAGCTTATGCTGAAATTCCACTTGCTATCTGGAGACCTATGCTGACATTCACAGTCCAGTCAGAATTCCTCTCCAGACTGTGTTCATAAGGTCCTGGAATAGCTGCCTGCTTTGTTTGTGAAGCAGACTTGCTGGGTTCATTCATCTTTCATTATGCCAGATTTTTTGTTTTTCCAAAATGAAATTGGAATGACATAAAAATACAACACTCCGCATAATCCATCTTGTACTTTTCAGTTGTTTTTCAAAGAGGAAGGGATTTAGAAATGTGGTTTAAAACATTTTGTTTGAACAGGACCATCCACAAATATAATCCTGAGGTACTCTGCAATTCACTTACCACTGAAATTAAAATCACAGTTTTATATTCAGTATGGGAACATTCATCTTTGTGAACACAGAAAGCTTGCTGATTCCACAGAACACATACATTAAATCATTCAGAGCACCAATCATGCTGCTGTCTATCCATTTTTGTTACATTCTTGGATGAGCTGCAGTAGAAAGAACTGGAAGGTCACAGATACTAAGAAAGAAGATACTAGAATTGAGCAGAGTAGAAAGAGGATAGGAACTAGACTGAATTTATGAAATCAGGGCTTCCTTTGCTTGGGGGGTAACAAAAAACTTCTTCACTTGGTCATATGCAGTGCTGTTCCTACCTAGAATGGTTGCCTTTGATGGACAGCTTGCCAACTCATACTCATTCACACAAGTCAAAGGCTGAAGAACTACAGTCTGGCCTCAGTAGGTAGATAAAAACACATTATGAAAATTGCATTTTGGGCTGAAAATATCTTTCTATTTACAAGAAAAACATGAAGTTTCTTATGAAAGCCAGTCTGTTTCTAACACACAATTCTGAACCATTACATTACATTAACCAATTTCTGAAGCATTACAGTCAGGCCAATGTTCCACAAGAGGAGGTAGTAATTTTGAGGAAAGTTCCTGCAGATCATGGCTCCAAGGACAGGGCAAGAGTAGTAGAACCATACTACTTTACCTTTGTAATTCACTAAGCGCTCTACTTGTGGATGGGCTGGGGTTTAGCCTCAGGAAGTTCTGCTTTAAATTGAGATGAGTGAGGTCTTGGCTATAAAACAGGTTGGCAGGCAGGTGCTCCAGGCTGCAGCATGAAAGATCCACTGAGCTGATGCGTTGTGATGCAACCTGGAAGTCAAATACAACACCAATATATTAACACAGTAATAAAAAAAAAAGAACATTTCCCTCACCCCTACCAGCACAAAATAAACTGTTTTTTAAGCATAGCAGAAGCCAGTGTGGGCATATATAGCTGATCGAACATAGTTTACATAATTGCTGCAAGTTATGCCATGGTATCTTTCTTGGCCTCAGTGCTTAAACCAGGTCCACAGACGACTAGCAGGGAGAAAAGAGCAAAGGTTTGTCCAATTAATATGCAAAATGAATCAATTTTCAAGTTATGCAATACTTTACAGCCAGTAAAAAAAATAAGATATTTGACATGAGCTTTAGTTTAGTCCTTTGGGTAGCACTGCCTCCTCCAAGTAAATGGAAGTGAGAGGTTAGCAGTCATCACCATTGTCTTGGTTTCATACGTCCGAGATGGGTATTAAATGACAGAAGAAGAGTTATCCCATTTACACCTTACTGAAGAGAAAAAATAACCCAGCATCAAAGCACCAAGCACTCATTTCTTCTCAGTGAATTAGAAGACTGTCCAAAAGTGATAAAAAATACGACAAAAACAAAATTGAGATTTGGAGGCTTAACATTGTTTTCTAGAAAGAGGAAGGTAAAACAAACACAATCTATAGAGGCTAAAAAAAAAAAATCATATCACCTAGCACTATATATATATATATATTTATATGTACAGCTAGTGTCATTCCACAGAGACCTACAGGCAATTTCAAGTAATGGCAATACTGCTTCTTTCCATATCTCAAGGATACACCTTGGTGAACTACATCTTCCTGTTTTACTTATTTACAAGACTTTACTAAAAATCAATAAAATATCATCAGCAAAATAAAAAACAAACCCAAGGCCGCAATATAGAATGCTTATATATTCTGTCCTACACTTCTAAAAATGTTCTTTCACAAAGTAGTGTCACAGACACGCTACATGGCAAAGCACCACCACACAGTAATGCAAGGCAGTGGGGACCGTGGGCAAGGAAGAGGAGCCAAACACCAAGAAGAAGGAGAGGCATTTTTGGAGTGGGCATGGCTGAACCTAAGGAAGAGAAGCAAACCACTTCACCACCATTTAAGATTTCTGGGACCACACCAGCAGTGCTCAAATAGTTATGGTGCTCTGTCAGCTGCTCACACCAAAAGTAGCTACCATTTCACTGGCCTTTTATGCTGGGATTCTGGAGGTACGAACGCAACATCTTAAGGGCAAAAAGAGGAAAAGACCCAACAACTCCTCATCAACGCCCAGTGACGTAAGAGCTTCTCAACTCTGATAAAGGACACACCACCCAACCTTCTGGGCAGAGATACAGTCTCTGCCACAACGTACTCCGAAACTAAAGGCATCAAGTTTTGAGGAGGTAAGCAAAGTAGCCTGCCACTAAAAGGAAGGCCACAGAAATTTTTTTTTCCTCTCCAACACAAGCTACACAGGCTTTAGGATAAGTGGTTGCTATTATAAACACACAGCCATAAGCTTCAAGGGGAACAGACACTGCAGTGTTTTTCTCCAATGCAACTGTTAATAATCCAGTCCTCCCACATGCATTAAAAGCCCTGAATTTTGTTACTCAATTAGTTCAGTCCTTTTGTTACTGTAGCTAGTATTTTTCTTCCCCTTGTAGTATGAGACAAGAATTATTCATAGGCTATACTGAGCAGTCATCTCTGAATGCTGGGTATTCGGTCTGTTTATGCCCCGTACTGTACAGTTCTGATCACACTTCAAACACAAGAGATGAAAAACTGCTGACACCTGTTAAATTAAAAAGGAGGAATGTTTAATTTCAGGTGTAACGCTGGTATACACTGTTGCTCCAACTACTTGTTTGGAATGTGATATGAACAGCAATAAGCAATCCCGCAGTGCTTAGCAAGGCTCATTACTCTAAAAATATTTCAAGAACCAGAAATGGTAACTCCGAGTGGGAATCGTGATAATGCAGCCAAACAAAATCAAATATACAAATTCTACTGTTGCCTCAAAAAAGGATGGAAATCCTTTCTTAAAACTGTCAAACCCTGGAAAATAAATCTAATTTAAAGAAATTTTGTTTTTACCGGTTGTATGTACTGGTTATTTTTTGTTTGACTTTTTTTTAAGGGAACACTTTATTATACAAAGCATTTAATTAATATTTTCATGCAATTGACAAATATTGAATGATATTCTTCTCTCTTCTACCAGAGAGATAACTATAAAAGTTAAAACCATTATTTTAAAAGGTCTTAGTTCTGGAATCAACTGTAATTTTATCAAAATCTTTCTGTTACCAAACACTACTCATAAGAATTAACTCTCAAATTGTTATAAGGAAAGCACATAGAAGTACACAGTTATTCTCACAGGCAGGGATAAGACTTCTCTCTTTCCATTCCTCAATACTGGTCTATAACAAATTCCTACAGAATAGCGCAATAAGATGAAAAACAAAGAAGAGTAACAAAAGAGAACATTATTTTAATACTTTCTTTCATTGACCAGAAATTTTCACTAGTTATTTTGAGGTTGAATATCAAAATTCTGAAATCATGTTGTTCTGAAATCAATCAATCTTGCAATTGTCTACAACTGACTTGAACACAGCAAGACTGCACATGCTTCAGTTTGCTATTGTTTATTAAAAGCAAAGACTTTTTTTTTCTAAAAGATGAAGCAGTTCTTTAAAAAAGCACTGTGTTTCCCTGACTCACTGTGGAGAATCACTGCAGAGATAAGCTGATAAAAGGTGGGAAAATGCTGAGTAGGATATCCTTCACACTCAAAGAATAAAATACATCTCAAGAAAAGGACATTATCTGCAGAAAGTCATGCTTCCACTAGAAGAAAACAAAATCAAAACATTCCATTGTAAATAAATATCCCAACAAGTTATCTGGGCTGTGTTCAACACATCTGAGCACCTACAAAAATTGTGAAGAGAGTTGGTGTGGTAGCACTGCTAGAGGGAAAGGCTCTCCAGACACACAGGGAACCTGCATTAAGTGCTTGTTATGGTTTGTTTGGTGTTTTCTTGTAGAAACCTCTTAAGTATAGCTGTTTGATATGCTATATGTACATATATAAAAATAAAACCACAAGCAGCACAATTCAAAACTCCACAGGAAGAAGCTGCCATGGCCCAAACCAATCCCTCTCAAATGTTTTCTCACCATATCCCAAACTGCATAGACCCTTCACACTCGTGTCACACGAAACCACTGCTGCATTTCCAGCATCAGGGGGAAATGGCTGGGGCAGTGACCTTCAGGGAAGGTGGTCCATCACAAGCTCTCAATGACAGGAGCTACAGCAGGAGCTGTAGAGTCAATGCTGGTCTCCGCAAGACATGCAACATTTGATACCCATGCAGCTCAAACACAAAGCAAGACCTCACATTTCTTTGAAGTCTGTTTTTCAGTTGGGATACCTTATCACCAAAAAACATAAATAAACAATATGAAATATGCTGCTTTCTCCATTCCCTGGATATGATTTTTAAATACTTTACAGTCTGTCATTGTGTTGCAATGTCCCCCACCGTAATACCAGAGGAGCAGAAATGGGGTAAGGCCACAGTGAATTTTGTACACCAAACCGCAAAGTCCAATGGAAGACTTTTTTTTCCAGTTCCTGTTGCAACCTCTGTTATGCATCCTAGGCCTACACTGTTCAATTTTTTTTTCAGTCTTCAGATGAATATGGCAAACTAACTGTAATTTTGAAGAAGAGATACACAACATAGCACATGTACTACGAAAAGCCCTGGGTCTACCCACTGCAAACACCAAAAACCTGCCATTGTGCTTTTAATTTTCCCACAGCAGCAACAAAATCCAGATTTATTCTGCAAATACCACCACAAATAATGCTGTTGCAGGGTGCTCTCCCTCCCTTGGGCAGTATGCCTTCTGCTCCTCCCCACCTGAGAGTTCCACACATGCCAAAGACACAGGAGTCTCCCTAATATGAAAACTCACATTTATACATGTGTTGCTTGTGTCATAATACACCTACAAATAAAAACAACAATTCAAAAAAGGCACAAGTACCTCCGACACCTAGATTCCAGGCAACACTTCAAATAAAAAATATTTGCTAAAGTGTTTTGATTTTTTTTTTCTTTACTTATTACTTTTAAAAAGGAAACAGTATTTCGAGACCTGTGAAAATACAGTATGAGTTCATTGTAAATCTTTATCTGTTGGCAACAAAAATACAGAAAAATACTTGCATTAACCCGTATTCTTGCTACTTCTTGCTACACAGGGCTGAAAAACCACTTTGCTTTGTCCATCAGTATAATGACACCTCTGTCACTGAGCTATGCAACAAGACTGATTATTGTCTTTGTTCTAAAGCCTTGGCTATACTACAAAAATGATCTGTTGCTGACAATGGATGTCAGCAGTGGGCACAGCTGAACCCAGCTGTATGGACAAACACAAGTCTTGTTTACACAAGGACATCTTTTGGTGTGACCTGTGGTGTGAATTTAAACCAATGTAATTACGTCTTTTTCCTGTTTACCCTCATCCCATTACCTATAGCTCTGTTCAGATAAGAAATTACTGCTTAGGACTTCAACAGAAGACAAAATAGCAAAACAGCCCACACTGTAGAGGCAGCCAAATTCCCAGTCTGTTTGAACTGAGTTGACAGTGTTAAATTATACCTGCTGTAGACATGCAATACAAAGGCAGTTTAATTTTTCTCCTTTAGGATTTGTTTTTAAACAGTTTGATAATCAGCACATCCCACCAAGGCCTGCATAAGCCTTAACTAAATAGTGGTACATTGTTTTGAAATACCTAAACTAACTTTGAGCAAACAGGTTCTCCTCACCTCAGAACTAACCTTGCTTCAAATCCTAATCCTCCTTTCCATTCAAACATCAAAGCCCTGCTCAGCAGAGAGGCCTCCCTCCACTGAGCTGAAGTCCACAGCCAAGAAGCACATTGGTGCCTTCAGCCACAGCCAGGAGCTGGGGAACTGTTTAGCCTGGTAAAATATCTAATGCCAGAAAACTTAATGAAGGGGAGGGGAGAATGAAACATTCGCTTTTTCTTCCAAGCTATGTATTTTCATTTTTAAATGACAACTGTTAAAATAGGTGCAGCCCAAGGGTAAAAGGGTACTGGCTATTCTGGCATCTCCTTTTTGTTTTCTTTCAAATGTTAAATTAGATACATGCCAACTCAAGCTGAGAGCCTCACATAGAAAATATAAAACCCAGCAAAGGGGTTTTTTTGAAAGCCTGTCACTCAGATCCACACACTCAACAGGCACTGCCACAGGTCAGGGTAGTAATTCCCTATTAAGAGCAGGGCAGAAGTGCATGCCAGTGTGGCAGCACTCACAGGGCACTCTTGCCCCATCTCTCCTCTGCAGGTGAAGCAGCCAAAAGCCTCTGGTACAAATACTTCATGCCAGCAAGACTCGGGGAAGCTAAAGTAATTTTAACTTGTCATTTCTCTGCTCTCCTTATCTCTGTACAAAGTTTTATAAACAAACAGGTCACTTCTACTTTTGGCCCTTGTACAAATCTCTAACAACTGAAAACTGCATTAGCAAACATGCGTGGGGAAGGGGAAACGTGAAGGGGATTAACCAGAAGTTGGGCTCCCTTGATTTTCAAGATAGGATATAAGAAAAAAATTCATAGATGTGAAAGCCGGTGTCCCCAAGTTAGCACAAAGATCTTGAGAGCAAGAATTTGATAAAAAAGGTGACATTCATCATCTGTCATTTGGAAATGCTGAAGTCATTACCAGAATACAAGTACTTCTGTTCCTCCTGGAGGAAAAGTACTCTTCTTTTAAGAGATCGTGTACTGGTATCGATACTACCCAGAGAATGATATCAACTCTGTACCTTGGTCGTAGTCACACTGGGATGTTCACATTAAGATCCCTGCAAGGACAAGGCTTAAGATGTAACGTAAGAGTTAAGGGACAGTAATTAGCTGTTGCATTAAGCGACTTATAATTCAGACATGTGAATCTCCATTTGGTGGAGTAAGGAATATTAACATCCTTAGAATAGCTTGACTGAAAATAATTCATTTGTAAATACTGCCAAAGAGGTGACAGTCTCATAGAAATTAAGAAAAAACTCTTTTCTTGTTGCTATTCCTGTTAGATTTATTTTTTTATGAAGACAAGCTGCTGTACTGCCGAGCATGCAGACTTTGCAACGAGCAGCCCTCCAGCAAGGACTTTCTTTCAGCATTTTTTCATTTCAGCATGGGAAAATCACGCAGCAGATCCTCATGGAAGCAAAGCTAAAGCACGTACAAGACACTAAGTGCAAATCATGCCTGGCCAATCTGGTGGCTTTTTTATGACAGACTGACTGCAGCAGTCAGCAAGGGAAGACCAACCAATGTCATCCACCTGGACTTCTCTAAGGCCTTCAACACAGCCCCACACAACATCCTTATCTCCAAACCATAAAGACATGGATTGGAAGGGTGGACTGTTTAGCAGATAAGGAATTGCTGGATGGATACAGCCAAAGTTGTGATTAACAGCTCTCTCAGGTGGAGGGTAGTGTCCCTCAGGATCACAGGTCTTGCAACTGGTGCTCTTTAATATCTTCATCAACAACATAGTGAGATCAAGTGCACCCTCAGCAAGCTTACAGATGACAACAGAAGGAAGAGAAGCCATCCAGAGAGACCTGGACAAACTTGAAAAGTGGGTCCGCAAGAGCCCATGAAGTTTACAAAGTCCAAGTTCCAGGACCTGCGCCTGGGTCAGGAGGCGAGCCCAGATGCAAGTACAGACTGGTAGAAGTCATCACTGAGAGCAGCCCTGCGGAGGGGGACTGGGTGGTTCTGGTTGATGAAAAGCCAGACATGAGCCACCAACATGCACTCACAGCCAGGAAAGCCGACTACAGGCTGGGCTGCATGAAAAGAGATGTGGCCAGGAGGGCAAGGGAGATGATTCTCCCCNCTTACAGATGACAACAGAAGGAAGAGAAGCCATCCAGAGAGACCTGGACAAACTTGAAAAGTGGGTCCGCAAGAGCCCATGAAGTTTACAAAGTCCAAGTTCCAGGACCTGCGCCTGGGTCAGGAGGCGAGCCCAGATGCAAGTACAGACTGGTAGAAGTCATCACTGAGAGCAGCCCTGCGGAGGGGGACTGGGTGGTTCTGGTTGATGAAAAGCCAGACATGAGCCACCAACATGCACTCACAGCCAGGAAAGCCGACTACAGGCTGGGCTGCATGAAAAGAGATGTGGCCAGGAGGGCAAGGGAGATGATTCTCCCCTTCTACTTCACTCTTGTGAGACTCCACCTAGAGTGCTGCATCCAGGTCTCAGGTCTCTAACACAATAAAGACATGAACTTTTTAAAGCATGTCCAGAGGAATGCCACAAAGATAATCCAAGGTTGCTCAGAGACGCTGCAGATGCCCTGTCCCTGGAAGTGTTCAAAGTCAGAGTGTATGGGGCTTTGAGCAACCTGGTCTACTGGAAGATGTCCCTGCCCATGGTGGGAATTTCAGAACTAGATAATCTTTAAGGTTTCTTCCAACTGAAACCACTCTATGATATACTATATATTTCAGACTCTTGCCAGTAAGACTTACACTGGAAGTTTGCTTGTCTGAGTCTCCCCAGTCCCATATGGAGACAGTGGTAGGGTTTCTTGTTTGTATTAAGCAAGAGATTCTGCTAGATCCTCAATTTCTGGTCTAGGTTCTTTGACATAGCTATATCATATGGATTAATTCTACAATGAGATGAACTCTTTTCATGCCATTATTCCACTGTAATTCAGAAAGGCCTTCTAACCCAAGTGTTTTGTAATACAAATAATCATGGATATAGTTCTACTGGCCTGTGGCCAAAAACCTCAGCATTCATTCCCTCTTCTCCTTGGAGACTTTAATCCTTCTCCACTGACTAGAGAAGAGGCCTAAGGAGAGTAAATGTCCCTAAAGTTAGGTTTCGCGAATAATTCCTCTCCTTTATTCCTTGCTGCTAGCCTTTGCTTGGAAAGGCTTTCAGTGATACAGCCATTCAGTTTCAAGACCAACTCTATTATCACACCTTACACATACCAAAATACTGTGCAATATGTCAGTCCCTGCAATCCCTTCCTGTCTTATGGGGTGTGTTCACTGCAGACACTTGGGGTCCCCTGAGCTTCATTAAGAGCAACATTACATTCATTCTCCCACTTGTTTCTACTCTTCCACTTCCAGAGATTACTGAAAACACTTTGGGATCCTTCTGGATTGAACACACCTTAAAAGATAACATATGCAACACCTCACTGAGCTTCCAGGTGATGCTTTCCCATATTTATGCAAAAGCTGCACAAATTCAGCTTCAATAATACCAGAACCTGATTAAGAGGCTTCAAAAGACAGTAGTTGAATGCTATTCCAGATGCGTGGGCGATACCTAGTTTTCTGTTCTCACTCTTGGCTGCAATGCTTCAATAACCATTATCAACTGAAGGCAGCAAGCCCAAAACAAGAACCACAGACTCTCTAAATTCCAGCAAAAGAAAAAAACCAAAATAGTGAAAACTGTAATTTCTCTGAAACACAAATGAAGAGCTTGAAATCACCATTACACTTTAAAATCAGCTGAATTGTTTAGACATGCAAAATTAATCAGCTGAGACAAAATACCAGGCTTCTCTCCTGAACCATTAAGAGACTGACTACACTGAAACACATCCAGAAGTTCATTTCCAAAATGTCAACTAACCTCTAATAACAAAAGGCACAAAAGAATAGGCTTTGCAGGGAAAGAGGAGGAGGAACGCTTTCAAGTGTTATCATCAAAAGATCAACAAAACTGGCTTCAAGTTTGTTTTGCCCAATCTTCTGCTTTCACACTTGACATGATAAGAAGCCATGAACAGCAAGAACGACCAGATACAACTTCAGAGCAAAAGTCCCAATTACTGAAGATTTCACACACACAGAGAAAAGGAAGCCAAGTTCCGCATGGAAACCAGAGGTTTGTTTATGTTTGAATACTTGTAATGACCACCAAAAGGAAGCTGTGGGTTTATTTTTAGGGATCTATTTTTAGTGAAAGCATTATCTTAACATTGTCATTTTATGGTATTAGGGGAAAAAATGGTTTCCTTGTACTAAACTTAGAGTCATCATATTTCCTGTAAGCAAGGATCAGCTCAAAAAAAGACTCACTGAAAAATGAGAATCTTTCTGGGTTCTCTTTCCTTGACTAGATGTTGAATCAACTTTTCCAACAGGCTAATGGTGCTGCTTAGTCCTAAGTATGAAGAAACACAAATTGTTATTCACAAAGAAAACAAGCTTTGGTTAAAGACTATTCTCAAATGATGCCCACTGATGCTGGCAGTACACTAAACTAATTTTTAGGTCATATTAGAATAAAGACTCATTTTCCAGCCTCTAAGCTCAACTGGCACAAGAAACAAACCAACTACTTCATGGTCACCTTCACAGTGATCAATCAGCAGGTTCCTGACATCCAACCTGTTCCCAACACACACAAAACCAGGCAGCCCAGAATCACAATGGTACAGTCAAACACATAGACTAATACTATAAAGCTAAAAGGATATGTCAGAAACTTCTAACTGCAACACAAATAGTCTGTTTGTTGTACACAATCATTCCCTGTAGAATGACATCAGGCGATAACCAAGAGCAAAAGGTAAAAGCAAAAATACTAACCTAGAAATTCAAATTGCATGGAAAGTAAAACTCTCCACAGTATTCCTCCAGAAGAAGGTTATCCATTGCTTAAGGGGCTTAACAGACACTTGGAAAGGAGATGATACGTCCAATGACATAAAAGTATGAATTGCCAGCACTGTAACAAGTAATATCCCAAATAATTTAAAATAAACTACTTTATCCTTGCATATGATTTTTCCCAGCACTCGCCACTGCTGCTGCTCTGTGATCAAAGCTCTGCAAAAAGATATTCTGAGCCCATTTTCACCAGTAAGCATTAGAAAAGCCTGTCCCTAATGCCTCCAGAAACAACTGAAGCTTGGTAATAAAAATCACTGCAGTGATGAACTCTGTGAAGACAGCTCATTACAGTGTCCAGAAATACATATGAAATAGGTCAACCACCTAGAGGGCAAGCCAAGGCAAACACAATGTAGGGCTAACTTAACCATGAGACTAGTGCTTCAAGCCTTCTTTACAGACTGGAAGCTGTATTTTGTATTAAAAAGCCCTGCAAAGTCTGTGTTCCACAACGAAACTGGTGTGGAAGTTTCTCACACAACTTTTCCTGGTTGACCATGAGTGACAGGAGAAAGACAAATGCTAACATCTGAGAGTATCTGAAATGAAGATGAAGCTATATGCACAAGTAGATATACCTTATTTCCCATCACTTTAATTAGTGAGCAGAATCTTATGTGCTGAAAGAAAAAGCAGTCCCACTGCTCATGATCTATCCCCGTCTCAAAGGTGGATGAAGCACAGCTGAAAAGCAGGTACATCTTTAGCAGTAATGCTCAATTGTTGCTCACAGCATTTCCTCAGCACAGTTTCTGTAAAGCACATCCAAAAGCTAATCATCTTGGTCTCCTAATTTGGAAATATTTTTGCAGAACTGCAGTCAAGGTCAGGAATTATTTTCTAAATTCTGTAGAATTTATATATATAAACGTGGTCTGTAGCATCAAGTATGTGGTCAGAACTCAAACCTTTTTTCCTCATCAGAAATAAATATCATATCACTAGAGTTATAGAACAGCTTTGTTCTCTTTACAGGGCTCATACTCCCCTTTTACAACAGTCTCTGTATACAGTTGTCAAATTTATACTGAAAAAAATAATTAGAAGACTGAGGCAGATAGTCAGAGCTAGGTAACTTCAGAGAAAAAAAGCAAAACCAGTAATTTTGTACTGCTGCTTCAGGTAGATCTCTACACAAGTTGAGGAAAGATGGAGACTACAGCTGTAGAGAGTCCTGCATTACTTACTTGCATAGTATAAGTTAAATTCTAATCTGTTCTTCTTTTCTGCTAGCTTCACAGTGCAAATTAACATAAGAAGAGAGCATGCTGCACTGACATGAAAGGAATAAGGCCAACATGGCAGCACACTCTTCTCAGCTGAATTTGCTATTCTTGCTATTTTTACCATGTTTTAAAAATAATGTACATTGACATCATCATTTAGTCTCTCCTTTTTCACAGGCAATGGTTGTTTGGAACACCACACACTTCCACTACAGACTTTAACAAAGAGGTGACTGACACACAAGGAAAGGAAAATATAAAAGCACACAAGAGAAAACTCTTAAATTTCATAGGTTTTAAATCCTAGTTTTGGACATTGCTTGTATTTTCAACAGCAGGACTCTTTTGTGTGTAGGCATCTAAGCCCCACATAACAACTTGTTCCCAGCCACAGCTGTCCAGCTCTGGTCGATGGTGTGCAGACACACAAGGCTCTGTGCCTGTACATCTCTCCCTGCCTACACAGACATGCACTGTTTACAGCCCCTGCCCCTCATCACCTCTCTTCTTCTACCTGCCCCACTGAACCAAGCACTACAGCAGGAAATAATTGTCACATTAAGGTGGAGACACACTTCCTGCTCTCCTGCAGCCAGGAGGGGAGAGAGAAGTTCTGTGGGGTCACATAACTCTTGCCACCATGCCCAGTGAGGCACACTATTCCCAAGAAGACAAAATTCTCTAATGCATCCTGGCATAAGCTCTGCAATACTGAATTTCCGAGGCAGACCTGACATCGCATTTTAACTGCATGCCTTGGAACACAAGAGGACTGCTAATCCTTTTATACTCCACCCAAACTATCCATGTCACAAACTCTGTCATAGACAACGCTCACAACAGAAATTTCTCATGTTGAAAAATGCTTAGGTTTAGCTGTTAGAGGCATCCAACAGCAGACCACATTCCAAATAAAAGCCTCACAACAGCAAGTCCCACCACTTCCTAACACTGTATGCATAACATCCCTCCCTCTTCTACATTAAGAGTGTGGCTTTTTAGCTTTTGGAAGTGGCAAATGAGGAACGTCCTCAGCACGTCCTCCTCACTGTTAAGCACACATTCTTTGCCCTGTCCTTCTGCATTTGACATTCAAGTAGCAAATGGTGGCAGATTTGCTGTGCAAGTAATTGTGCCAGTTCCAGAACCACCATGACAACTTTACGCAGACAAAAATTTTTAAAGCTGTGAAGATGTTCCTCTCTTTCCCCTCTGCTCCCCCTTCCCAGTTGCATAAGCTTATTTTTCAACATTTGGCAAGAGAACGAATGCATTAGATCACAAAGGACCAAATCTGTTGCTGTTGTTTTCCTTTTAAGCTTCCTTAATTAGGCCTCCAGTTTTTGGAAAGTAAAAGGAAAGAAATGCACCATGGTATAGAACTATCAATATTAACGAACAAGACATCTCCATCTTTTAAAAATATTCTGTTTGAGGCTAAATCAGCGTATCTAAATGTGGCCTATTTGGAGAAAGTATGTCACCAAGTTCGATATTTAGGTCAGTATTTGTGCAATAATTCTAGTCTGTCCTGAAAACAGAAGTTCTGTTCACCTCAGGACACAGGCATATAAGAAAACTAATCCTTACACTTATTTGCCTTCCAAAAATTTACAGAGGCAGAGCACGAGAGCTGTATGATAGACTCCACTGTTAGAATGAATCTGATTATACAGGAGCGATGCTTATTTTTAATTAAATTAAATCCCAGTCTCCACAAACACAAATTCAAATCTTTTCTAGCATACACATATTTATTGCAGGAGTGATGCGTTAGGATTTGTCTCATTCTGAAACACCACTAAAAAGTCAACATTGCCAATACTCTGTGGGGAGAAAGACTGCAGAGCAAGCATTCTTTGCAAGTCTCCTTTCAAGATCAAGCTTGTTATTTAAAAGTTAAAATAACATCATCTTCTATCTCTTCTGAAGTATACAGAAGACAGATGAATTTTTTTCATAGTTAGAAACTGAATTGAGCAATTTTAATGAAATATTTTACCAGGGATTTCCTTCTGCATTAAAATTTATAATTAAAGCTTTCATTATGCTAAGTAAGAAACAGTAGCCTCAGTTTTCTGCAGCACCTATCAGGAGCACAAAGGAGAAGAACTACTCTGAAGAACTACCACTGAATGTAAATTAACACAAAGGTCACTTTCAAAACAAATGTCATTTAACAATATCTATATTTAAAATACAGTCTTAAATATTATTCATTATAACTCACAAAAGTGCAAGTACTATATACAACACCAGTATTAGAGAAGAATCTGTAAGCACTGTGTGACCTAGCCTGTAGCAAGCAACTAGAAGCAAAGTTTCAGAGCCATAATACCTCCCTTCCTAAATCTCCTTGCTTTTAGAAACACAGTGCTTTACACAGTATTTTCTTGGTTAGCATGAATATTTCAGTAGCTTTGAACTTGATTAGTTTCCAAACACCTGAGGCAGAATACCTCATATAAATGTTGGAGGCTTTTCCCAGCCTAAGAATGCTAGTTTGCCTGAAGTACAGAGCTAAAGATGCAACTTTTGTCATTTCTTTACACATGCAAATCAGGTGCAGCGCACCTTACAATTAAGCACTTGGACACAAGCAGCACCAGATGCAGGAAATCTGAGTTACTTTTGCAGCCTTACTAGTTCCCCTGTTTCTGTTCTTCAGAAACAGTGTTACTGTGCAGTACTTCCCACACGACTGCCTTGGATACAGTCATGCTTGTCTCTGTTTTTCAGTCTCAGGACAGGAACACCATACATCAAAAAAACAACTTGAAGTGGGCAAAGTACTGTTTGAAAATCCATGAATGCAGAATGGCAAGTTTCAGGCTTGGGGGCTGGGGATTTGGGGTTTAAAATGCTTTCATTTTTGCTAGAAGCATGTTTTACCAACTAAAAGAATAGCATAGAGAGTTTCTTCTCTCTATGTATTTTCTTGAAACTATGTATTTTCTTTCTACACTTACATAAGAATGGGAGGTTATCATGAGTGCACGGGGATATGTTCTCATGCTGGCTATCATCCCGATGCTGTTAGTCATTTGGGTGAACCAGAGAGAAAGAGAGAAGCACAGCATGGCACAGAACAAGCTTATGCTGCCAGTAATTCAGAGGGGCTTTCTGGCCATTTATCTCTAGCTCTGAAGTTCATTGTGTTCCACTGTTTTCCTCACTCATTAGATTTGCCTTTCATTTATCTGATGTCAAACCCTCTGGAGATGAAAGGACGTTACTGTCCTAGAGACAGCCCCAAAGCAGCAAGAACTCAAAAACCTGACAGACCATGCCTCACCATCTCACAAAACATGCCTTGGGGATTTTTACCTTGAGGTTTAACAGACCTAAGCAGATATGCCAGAACAGCTTCTTTAAAAAGAATTTTAAAACTTACTAGAAAAAAAAAAACCAGCAACCCTAAAAGACATTTTAAATGATGTATGAACTAGAAGGTGCATTAGTTACTGTTTGAAGAGAGTTTGACATACAATCAAACCTCTTTAAAAAGGCCACAACCCAGGCTGTATCATTGGCAATTGGCTGGATAATACATCATTGCAATCTAAAGACAAAACAGATCTAGTGCTACATGAGTGTCTCTAAGCACTGCTACATAAAACTAAGTTGCTTTTACATAGTAAAGAGCATGGAGCATCCTATCAAGTACAAAACTAATGAAAAGTTTAGGCCAAACTACAAAACCAAATAGAGCATGCTGACAGCACAGAAAAAAACCTCAGTTGTAAAAAGTATGAAAAATATAATGGCTCAAGATATATAAAGCTTTAGCAAAAACATGGCAAGGATTAAGAGATAAAACAGACAACTGCAAAAACACCTTTCAACAACACAAAGTGGAACTGAAGAGTTAAACGAAATAATGCAGGCCCTAAATTCCTGTAATTGTGTTCTAATCCCAGTATAAAATTTGCTTTACAAAGGTTTTAATTACTAACCTTTTTTCACAGACAGAAAATTATTTGCTTATTACAAATAACCCCAAAATCTAATAGTTATTAAACTAGAGAGGTTCAGCAACACTTCAAAGCAGGAAAAAAAATCCTTTTTTCTAGCAATTTAATATTTAGGTTGTGTGTAAGGAATGAATTAAAAAAACCCTGACATTATTTTAGGTTTTAATAACACCAAAAAAAGCTTTTTAACTGAAATGTTGACAGTTATATTTGTCATCCTTGTTGTTACAATGATCTCAGTAGATCCATCCAGCTGGTAAGAAAACGGAAGAAGTTCAGTACAGCACTTTGCTTACACAACCTCAGTAGAAAGAAGTCTTGGTGTAAATGCAGAAAAATTCACCTCCTTATTGCCTGTTAACAAGAGCTCTCAAACTGAATACTTCCACACAACACGAACAGCAGCAACAGCAGTTCTTGACAATCAACCCAGAACAGCAACAGTATTGCTGCATGGAGAAGACTGAACTGGGGGAAACTCTCCAAACATCCCATTCACATCAGAGCCAGCAGCATTCTCACCTTTGATGCTTGTCGCAGCCACCGCAGATATTCAGTGAAGTTATCGAAACAAATGTAGTAGGTCTGGCTCTGAGGTCCAGAGGAGCTAAATGCTAAACAGTGCTGGTGCTTTTTCACTTCTTCCACCTACAGCAGAGACACAAAACTGAGTCAAAAAGAATGAAACTTTCTTTGCAGAACTCCCCAAGGCAAAGTTAAAGTGTGCCCAAGAGAAGATCACAAAGTAGAGCCGGACTAACTATCTCAAACACCCAAGCTGGATCTTGGGTGTCAAATATTCAAGAAATCTACACAAGCAGGAATGAGAACAGAAGGAGGACAGAGCTAACGCAGAAAACCACCAAGAACATAAACATTTTTACAGAAACTGAACACCATAAAAGGTTTGCCAGTGAAACACATTTAAGGCTGTTTTTATGCAACCTAAAAAAAATACAATTTATACTCCCTGGTTATTAAAAACAGGCTTAACAAAATGCTTCTCTTACAGCCCAATTAAATTCTTTGGCATTTCTCAACTTGTTAAAAAACACCCAGAGTACATCATTCTGCTACCATACACGAGAAGTCCCACACAACTTATGGTCTCAATGTCTCAGTACAGCATTTTGGAAAGCCTTTGCAAACCAGGAAGTGCAGAGTATTTATGGGGATGAGGAAGAATATTTTTTGAGCAATAATTTAAAAAACACTTAGTTCTGTGCCAAGCACCCTCCTCCCAAGCTTTGTCAGCAGAAGCCCTCGGTGCATTTTTCTGAGCTTAGTTATCCTTTTCTTTTAAAATATGTTGTCAACTTTTTGCTTAACAGAGTCTGCATGTATATCACATAAGGCATTTCTGTGCAAAAGCTACTTAGGAATTCCACGTTAAGCAATTAAAATGGTACATAATCTATTCCCTTTTTAAATTAAAAGAAATATATTGAGATGAAAAGAATATTAATCTCAAAAAGGAGGCTGATGGGAACCTTAATCCTGTCCTTTCCAGAAACCTACAGCCAGGAATACAATTTACTCTCAAGAATTCACACACTGTTGGCAAAAGAGGACAAATATTTCTAGTTCAGTATCTCCCAGGAAAAGTTGGAGAATCGTGAGGAATTATAAAAGAGGCAGTAAAAACAGCTCATAGAAGGCAGCACTACTTTTCATACTGCTAGTATAGAATATTAATGAATCAACTCTAGTCTGCATATATAATATCATGAAGCTTGTTTCTCTCCAAATAAGTCTTTAGAATTCAACCTACTATATGTAAGGTAAAGGAAGATTACTTCAGGTGTAAATTTATCCTCAAGATGATGATTCTCTTCCCATTACCTCAGTTAAACAAGCCAATTATAGTTTTCTGAAACACTATTTAGGTTAAAACAGTGATGTTGTAATCTTACTGTCCTCACTACAGTTTCACAGAAGAGTTAAGGTTGGAAGGGACCTCTAGAGGTCATTTGGTTCAACCCCCTACTCAAGCAGGTCCACCTAAAGCCAGTTGCCCAAGACCATGTACAGATGGTTTTTATGTATCTCAAGGGGTGATGGATATGCCATCACCCATGTGGGTAACCTATGCCAGTGCTCAGTCACCATCCCAGTGGGAAAATATAAATTTCCTTGTGTTCAGCCTGGAACTCCTGAGTTTTAGACATAATCTACCAGAAAAAAGTCCATAGCTTTTCACAAGGAAAAATGTTAGCTGTCGTTAGCTTACAATGGACCACTACTCACACAATGCTGAACACGCAAAGCTCCCACAATGTTCAGAACAAGCCCATGCCCTTATCTGTTAATTTTCAGAACTTAGGAGTAACCCAGCATGGATAAAACCTGGATGAGGAGGAATGGCAGAGACCATACACAATAGACCTGCATGTATCCTTTGGCTGTATGCTATCGCATACATAAACCACTTAAGACTGCATACAAGAAAAGGACACTGATTGTGCATCCATTGCTTTTCTTTGTAGTTTTAATACAGACATTCTAAATTGTTAAATATGACCAACCATAATCAAAAGCCATTTATGTACTTTGACAATCCCATTTATAGAAACAAGCTTTTGGAGGGTCAGAATCATCCTAATTGAATGCAATCTTCTCTTCACAAAGAGACAGGGGTTAACCAAGCAAATAAATAAAATAAACTATCTTACTTTTCCACCAATTAAAGGGAGGACATGCATCTTTCCAGTCTGGCTTTCTTTTACTGATGAGACAATTAGGCATGTTCCACAAAGGATAGCTTGGCGTCTTGTCCATCTGTTGACTGGCAAATGTATTTTCCCTTTTCGAACATTGTACATTCCTGAGAGCTGAATCCGTTCGGAGCTGCCAGTGCTGTGGGGCTTTCCTGAAATAGAAACAAAAGCATTCACTTAATCACATAAAATCTTTGCCTCTTTCACTCAAGTCATCCTCAGACTTGATCAGAAATTTTTCAAGCTACAAACTGCAGCATGGCAAATGAAGTACAGCTTCAAAACCATACAAGCAGGTAATTTAATATTAGCTTCAGTACAGTCTTCTTGCATAGGTAGAAGGATATAACAGGGTGGTATCATGAGGAGCAGATCACATTAAGTAATCTGCAATAATCACAGAAGCACCAATTAATGGTATCAGCCTTCTCTATGGAACCTAGAAATCAAATGTTCATCCACAACAATAATAATTGGTTCCTGTTGAGTTCACATGGCGTGTGGTAACTGCAGAAGGGGGTAATGTAGAGCATGCTGACCCGTTTCTTTGCATTTCCATTTCTCTTCTGGCTATCCTTCAGGTCATGGCTCAAACAGCTTCAAAAGCTTCCCAAAGAACACAGGTCCTACGTCCCCCAGCCCACACTGCTCAGTCCAAACCCCAGAGCAAAGGCAGCACACTCAGCCATTACGTTAGCAGGCGCAAATAGATGAAACCCCTCAAAGACCCTGCTTTAGTCTGAGGAAAGATTCAGACAGAGTGAAGTTATTTTGTCTGCATTACAATGAATTCACTATTTTTAGTAATTCAGACTATTAGCATAACTACCAATTAGACCAGATCTGTAAAATGACTTTAAATGTCTCAGATGCTACTAATCTAATCTATTAATAAGATTCTACTCTTATCATGAGTGATGGCAACACAAAGACAAGTATCTCTCATCTCTACTCTTTCACGATGTAAATGGGAGGCACAATTTACTCATTCTAATCTGATTTATCTATACCAAGTTACCCTATCAAACCCTAAACAGTCCAGCCCAGATCTACGTAATCCAAATACATCTAAGTATTTTGCAAACAGAGACAAGAGCTAATCATGTTCAGGTCAAATCAGTTCAAACTTATGTAATAACACCAGTGCTGGTGAACCCTGGGAGGGAGCTTCCCTGGACAAACAAACCAAAGGGTATGTTAATTTCAAGTCACTTCCCCATCATGATAAATCACTAATTTTCCTGCACTAATGTTTACCAAAATTTTTAAATATGAGGAATTAATAACTTATTAGGGCCCTAGAAAATCAAAGAGTTGATTCTAATACTAATATTTCAGAGCCGTGCCTACTGATCTCCAGCAGTGACAAGAGCTGCACACTATTACTTCAACTTGCTATTATTCCTGCTTGCATGACAGCTCATTTGTCTCAATGAGTCTGCTCTTGCCTTCAAATTATCTACAGGAAGATAGAAGACACCTACCACATGCCCTATCCACTGCCATTCTCTCACCCCTGCCTAGCCCACGCCAATTCTTGTCCTTATCTTTAAAAGCAGCCTTTTCGAATCTTCCTGCCAATTTAATGAGCCAACACTTGGCACAGTTACCCTCAAGCCTTGCTCTGCTCTAATAAACACTAGCATTTAGACTACCAATGTCTGCCAGTTTGGATCTGCAGGAACATCACTGTTGTTTGAAGCTGAAGCACTGAAACTTTAATGCCCACAAGGTATCAGCATCCAATTCAGAAATAGGTGCTCCAAGAAAGCAGTAGTTACACTGCCAAGCAAATTCACATCCAACCACAGAAGCTGTGGATTAACTGTTTGCCTAACAGAGGAAAATGGGACACCCATTCCATGCAGAGCCACAAGACAACTGATATAGAATACAAGTGAGTAAATTAGAGCAACTCAGCCTTAACAAACACAAAAGCTGAATCAAATATTACATTTGGAATATGAAACATCTACTTCTTAAAGTAACTGAGAATTTATCTAGCTTGTGCAGAATGATGGGCTTCATGCCACAGAGCACTGATTAAAGAATTAATACACACAAACAACCACATCTCTGTAATGGAGTAAAAAGTGCTTGGTAAATACTAATAGCAAAACTGCATAAGGAATAGCTGTCAGGGATGTGTGCAGTTGCACCTCCAAAATCATGTTTTATGATCATCTTTCCAGGTCTGTTTTCTGACTGGGTGCTCTCTAACTTCCCAGGAAAAGTGGAACATGCTTTTGATAGAAACGCCTTAAGACTGCAAGGCATAAACTCAATCTCCTGGGAAGACAAGCTCATTTAGCATTTCAACATAACCAAACACAACTCTCACAAACATTCAGGAACAAAGGGTATAATTTATACTTAATCTGGGCAGACCTGTGTCCTGGAAACACCAAACACCAAACCTCAAACTTTTCAGGAATATCGTAGATAGCAAAGAGTATGAGCTCTGAGCATTCTGAGACAGTCAAGTAGTAGCAATATCCTCCCTAGTCCAGTGGTAAAAAGACTACCACACTAGGTACTCACACTTCACAAAGGGTACTGAAAAGTTAGTCTTGGAAAAAGTTACAGAGGAAAATAAACTCAGATGCCTGAGAAATCTGCTTCTTAGGACCAGACTCTCTTGGACTAAGTACATGATGTTAGGCACAGCTGGACCTGTAAAACTACTCAGAAGTCTCTAAAAATCAGGTCCTAAAATTTCATGTAAATTCACAGAGTTTGTAAGTCTTAAGAGTCATAAGATACAGTAACAATAAGTAACATTAAAAAAGGTTTATTAAAAAACCTGGAAGAGAGCTACTACTAGAAGTATTCCTAGTAGACATGAACAGTATTTCCTCTCTAACTTCATATTTGACTGGAAAATTACTGGGATAAGAACCTTCAGCTACTCCTACAAACAAACAAAAAAAAAATTCAATAACCCCCTTTAAACTCAAAGGAACCTTTCAAGGGATTTAAGGTGCTTTTTTCCCAGCTTTTTTTACTGTCCTTTCCTAAGTGAAAGCCAGAAGGTTCTTGATGAGAACATACAGAAATAAACACTGGACCTATTTCATTAAAGCTAATGGTTTCTCTCTTCCATTTCTTGTCTACTTCACTGCATACCAACCATCTGGTTGCACCAGATGATCTTTCAAGGTTCCTTCCAACCTGGGCTCTTCCATGATTCTGTAACTTGAAAAGCTCATGTTTAATACTGGATCACATGTTGTTGCCTGAGATGCAATCTGCTCACATATTCAGTTTTCTTCCTGCTTAAGGACTGTCATCATTGATATTTGACAAAACACTGTGATACTATTACCATGCAAGTGGGGGGGAAAAAAAGAGTCAAAAGCCACCGGCTTATTTTGATTTTAAGCGGGGGTTAATCAAGGACATACCAACTAGTTGTGGAACCAAATTCCTAGATTGGTAAATCTGCCCAAGTATTTTTTGCAGGTATCTGTGAGCAAAAGCTGTATGAAAAGTAGCAGCCTTGCCTACTAAAAAATAAGCTTGGATAGACTGAGCTTTAAAGAGCTCAGGTATTAGCTGCCAAGAGAGCATAAAAGCAGGAAAAGTTTAAATGACAGTGAGCTCTGCCACAGCAGAAGTGGGACGGGGTTTGGACGGAGGGTGAAGGGATCTAAGGCTGGCTGTTCCTCACTTCAGGGAGGAAAGCAGCAGGTGGCAGAGTCTCCTGCAAGAAGGCTCATCCCTGACAGGCTGGGGAGTGGAGGACAAGGGAAAGGCACAGAACTGCACCTGCCTTTTCTATGACCTGGAGAATAATCAGATCAGAAGGCAAATGACTTTTTCTTCCAAGTGTACAGAAAGATGGGGAGCAATTTGGACTATACCAGAATGCCTATAGGCCACGAATCAAACACCACAAATTACAGCATAACTACAGCACCACCACCAAAAATCTGTTGGTTTTGAGGTACCCTGCCTCTCACAGTGCCAGTGGAAGCACTGTTTTCAGTAAAAGCATCAGCAGTTCTGAAATTATGTTCCTCAACTTGCCTCACAGACCACCCATTCAAGATTTAGAAGGCTGCATGAGATTCACATACAGATTATTCTTCATTTTGAACTAACCCTGAAGGGAGCAAATGGGTTTTCACAGGGGCCTGTGATAATATACCAAAGCCAACAGTCGTGCAGATAAAACAGTAATGATGATCCTTTGTGACTTGAAACATAAATTTGAATCCTGCCAAAAACTTTAAATATAATTATTGTTGCACTGATCAGAGTGAAGGCAAATAAGCCAGAACATCCAGAAGAGTCACATACCAGAAAATATTTTTCAAATGCTAAGCTCAACCAAAGCAGTTTGAGTATTTTAGCAAGAAACCATAAAAAGATTATTTTTCATTCCTCTCAAGTCTCCAAGACTACAGCAACTCCTAAGCACCCCCACAACAGGACTTTTGTTCTGAGCAAGGCATTAGAAGAGATGCCTCAAGGAATTATGAGCAGACCACTCATTTGGCTACCTTGATATTCATGGCTGAATTCCTCTCAGTTTTAACTCTTCCCGAGTCCTGGAGGGAAACTAGCAGCATTCACAACAAGGATAAAGAAAAGCAAGGAATTTGATTGAAATGGCAGGACTGTCTTCAGAACAACAGAACCTACCCTGCTTCATAGGAAGCAGGATGGGACAGAAGAAATCTTTCCATGATGTTAAAGAACTAAGATCTCACCACAAGCAGCCTGAGGAAGCTCTGGGTACACAACACACTGACATCCTGCCTGGTGCAGAGACTTCAAACCTTATTAAATAAATACCCACAGCCACTTGCTTTAGATTCTGGAGTAAAGCTCTTTATCCCTGTGATGGAAGGCATATGGAATACATTACCATCAGAAGTTATAAAATACCAGCTCATTATGGGACATAAAAGTACTTGGGGAGAAGGAAACCCTCTCTTCAGCTATACGGCTGATTAAGTTGCAAGTACTTAGTATTCCTCCCTGTTTGAAAAGTACAGCCAATAAAGTCTGTCTCTAAAGAGTGACTTAAGACATTACCAAAATAAGAGCAGGGAAAAGTGTTGACATAAGAAACACATTCACTTCTGTGCAGCCGGTCTTATTTTTATTACTAATATTGGTTTGATGGAATGAAAACTAAGAATTCCTTGTGACCTGCATGGTGCAGGCAGCCCGGCCAGCTGGAGAGACTGCCTGCCCCGAGCCATCTCGGGTATTCGCCAGTGGTAAGAGAGGCTTAAGTTATTATTCAGTAGGAGTAGTGTCGAAGTTTGAGACTTTTCAGAAGTGACTGAATTAACTCTGAGTGCCTAATTTAGGGATGTACTTTTCCTGCTACAGCTGGGCAGCTACAGAGGTCATGAGCCTCCCCTGCACACTGTTGGGCCCCTGACCCGAGGCCAGCATTGCATCAGCCCTACCACATCAGCTGTTCCTCGCAAGGTGTCCCCGAGCCCCTTCAGACAAAACAGGCTGCTATAATTTCTTGCTTCTCCTTTTGACTGAGAGGCCTTAGGGACAGCTCATGGTGAGTAGCTCAGCATGGAGAGCAGAGGAATGGCACGTAGGGGCAAGAGCTGTGACAGAGTGGCTGCTGCTGGAGAGGATATGTAATCAAACCCACCCACAGCTTTCAGCAAGTCATTTCAGAAACAAGATACTTCACACACTAATATTCTGTGAATATCAATTCTTGTATGCATTGGAGAAAAAGAGCACCCAAACCCCACCACTCAGTTTTGAAGATTTTGATCTGAATCCACTTGGGAAAGCTGGGCTATTCCCTAGCTGGTCAGGGGGAGCTAGCAGGGTGAGTGGCAGTCCCTGAGTTCACACTTGGAGCACCATCTCCACCACCCCACTGAACTGAAACCAGAACAGCTCATCCCACCTTGCCTGTGAACCTGCAAATCAAAGCTCAACATTGGTCCTGCCTAAATATAAGTGCAAAGAAGCCTCAATTAGCTCAAAACACTGAAAGCTCTTGAGTGTCTTTGCCCACCTTTTGCAATTGCTGTTGCTGAAACCTTACTGCCAGATCATTCTGCAAATTTCTACTTTTGCTCAAGCCCTTTCATTAAATACAGATGAAGCTGCTGCCTGCAATGTTTTTGAAGCTTTTCAGTCATGTAAGGCTGCTTCCCCTTTCATTCTCATCAAACTGAGGACAGCAGTGATGACTTCAGGCAAGCCCCAGTGCAATGAGATGTATAAAAATAAAGCAGCAAGTTGGATTTAAAAGAGAAAAAAGACGGCAAAGGAAGCAAAAAAAATGCAAGTAAAACCTCAAACTATTGTACTGGTCTCTTTTTTTATTTGAAACTTACAAAGAAAACCTACATACAGACACATGCTTATTAGAAGTATTTTTCCTTCTCCACACTGTCATAGTTTAGGAACAAAGGCACAGAATTAGCAGGTTTTATATTTAACTAAGACCAAGGATTCACTTCACAGTCTCTACCAGCAGGCTGCTTTTGCAAAGGTAACAGACCAAGAACATACATCAAAGTTTCACCTGTCACATCATTCTAAAATCAGCAATTGAATTTTTGCCCTCAAATCTAGACTCAAAGATTCCTGCAAGATTTAACACAAGGCCGCAGACTGATTCTATACTGCTCTGTCAAGGAGGGACTTGGTCCACATGATACTGTTCTTAAGGGCATGTAACTATCAGCATAGTTCCATAGTTTACTCATTGCACTCCTAATTTTGCTGCACTCTGTATTGTATGGGTGCTGGGGGAAACTCTGAAGTAGTTATGTTTCCTTTAGGAATTAGTAGTTCAAGCTCTACTACTTTAAGGCTGTTACCTTTTCACCTTTTCAGAACAAAGCAGACTCCAAATGATGAATGCTACTGATCTGTGTTAAACTCATCCTTTTCTTTAAGGAAACATTCACTATGAGACAAAACTGGCAGAGTAGAACACAGACAAGCCTTTAGTCTTTGTGAAACATGTTCCTCCCACTTTACAGGAAGATCACCCTTAAAAGCAAGCATTACCACTACATGATATGACACAATAAAACATAGTTAGTTTTATAGCCATAATCCTGCCTTCCACTTCAGAGTAAATCCTCACTGGAGGAAAGGTTTGTATGTATCTCATTATTCAGAAAATATCCCTCTCCCCACTGAGACAGAGCTCAGTCCTTGTTCACTTGATCATTCCCTTTATCTTGTTCTCAACAAGACTCACCATCTTGACAAAGGAGCCCTAAAACCATGGTACCATGGTAAACACTCCAAAGGATATCACAGGCAAAATGTAACAAGAATTACTTCTCTGAAAAGCTTTTCTATCAAGTGTCATGTAGATCCATAGAAGATGGCTGTAATACCTCTAATGTCAAAAACGAAGTATCAAAGTATATAAGCATATATAAGCAAAGGCTTCTGAAGAAAAATCTAACAGTGATTCAGCAGAATTCATTGAAGAGTCATTGTTAACCAGCACAACTCCTACACTAGGACGACCTAATAAAGGCAGCAAGCTAAAGCAGGATATGCAGCAGTGGACAGGATGCTATTTGCAATTAAAAGCAAGCAAGCACAGTGGAAATTCATCTGGATTACTATGTAGACAGCAAACACAAAGCCTTGGAATGCAATTGTTCTGATTGTAACAAGTGAACTCAAGATCTAGCTGCTTCAATGTTATTTTGACAGATTTTAAAGCTCAGTTTGTACAAGCAAACATCCATAAACACAAACTCCCAACAAATCGAAAACCCACTTGGTTCTTAAAACTCTTCACCCCATCTATCCCTACAGATTACTCCTGCAGCTGAAAGACAGGTCCTTCACATTCAAACTCAGACCCACGCATCCCCATTCACTTCACTTGTCTGCAAGAAATCCAATTTACATGTAGACAGGGTTATTTACTGCAGCAAAATAAAGGCGCATTTGATGCCCAAACTTCTGCTAGCATTAAAAATACAATGTAGATGCAGGCTGAATTCTGTTGTTTTGTTCTAGTATCTCATTTTGAAGAAAGTTTATAAAAGGGAGAGAGTCACCTGCTTTCCAGTAGCAAAACTCAATACCAACTCCTTCAGGAAAGAACCATATGTCACCTCTCCAAGGAGAAATAACTGAAATATGCTGAAAATGTACCATCAAGAAAAAAATGTCATCTTCCTCCTGTGCTTTAACAAAGTTGCAAAAAGCTGCAATATTGGTCTAGAGGCTTCCAGGAAGTCTTAGCTAAAACAACTTTCCCATCCTGAACTTAGGATTCATTTAAGGAAGCTACTGACTAAGTTCTTCAGTGACATAATCTACCAAGTATTTTTGGTCAAAGTAAATTTAAAACAGAATTAGTCTTACACTGGGAAGACTTGCGCTAAATTCTGGTCAAGTTCCTTACATGTATTTCTTTGAAAGAATATTTAGTAATACATTTCAAGTTATCCCTTATTAAGATGACCCAAAAAACTCTACTTTCAAGTTTTACAGTTCTATGTGCTGATATTAAAGAGGTAAAAATGTAATAGATGGGGCCAAACATCTTACAAACTTGCCAGTACTCGCCATGACTTTTATGACATGGCATGTACAGCTTCTGTAGGATGGGACCCAATGCATGCTCAGTTGACCTTTCCCCTTTCTTCCCAATTCAGCCTCTATAAAGCACAGCTGAAAAAATGCTGAAAATGTGCCTTTTATTTTGTGAAGTCATGCAAAAATTGAATTCTACTTGTTATATTCCCAATGCACAATAAAGCCACAAGCACAGTAAAATCCCTGGCATCTCAAAGGATACTTATCCTCTCTAAAGCAATTGATGCATTGGCAAAAGCTCTGAGCTAACCAACTGTTTTAGGCCAAACTTGAGTCTTGATGGAATTGAAGAGCAAAATTACACTGAAGTTAACAGCAGCTTTCAGGTTTTATCAGTGTTAGACGCTCAACATGAGGCAGGGCAATGTAAGCCCAAAATAACCACTTGAACGCACACTCCTCTGAGAAGGAAGAATGACAGCCCCTGGCAGAGGTTAATCTGTACGCCTTAGTACTACAACAGAAAGATAGGAATCCATGCTCCTTACCAGCAAAGGCTTAGCAAATCCCCACACACCCTTGCACGTACCTGCCCTGCCCCAAGGAGGGAAGATGTGGGTAGTCAACATTTTTAAAAAGCTACAGAGGGACACGTGCGCATGCTAGGCCAAGAATTGTTTTGTATAAACTTCTTACATAACACATAAATGTCATCTTTAAAAGTATTCTAGACTAAAATTCTATTAACTGCAAGATGATTAAGCTATTTTGTGTGCTAAATGTACACAAGTCCCAAGTACAGTGATTTTCTCCTTGTTCTTTCATCAGAAGAAACAAGTCAGGCATTCTACATATCTAAAAGCATGTAGTAATCTAAATCCTTGTTAAGGTAAAACATTTTAAGTATGACACTTCCTACCACTGTACCAGCATTGTTGCACAGATCAAAATCTAAACTCAAGATTTATCATAAGACCCAACTGATAAGCAGCTTATGTCAAAACAATTCTGCAGAGTATTGAAAGGCTATTACTAGCACATCTCAACTACGCCTAGTTTAAAAAAATCACAAATAACTGTGATATGAAATGATACTGAAAAATGTATAACTTGTCCAGCCAAGTCCCCCCAAAGCTTCGCCCTGCTTCTGAGAAGATCAGAATTCTGGTAATGGAATTGGCAACATCTACAATCAAAAGCCACAATATCTAATAAATAAAAAGAGAAGAACTAGCAGGTAAAGATTGATTGACTGCTTTAAATTGCACAAAGACAGAGAAATACAAAAGCCAGAAGAAACAGCACAAGCAATTAGTCAGAGCCTTATCTGTCATTTAAAATTCAGCTTCATTAACATGAGATTTCCAAGCTATTGCTAGAAGGAATTCTGGCTGACCTTATAATCCAATCTTACTCCATCGTATCAGCCAGTGTGTTCACAACAAGCTAGGTAAGCTTAGTTCATACATGTTATGTCTATATCTTGGCTGCTTTTCCCACATACTAGTCATCAATATTTGTATGTGCATGTGATTTTATGTAGTATGCTGATACAAACCTTTTGTTTTAAGGAGCTAGACACAGCAATAATGGTTTTGGTTCTGACTTCATTAAGTAGGCACAGAGTACATATTCAGCTGAAAGTGAGAGCTGCAACAAGCCACAAGAACACTCCCGGTTGCCTCTTTCTCCCTCTCCTACAACACTGTAGAGACCGCTCCTAACACTGCCCCTAAGAGCCCTTCTTTTTCACTTCTCTCTTATCAGCAAGAGCAGCTTCAAAGAATCACACAGAAGTCTGGATGATGGAAAAGGAGAGACAGGGTTTGCAGATACCCTTGGAAAGCTTCACTACCTGGATTTGTGCCTGCTTATAGCCATCCACCTTGTTTCCTTGCTAAAGAACACAGAGCCTTTGATTCACACTAACTTCACTTCAATCATTCAAGTGTTTTCTTTTTTCAAATTTACATGACAAAGGTTGGATTATGCTGATATACATTAAATGTGTGTCAGCAGCAAAATTCTGTACTTCAGACCACATTCCTGAGGGGGGAAAAAAAACTAAGAAAGAAGGAAAGCTGATTTTATAAAGTGTGAAGAAGGAAACAGTGGGGAGAGATACGCATCATGAAGAAACATGAAAGAACATTTTCTCAGTGCACTTCTACCCCTGGAAACAGGCAGAGAAGATTTATCACATGCCCACAGATATCAGGTTTGACACAGTTTCTTTTCTTTCCTACCTCAGAGACTAGGAGTAACTGGATAGCATATGGGAATTGTCTAGGAGTGCACATCATACGGTTTTATTACAAAGGAGAGGAAAAAAACAGAAGACATTGGCTTTTTCCATTCCCTTTTTAAATTAAATCAACTATCACATATCTGAGTCATCTCCAAACCCATCAGTTTTGTGTCCAAAGCACTCCATGGGTCTGTGGAAGGATAATCACAAGTACTAGCTCATAAGCCTGACTACACTCTAAAGTTTCTTCTCTGATGATGTACAGCCCTGTAAGAAAAATGTTGAAATTCCCACACCCATAGCAAGAGCAGGAAAAAGCCTGTACAAAGGTCCAGCTTTCCACGTGCACAGTCTGATTTAGAGCTCCTGAAGCCTCAGGAAGTTATCTAGGAGAAATCAAAACAAGCTCATAAATTTCAGCTTTGACAGGAAAGTGAGCGTGCTAAAAATGACCTCAGGAATTTAAAGCCATCAGAGCACCACTTTAACTTTGGTTCCTGATCATTTTAGAAAAGGATCCTTAAATACCCACCATGAATCCTTTTTACAACACTAGCAGGATCAACTTGAAGCTGGGGCTACTTGTCAAAGTTTTCTCCACTCAGTGAAAATACCCAGATGAGTCTGAAAAGCCCACCTACATATGGGAAGACCCCATCCTGAAAGTTGAGCAACATCTCTACTGGCATTTGAACCCAAGACCACAAGAGCAGCCCAGCTGAACAGTGTTCAATAGAATACACAGCACAAGTAAGTCCATTTAAGTATATTGATTGTGGTCAGACCATAATAGTATTTCACTTTTCTGCCCTAGAAATGAATGCTTTCTCCATCATTGGAAAAAATATTGCAGCTACACAGCAACACAGTAGTTAAACTGTTTACTTTGAAATAAGCCGAGCAACTGAAACTGTTCTATCCTCCATCCTTGCCCAATACTAGCATCTAAAAGCAAACAAAAAGCCCCCAACAAAACCAAAATCATTCCTCTCCAAAGCACATCCTTTCAAACTTCAGCACATCTTAATCTTATTAGAACTGTATTGAACCCTCCACCCTGTAATCAGAGGTAAAACCTAAAATATGCAAGATCTCATTTAAGCAGGCTCTCCATTTTGACCCACCCAGTCTTGCTGACCAATTGTCTTAAGTGCCTGGCTCCTTACAGACGAAGGGAGCACATTAAATTTGTCTTTCTGAAAGCCATTTCACAGGTCACCTCCATGCAGAGCAATGCAAACGGCCAGGACTTTATGATCACATACCCTAATGGCAGAAACCCTCTCCTGTGCTATCTCACCTGAAGAGAGATGAGGAACAAGAGATGGTGGATCAAAACCACCTCATTGCCTCCCCTTTCCAGAGATCTACTGTGAGTGGACACAGCCACAAGAAGGATCAGTATTAAAGCCTTTCTCTCTAAAACACACATGAAGCTTTGCTGTCAGAAAAACCACAGGAAAGGTCTGTGATCCTCTCTCATTCACAAACATTTTCAGGATCAAATCTGAAAAGCATTTGGACAGATTTTGAAAAGATTCCCTCCCAAAATACTATCATTTTGATTCCTCGGCCCACACACCCTCCTTTGAGGGAGAACTGAGACTCCTGAAGACTTTTTTTTTTTGACACTTTCTATTTATGTTCCAGATATCTTCATCTCCACCTCAGCAAGAAAGGAAAGGAAGAAGTCAAGGATATATTATAGTTGCAGCACTTTAATTTATAATATCACAGCAGCAAAAATTTATTCAGTGAAATTTATTATTAGGAGCAAAACAATAATTAATTTTCATTATAAACTGTTTACTTTGCATGGGAAGCATGTTGGCTACAAAATGCCAAGCAT
Source organism: Irena cyanogastra (assembly GCA_013397155.1). Taxonomy (NCBI): domain Eukaryota; kingdom Metazoa; phylum Chordata; class Aves; order Passeriformes; family Irenidae; genus Irena; species Irena cyanogastra. Next base: position 440,831 of record VWZV01005811.1, read on the forward strand.
TGCCAACCTCCAAAAGAACACCATTCTATTATACCTCAGATCTGTAGAAATCATGTTTTGAATTTTTTTTAATGGAAGTTTCATATCCAGTATTGCTACGTTAACAGATTTAATGAGATACTCTGATTTCTAGGCATTTTAAATAGTAAATGATTTCTAGATAGCTAGACAGATTACATTTGGCTACATAAGGACAATGAGACTAACCTGCAACATCATAAAATTATTCAATGTGGCATTTTTAATGAAAAAGAATCAAATCATGGAATCACAGAATATGCTGAGTTGGAGGGGACCTATCAGGATCCTCAAGTCCAGCTCCTGGCCCTGTACAGGACCATCCCCAAGAGTCACACCATGTGCCTGAGAGCACTGTCCAAACGATTCTTGAGCTCTGTCAGGCTTGGTGCTCTGACCACTGCCCTGTAGAGTCTGTTCCAGTGCCCCAGCCCTCAGGAGAAGAACCTTTTCCCAGTATCCAGCCCTGCCCTGAGAGAAGGCTTTCCCTGGCTGGAACACTGAGCAGGGAACCCACAGAGCCTCTACCACCAGTAGAAGCACCTCCCCAAAACTTGAGGAATCAAGCTTGGCAACGTAAGAAAAAAGCAGCCAGCCATCAGGATCTGCTTTCAGCTTCAAGGAACATTGGCATCTGTATTTTGGTTTTGCTCTCAAACCTAGGTGAGGAGAAGAAGGCTTGAGAACAGTCTTACACCATGGGAACATCTACAAAGGTGTAATGGAAAGTAGGAAGGAGAGGGAGAATTGCCCCTCCAATGCAGGAAAACATTTCCCCTTATTGCCCCAGTTTGTCTTGCCCCAGTTTCTGCTCTGAGTTTTTGTAGTGGCCTCCTGCTGGTTTTTGAAGCAAATAAGCCAGTGACCCAGAATGTAATTAAGAGAAAGGAACTGTGTAGTTTACCTCATCCAATTTGCATTTTGCATACTAACTCATAGTATGAAAAGCTGTTTAGACATACTTTCTTTCACTGTTCGACTGAACTATTTGCTATTAGAATTGTTAATATAAAGTGAGAACTCACTAGGTGAGTTTAAAAACACTTACTTTTCACATTTACTTTAATCGTCTTTTTCCTACAAAAGCATACGGTTGTTTAGACTGCTCACAAGCAGAGAGGCTTTGAGCAAGCATGGCAACTGTACTCAAACATTTATACATCTTGGCATTTCAGCAATTCTTGGCTAGTTGTTTTACCCTATAATCCACTTTCTTTCCATCTCCTTGAAATGCTTTCACTAATCCTTTGCCTCAGGTTTTGCTACTTCCAGGGCACAACTCACCACTGAGTCCACACGCTGGCTTCAGCAGTGGTTCATGTGCTCCCCAGCAATGACACAAACAGCCCAAAGTCCTGTTAGGAAGGCTTATCCCATATACCAAGACCACAGTTACTTATCATGGCAGAGATCATTTCCCTGAAGCTACCTTAAATTCATGGTAAAAATTATACAAAGCACATTACTAAATCAATGCCCAACCTGGAACCAAGAGTGCCATATCAGTCACTGAGACCTGACAAATTTCTACATTTGAAATAAACTATGGAAAGCTTGTCCTAATGAACTGTAGGGAAAAGGCCTTCAAATTCTAGGATAGCACTAAGGAATGTTGGCTAGCATACTCTAACATTCAGTATTATGTACAGCAAGACAACCAGAAGTTACTACAGAAACAAAACTGGCCAGTACTCTCCAAAAATAGGCTTTGCTTGAATTTGAACTTGGAGACTTGGACATTTCAGCTCCAAGGATGCCATGATTTAACAGCTGTCACAGCAGTCTTGTCTTACTGAATCATGAAGCACAGTCTGAGGACTTAACATAGTTTCAAAATCCTTTGAGGATCTTTGGAAAATAAACTCATCAATCCAAGAACCTAATCACTATAGAAAACATAACTTTTTGACAACTTAGCTTTTTAACTGAGAAACATTTTTCTTCAAAGATCAATCTGAAAGAGACACTGGTCTTAATAGCTTAATTTGAAATAGTCAAATATATAAAACTTAGTAATTTTAAACTTAGAACATAGATCATGACTGTACTGCTGTAAAGAGTTTTTTGTACTAGAAGCAGTTAATTCATAACGAACATGAAGATGATCTCTTCTAAGACATTTAAAGCTAATGCAATAAAGATATTCTGAATCCACACGTGGTGTTGTTTTCACCACATCAAATCCAATGCATGGAAAGAAAATTCTCATGTTCCCTCAGTAAAGTTTGCTTGTGGAGAATGTGAAAATTATCTGAAAGCACTGTGCTAGGCCACAGGATATGGGATTGAAACCCAAACTTCTATCCCTTGCTTTTCTTGACTTCTAAATTTTATGCATTGTTTACCAATTCGGTGGGGGGGAAGACAAAAAGGAAAGAAAGCACAAGCAAAAAATTACTTCCAAATCTTTCTATGCAAGCTTCAAGCAGAGCAGCTGCGTTCATCCAGCACTCATTAGGGGGGAAAAACTTATTTTGGAACAAAGTAAATACAATTCAATACTTGAAGTTAGACTTCAACATCTACTTGCAAACTTCACAGTCCTAACTAGGTACTGTCACAATGATAACCTCGGTACAACAGCTCAGGACTACATTTACATCTCTTGGAAAAGGTTGCAACAGTGAGTTTCCCTGTGACTAAATATATTCTCCCCAGAGATGCAGATAGGCTCATAACTCTTCTGTAAAGGAAACCTGCTGAAAGGTAAAAATGTGACAGCAGCAATTTTAAAGAGGGATCTAGCCAGAAAGATCGCAATAATGAAAAAAGCACATTCAAGAATTTCAAAGCACAGGACTCTTTATCAAGTCACCTTCAGTTTTATCTACACAACCCAAATAAAAATATTCTGGTTGAATAAGGCCATTATTTGGTCTACTCTTCTAAATTTTTCCTTGAGCTAAAGGACAGCAATGCTCCAAGGCAATGCTAAATCTATTATTTAACTATTTAATTATTTTAAAGAGGAACAGAACACATTTAAGACACATTTCTCTGAAGTATATTACTGAAAGATAAGAGACGCTATCAAGCACAAGACTTATCCAGCATGGCATAAATAGCTTCTTCCTGCAGATATACCTTTGACAAAAACAAAGAACATACCAGGCTGGAAAACAGGGAATGCTGCAAGTTCCAAGGCTGCTGCAAACTTTCCACCTAACCAGAATGTCTGTCTATGGTATATCGTCTTGTTGCGAGGTTTAAGAAACCTACCCAGCTTCTACAGGAGAAGCATAAAGCCACAATACCACTAACTCACAAAAGACAACTTCAATTTATTAAAATTACATAGCTACGACCAACTCATATACTTATGTAAGTTGAGTTGCTGTCTCCTCTCCTTGAGAGTTAGCCAGCACTGCAGGGTAGCAGACCAGAAGTAACATTTTAAAGAGGACAAGCCAACAGCATTACACAGATCTGTAGAAAAAGTACATTCAGTCTTTATCATTAGAGATTTAATCTCCTAGTACTGTTCCTCAAGTACAGCACATAACATACAAGTACAGAGTCAGAAAGGTAAAAGAAACCCATGAATCTACCAAACACAAAAATACTCTGTGACCGAATCCCTTGACCTGGAACTAATGCAGATTTGTCTAGATTCTGTAAAAATCCAAGTACATTGAAACTTAGGGCTTTTTTTGTTATAAATTCCTTCATTTAGGAGTAAACTACAAAATACTTAAACTATATTAAAGCAAAAGGCGCAAGCTTTCTATAGGCAGCCAGTAGCAGTTTTAGCTATCCCTCAACAGACACCCTACATCACTATGCATCCCTAGTCCCATTCTCCTCTCTCCTCTGTATCCACAGATGATGATCCAAATAACATTTTGCAGTCTGCTATTATAATGCAGTTCGGCTGATTTTTTTCTCTGTCTTTTTATTAATGCATTACCCCAAGACTTGTCATCCCACTGCTCTGAAACAAAAATAGTACACTCCTGAAGAGAACCGAGCCACTTGTTCTTATAAAAAGATTATCATGCCAGCACAAAGGTTGTTGTTTCTAACAGAGTTACTCAAGCATCCTGCAATAAGCCATTCAGAAGTTTATCGTTACTTGTCCAAACAGATTAGTCATATTAGTGCTGAAGCTATGGCATTATGTAAAACTCCGACCCGCTTCATTAGCTCCAAATCATATTTACAAAATGCAGCATGCTACTTCAGCATGTCTGAAGCAATCAGCAGTTAAAACACTTTCTTTTACCATCACCCATGATATATGAACACATGGGTAGCCAAAGCATAGCCAACGGGTGCTGGGCCCTCACAACTGCCTGCTCACTTAAAGCACAAAAGGTAGAGCCCACAGAGAGCAGGAGCTGTAGCTCTCATCACTTCATCTCAGTTTTAGTGGGTTTGTGCAGAGGGGTAGCCTACAGACAGACAAAGGCAGCAACAATGTGCTGCTCCATTTTCAAGACCTTGTGCACATTTATATCTGCTGATGAAACTGAGCCATTCTCCAATGGACAGAATTCAGATATTTATTCAACCTGACAGAATCAAGCTATTCAACAATGGGAGGAGAGCAGGGATGAAATAATGGGACTAGGATGTTATGAAGTGGAGCAGAGGTAGAATAAATACTGACATATCCCATTGTAAGTCTCAAGCTGACATTATCGAGTTGGCTTTGGAAACTAGGACAAGTGATCTGAATCATGACAAAAAGGCTTTCAAATATACACTGTCTGCTCTTTGTTTGGATTTGAAGAAAGCAAGCAGCTTCCCTGAACTGGTGGGTACATCCTCAGAGCTCTCCTCTTGAGAGTTATTTTCAAATTACCTATTTAAGATGGAAAGTTTTCTACAGAAAACAATCAAGCAAGTTAGCCTTTGGATTTGTTTGCTGTGAGAAACCACATAGGTTATGGATGTGCAGTCAGCAAGGTGCAATACGTAGGCCAGACAGAAATTACTGGAAAAAAATTTGCATTATTGTTTATAGAGTGATAGTCTCATATCTGGCATCCTAAACCTCATTCCCATAGCTCACTACTTGGTGAGGAGCAGCAGTATGTACCTCTTGCACTAAGTAAATGGAAAACTTTGTGGTTGTTTCACTACCTGATACTGTAAAGAGAAAAATACGTTCCTTCAACGGCTTAAGAAAATCCATGGCTCTGGGCCAGACAACACTGACAAACTTAACCACATCACTACCCTCCCCTTGCCAATTTATGAAGCAAACTGTATTTTCAAGGTTATTGAAACTTCTGATTCTTGATACTAGCACAAGCCACATGACAGCAGCAGAGCTTCGATGTCTGCCCCTGCTGTTCTGCATGCCCCACACACCAGCTCAACTCAGTCTCTTCCACCATGAGATTCTCAAAGACTACCAGAGCCCCAAATCTGTCCCAAGCCTACTTACCTGCCTATAGGTCTTCTTAGCAAGAGTCATTACTTTCTCACATAGATATTTGTGGATATTTAAGTTCAAAGACAGGGTTGGCAGATCCACACAGAAGTTACCACATGAGCAGGAATACATACTGCTTATCTCAAACTCTCAAGTCTACTGCATCAGCTGCACAGGAATTATCCCTACCAAGCCCCTCTATCAAGACCATGATGCTTTTTCAGTCGACGTAGAAACAGACAAGAGTCCACTGTGAATAAAGACATACTTTCCCTAAAAGATCCTTGATTCCAGTAGAGGAATCTTCTTCACTCTTCAGAGTTCAAGAAAGTAATTCTTTGCACTCCAGTTTCTACTGAAGAAAGGAAATGCTGTTCAAGAGACAGGGCTAGTGAATAGCTAACGGTAAATGGCATTTTTGAAGAAAACAATGCTCTTCTAGAGGGTGCCCAGCCCTTGAAGCAACAAGTGCTGTTTTCACCACCATCTATATACACAAGAGGGTTAGAGGTACCTAAATGTAAAAGTCACTAGTCCTCAAAAAAAAAAAAAAAGGAAAGAAGATTCTGCCTAAAATTCTGTGACTCCATTTCACATCCCTTTTCTAAAGAAGGACCAAATCCGTAAAAGGCAAGCCATGCAGTTTCAGGAATTCTCTACCTGTGATATTAAAACCAGAAATGAGACTCCATATTTGGTGCTTTTTCTTCTCATTTAGGTTTAAGAATTTGGGGAGAGAAGAGATAGCATCAGATTTTGCTGGACAGTGATTCAGTATTACAGGAGTGAGTACTATTTAATTTCACAACTTACATAAATTTTCCATTCTTCCATTAAAGTGTAAGATTCCCCAGTTTAAGTACTCCCATATACAAACTCCAATTAATCCAGCAACTTCAGCCAGATTGCTGTACACAACAAGAAAAAAAAAACAAAAGCAAACTCAAAAACCCCCACTCCAAGCTTAAAACCAAACAAAACCCCAGAACATTCCCCACCTTTTAAAAAAATAATTTCTAAAAGGGACAGACATACACCAGACAGGCATCTTGAATACCAATTCTCTGACCAGACTGGCTATTTCCGGGTCAGCCTTTTTGGTATCTATTCTCACAGCCACATGGAACTATTTTCCACATGCCACAGCATAGATACTAGCACCTGAAACACCAATGCTATGCCAAGTGATATGATACCAAAGAGGGAAAAAAGTAGCATTATGCCAAACCTAATAGTGTCATAGACCCCTCCTCACTATGGTCTCCCACTGTTTCGTGTTTTTTTTTCCCATCTTCCCACAACTAACATGAAATTTCAAGGTCAATCACCTCTGTGTAAAGCACCACAGGGCTGTCAGGGTTTTAAGATGCTCAAGGCAGATCTAATCTAAGAATATTGCTTCAGATTTGCAAGTAGTGTTTTCTGCTTCTTACCCCATCTGCTGTAGAGCACAAATTTTGCCATCCAAGATTATCCTGCAGAGATCACCAGAAGGGCACAAAGCTCTTTTTCAGGAGCAAAGGAGCCAGCACATCTCCACCACGGACAGTGGGGGATGCACACCACGATGAGAAATGGCACTCAGAGACAACAAGCAATGACACCCAGTTGGTGTCAGCTATCAGAAAAGCACTTACATGGAAGACCTCTCTGCTTTACATGGCATGCTAACGTGTTACTCTGGTATTCAAGTGCAGGAGAAGTCACCTGTTCCAATATAAAGTTCTCTTTGAGACTGATTTATCTTCATTTCTTCCCAAGCCTACAGGAAAAGACAGAATCACACAAAGCTAGAAAGCTTAAAGTGAGTTTGTCTATGTTCACTTCTCAACCAGAAAACAGCTCCTAAGTCTTACTTGCACATGTACTTTTCTACTTGCTCTAGAAATGCCAGTGGCAAACAGAAGCATTAAACAAAACAGCTCCATGCTCAGATGAAAGATATCTTTACTTCAAACACAGATGAGATTCCACAGCACATGTTGTGGTTTTCAGGAACAGAAAGCAAATCTGTCACTTGGAGACAGATAAGCCCATCTTCTGAAGGGCCTTGATGCTGACAAAGTTCAGCTAAAAATCCAGCTCAGATAAAGTTTCTTTTCCTGAGCTAAGCTACCTTAAAGTTTAGGATGAGGTTGCAACACAACTTCAAAGCAGCTGTATACAAAATAGAAATAAATCACATTTCCTGAGCAAAAAACAGCCTATGTGTAATGCTCAGTTTTTGGTGAAAAGGGGGATGGCCCATCTCATCCACAAGTTTATGGATTATGCAAGAGCAGAGTCTTAAAGTTTGGAGCACACTGTTTTATCAAGAACTAGACAAAGCTATTTTCATTTCAACATAAAACTAAACTTACTCAGTAAGACACAAGAAAAAGGAACCACCTGCAAATTTGCAGTGTTCCAAATAAAAATCTTTGTCTATGGTTTCCTGGAGACAACATTCTTCTGTAACATTCATAAACCATCATTCTGTCCCCAAATCCCTGTGCATTCTTAAGCCAGAAAAAGAGTAATGAGTCACAGCCATAACTTAAAACAAGATTCCTAAAACACACTGGCAACTTCAAAGTGGTAGATCAACTTCACCACCTTAAAAGGAAAAAAAAAAACCCAAAAGCTGAAGGCTGCTGATGTTCAGTATTTTCAGAGCCACCTCAGATGTGGCATCAGCAAACACTGCCCACACAGAAATAGCTGATCCTCTCCAGCAGAGGAAGCAGAACTCTCAGCTGAGCAGAAATGACAATATTGCTCTTCAAATATCTCACTTGAGTTAACACCTATTGCAGCCAGAGACTACACAAATTCAAATACATACAATCCCTATTTATGCCACAGCTGAATGGGAAACAGGCTACACTGAAGCAAATGCAACCAAAATTTTGTTGGTTTGAGTTGCTCCTGTCCATTCACCTTTCCTTTGAAATCCTTCCTCAGAACCTTGGGTATTTCACACCAACTTCAGCTTAACTTTAATGTCGGTCTTCACGACAAAGAGATTATTATTCCTACAGACTGAAAATACTTACGTCCTGTTTTTAAACTACATGAAATCCACTCAAGTCCTGCAACTTATGGTTCCCTTTTTACAGCTTAAATCCAGCAGTGAAACTCCACAATCACAGGACAGCTGGAAGATGTTTAATCTCTTTGATTTCTCAGGCTTTGTTATTAAAGCAACAAAAGGACATTAAGGCTCACACCCACACCATACAAAGGGTACAGGACAACAGGACCAACTTAGCAGGGAGGAAAAAAAGCCCCAAGTGCAATTCACTATACTGTGTAAAACTGAAGTGAGGATTAAAACACAAGTCTGCTCTCCTCCTCTCTCTGCCTTCCTACCAAAGACCTGCTATATGACAGATTATAGATGTCTTTCTTCACTCAACTTCCACAGCTATTAGTGAGGAATGCAGACAGAAGTAACCCTACAGAAGCCACATTAACATACCCAGAATCAGTGGCATGACATGGAGGCAAAGAGCAGAAACAACAGTACCAGTCACAAGGTGAGAAAGTTAGGTATTGCTTTGTGAACAAGTATCAAGGCACCAGAAGATTTAACAAGAGTTAGCCTTGTTACATAGGAGGAAGAAAAAACAAAACAACAAAAACAAACACCAAAAAAAATTTTGCATGTTTTTTCATTAACAATTTCACAAACTATCCACAACATAAAGAAAACTGCAATGGTACATTCTTTAAAGGAAAAACTTTATTCTGTCTTGTCAGATAAACTGAAAGCTTACTGAAAGAAAATGCAGTAAAACTGACTATAGGATAAATTATGTGGTATTAAAGTTAAATTTAAAAATTAAATTTAAAAATTTGTTAAATAAAAATTAGATGTTTTTTACTCCACTTACCAAATAACAAAAATATCTGGTCAATAGCTAGTGCTTAACAGCTATCCATCCTTTGACACAACAACCGCACATTTTCAGCATCTCAAAAAAATACAAATTTACTGCTTTTTGTACTCTGCTCATTGAGTTTGACCATTTAATTTCTAAGGGTTGTCAACTTTCCTAAGTTTCACTTTTTCTAATTACAATTGCAATAGATCATGTATGCTTAAGATTATTTCAGCATTTCTCCACATCTATACAAGAGCTTGCAGCACAAACCACAATTCCATCTCTCTTGAACTGAAAGTCACTTTCACTGTGAGGGAGGCAGGATTAAAAACCCTTGTCTGATAATGACTTATCAATGTAGCAGCCTGATAATTTTTTTTACAGCACAGTCAACCCAATTCATCTTTTAAAGCAAGGGAAGAAGTTACTTTATAACTGACATGCTCATAACACCTTTGAAGACAACTTTTGAAGCCATCACCTAATACTTCGAGTAGTTTCACATTAAAGCAGTATACAGGGAAGCCACTCTTAAAACTTCTAGCACAGATAAGCATTTGGTACGTTCCACATCAGCTAGAGGAGACAGAACAGCAAGTATGCTAGTTACTCAGACAACACGCTTTTCACATTACAGGAGGAAACAGTGTATGTTTATGCTGCTGCTGCATTAGGCAGTCTAGGTTGCTCTGCTGCTGCTATGGGCCTGTTTTGTCAGCAATGATGAAGAACTGAATAGTATGTTTTAACAGTATTTCAACAGTAAAGCATGTAAGCTAGGTCTCCGTAGAGTAGCAACACTAACAGAGTTAACATGAATTAACAGTGTTAACATGAGTTTTGTAAACTGCTGCAGCCACTTGCCTTCATGTATAGGCAAGCAGAGTCATGTGGGCTCTGCAGAGAGGTGACTTATTTCTGGCTCTTTCTCTTCCACACAAGCAGTTCAAATTGTTTCACCACAAGGTTGTTTATGTCCCCAGCTCACTTCTGCAACAATTTCCCCCTCCCTCTCTCACAGCCCAAAGGACTGCTCCCTGAGTTGCTTTGCTGACTGAAATCTCCATTAAATGCCCAGCCATCAGCTGCATATTGCTCATCAACAATCTAACTTTACCAATACTGAAACAGAACAAACACTGTCTCCTGCCAAAATAATATTTAAAAATCTGTCCATTCACTCCATATACAGCCACCTCGCATACTGCATACTTGGAATACAAGAGTGCACATTCTCTTAGGGTTCTTTCTCAGACCATGGTTTCTTAACACGATGTCACCAGTTCAGCAGCAGGACCATTCCAAAGATATTCTCATCCCTTCTATCCCCACTTATGCAGTTAATTTCCAGTGTTTCTTTCCCTTACCACACCCTCCCACTATATAAAATCACACCACTTCAGTCTGCAGAAGTGATGGCAATGTGTGGTTTCCAGTGGAAACACAGAAGACAAAGGAGAACTTTTCATTAACTGGACATGTAGCAGGAAAACACTCAGGCAAGAAGTTCTACAGCTACATGTGATTAGTCACATGTTCATTTGCATGTCAACATTCAAATCAGAGACCAAGGGCTGAAGTAATCTTTAAGAACAAACTCAGAAAAGGTAAAGAGTAACAACCAGTTGAATGTAACATACCCAAACCATGTGGGCTAAATCTGAATCTTTCCCATGCCAAAACACCACTTAGGGCACATACAAAGTGCATACTGGTCTCCAAACTACAGCTAGGGAAACCCCCAAGCACTCTCACAAAACCAGTTTAGCTTATAAAAGAGGAGCACAAAACCTAGTTCAGACAGTGTTTCAAAAAGGAAGAAATTGACCACAAGTATTCATTATCTTTTAAGTTGTATTTATTTGGGAAAACTTGTTCAAGAAGTTGCCTGCCTGTGAAACAAGGCATCACCAAATGTTGCAGCACTAAAGCTAGCACATTGCAGACCTTGATGTCAATGCAGGTCTCTTATTCCTTGGCAACAAAAGTCTCTGTGTTATTCCTTTCAAACAAACAAGCCTCACAGCTGATATAACAAAGCAGAGCATGCTGATTTAAATGTGTCAAACCTTTCTCTAAAGTAGAAAGGCTGCTGAGCTGAGAGGCCACTGTGATGAAATGAACAACAATGCAGAAAGTTACATTAGTTGAATATGCTAAAAGGGGCTCATGTCCTGCATTTTGAATGCTCTACAGGCTCCCTGTCCATAAGTTTAGTGCCTTGAAAATGCTATCCCAGAAAAGTGGGCTACTGTATTAACTAACCAGCAGGAAAAACACCAACAGCCAGGAATGTCACTGAAAAGCAAGGTAACAGAAACTGAGTGTTACAGTCTAGCATCTCCATCACATAGTCTGACACTTCTCACAGAAGTCTGACACCATTTGGCTCTTTCAGGTAAATATCAGATATTTCAACTTCAGTTTTCACTGGATTAATAAATGCACAGATTAACAGAGTGAGTTGGTATTGTTCACGTAAGAATGATATAAACTAAGACAAGAGTCTCGCATGGCTATTCCTGCCTAGGCGAGATGTCCTGGTGGGGTTATTTTTATGCTGCTGTAAACAGACACACACATTCCATTCCACCTGTAAGTTCAGCACTGGTACCTCTGCGCTCCCTCATCCATTTGTTTTTCATAAATTTGCTCCAGGTTGGTTTTCATTTTAAATAATTTGCAAAGAGTTTTAAGCTTTTCAGAAGCAAGGGAAAAAAGCAGCAGTTGGATTTTACTGTGTAGCAGCCCCCAAAACAATAGCTATCTTGCAAGTTAAACAGTCTGCAGTTCTGTTTAGCTAACTAATGCTGGTCTTAGCCCCAGGTGCAAGAGAAGAAAGAGCAACAATGACAAGTTTACTAGTGTTTTCAGTTTCCACATTCTGGACATTTATTATGCTAGGTGTCTGTGATATTGTGCAATCCTCACAAGGGAAAAAGACTAAGAGCAGAAAGAAATATTAAATTTCTTATTTTTCTTGTAACCCCAAAATAGTTTTCTTATTCTCAGAGTAGCTGTAGTACTTGCAAGAAATAGTAACAGAGAAGGCAGCAAACTAATGAATTGGAATAATGCCTGCATTCACTTATTTGTATGTAACTTTCCAAATACCAAGAACTTTGGAAACGTACCTTACATCTCTTAAAAGATTCTATAAACTGATTGGCAAGAATGGTGAGCACAAAGTAAGGTGAGTATACCAAGAGAAGAATTCCTCAAGGATTCATTAGTACTTAATTTTCATGACAACATTTATCACCTACTTCTAAATCAATCGGTTTATAGAACAAGGATGCAAGTTTCCGAAGTTACATACAAATAAGTGAATGCAAGCATTATTCCAATTCATCATGTTTGCTGCCTTTTCTGTTACTATTTCTTGCAAATATTACAGCATCTGGAACAACTGGTCCTTCTGCTCAACAAAGGCTACAAAACCCGTGAACTGCAACAAGGTATCCTCAAACTCATCATGGAGATTTGCTCTTTCACTTAATTAACTACGTTAACAAATGGCTGGGATTATGCAGAAAAATCACCGAATTCAGATAAAAAATTAAATTGTCTCAAAATCAAGTGACAAGGTGTCACAAAGTTTTAAACAAAACAAAAACAACAACAACACCAGATTAAAACTACTATCCACAGAAAAACTAGACTTTCATCCATACTAGCATGCCTTAAGCACATTAATCCCTCACTATCCACACTCACAAAATTCTTAAAATATCATTTTTCAATTTGCTATTTATTGGTTGAGCCTCAAGGCTGCTTGCTCTCAAACTTCATATCTGAGCTCTAGAGTTAATTCAAAGAGTCAGATGGAACAGCCACAGCTCCCTGGTGGAATATCCCATTCTTGGCTAAACCTCCTTTTTAATATTTAGCTTAGTGCCAACAGCACAACACACCAGAGATTGCTTTACAGTTGCAGTTAGTCTTGGGCCAATTATACTCCTGGTAGCTTCTTCCAAGGGGCATAGACTTGTCTACAGAAAAGACAGTGAAGAAAAGCAAAAACACTCTTACCAGGCTTAGCAGTGTTTTTCCTGCTGGAGGCTCAGGCGTCCTCCATGCACTGGACAGCATTGACTTCAATATCCTTTCTACTCTGCAGCAATCCTGCTCCAGCAGAGCCACAGCTTCACTTCTCTGCTACAAGAAGGAGGCGAACCCAATTTGGTACTTTCTCAACAGACACTATCCATCCACAAAATCCTCCCATGTGATGATGCATTCGTTCACTGTTCATATCTTCTGTCCTCCCATGCTAAAGTATGAGCATGAGAAATAAAAGAAAATCCCAAAACTACCACGGCTCTGAGATACACAGCTTTAATAGCTAAGATCCATTCTTCTCGGTGCTAAGCTACTACCTAGAGCATTTGTAGCATATTTTGACAACTACAGTGTTTGAAAGACCCTTCTTCAACCACTGATCAAGGGGAGACACTGCAACCAAAGCAGCGTTCAAGATACAGGAATCACAGGACTGCGAGGTTACACATAGCAGCCTGCTCCATCCACTACACCAAACAATAAAAGGTATTCCTCCCTGAAGCAATAAAGCATGGACCAGGTACTTGCTCAGCCATTTCAGAGATGAAAACATTTAATTACTTCACTGTAATTACTTACACGAAAATCAACCCAGGACCTTTGAAGAAAGCTCCTCTTTGGAGACAAGATAATCACCTTTGCCCTCAAACAGCAGGGAAATCTGTCCTCTGAAGTTCACACCATCTGCATCTACAGGAAGGGACACTGTAGAACTAGATATATTGTAAGTCAGAGATAATGAACACGAGCATTCCTTTTAGAATAAATAACTTAAGAAAATTACCTTAAGACATTTCAACAGCAATTAGACAATATTTCAGTGACTCATCTCATTATAGCAGACCACAGGAGACCAGTGTTCCATCATTAGGAAAGCTATAATGATTCACAGGCACCACAAGAGGGACAACCATGATTCAGCTTTAGGCCCCTTAAAAGAGGAGAGACCTCAGGGGAATCTCCATGTCCTACAGAGCACCAGTACTTCCATGTTCACTGCTGGCAACGTGGGAGCTAGATGTCAAGCCAGGAGTGATGGAAAATTCAATTTCACAGCCTTCCACACTGCATATTGATCAACTTCTCTCAGTTAAAGCAACATCTTCAGAAACATCCTTGTCACTAAGCAGTCATTTGTAAAAGAGGCGGGGAAGAAAATATTTGTTTTTCAAATACCAAAGAACCAGAGAATAAAGAAAGGGTGAGGCAGAACCACACAGATAAACAATTGCTTTTCATCACACCAGGAAGTGCATAAGGACAACTTGTAATTGGTATAATCACTGCCTCTGCTTCTCATAAAGGATTAGTTTTTCTAATTACTGTAAATATTTTTATTGCCACAGTTCACACTGAAGAGTAAGCAAAGTTGGGGAAGCAGCTCTCACAGTCCAAAGGACAGAAAGAAGGTATCTCATGCTGCAGTCATTTCAGACTGCAAGGAAGCCACTGGCCTTGTGAGCCAGCCTCATCCTCACTCCTCTTCCTCCTCCAGCCCTCCCTCTAACAGACTGAGAGGCAATGGCTTGGTTTTTAATGCCAGACGTGATTTCTCCCCCACTACTTCTAAATCCAGCTTCTCCATAGCTGACTGCAACACTACTCCCACCTTTCCCTCCTGCTCCCCTGTAACTCGCCTTCACTTCCTTCCATGAAGTTAATCCACACTTAATCAAGACCAGAAAGCAACGCGGCTGCCTAACAAACACACCTGCCCCACTGTGCTTGTCACTCTGCTTGTTTACAATTGCTTGTACTGCCTTGGTTTTGTCTGGCCTATACACAGATCTCAAGCACAGGAATTAGTATTTTGTACAATGCCTAGCATTGCAGGAACCCAATCCAATTATTCACAAGCACTCCTGCACAATATGTTATTAAATGTCAGCTTGCCTATGTACCAATTTTATTGTTTCTAACAGTTAGGCAGAAGCTAAATTCCTAACTCTGGTTATTGAAAAAGGCATCTTACACTTTGAAGCTTAAAAAAGCCAACCAAACAAAACACAAAATAAAAAAAACCAAACCACTACCTCGACTCAAAAAAAAAAAACAACTTTGCTCTAAAGGTTCTTCCACCTCACTTCCATCCTTTACTAATTCATTCTATCAATGCTACTGAATTAGATGAAAAAAAATAATCAGCACTGGAGGAAGGCCATGCCTTTTTCTTAAGTGAACTAGGTATTTAAGGCCTTCTAGGCTGAAAAACAGTCTTTAAACATACTGTTTTATGAGACAGTTAAATAAGTCCATTCATACCAAATCAACTTGTTTTTAACCAAAACAGATGTAAACTCACCCCTCCAGAAACACAGATCGTTTGCAAGCAGTTGAAAATGGTAATTCTGCTAAAGACTTCTGGCAAGCTTTTGATAGCTTCTTCATACTGTGCAGTAAAATACTATGAAATCAACTGGTCAGCAGGCCATGAAAGATGCAGAAAGCTCAAGGTGAGCCAAGTCTCCCGAGGGCCAGTAGGGATGCTTTCAGTGGCAAGCGTAAAAAAGTCAGAGGGAGCAGCAAATAACTGAAGGCCTGGTCATCAACACACAGCCAAGGAGATGAGCTGCAGAGGATGAAACCACACACAGTCAATGTGTAAAGAAGCCATGAATGATCACACAGGTTCAGGTAGCAAACCAGCTGACACCTTTGACAGGCATCTGAGGCAAGTGTACCAGGGACAGCCGTAACTGCACCTCAGTGATTTCCTTCCCAGCAACTACTGCCACTACCTTGATTGGTGACTGTCAGTTTTGTGGGTGGCGTTTTAAGTGGAACATCACTGTAAATCCACAAAGAGGTGTAAGGAAAGTAATCCTATAAAGACTCCTCTTAAAGAGAGTTCAGCCAAACAAAGTAATGTGGTGCCAATGGAATATCTAATCCGGTGGCAGCTACGAACGGAGGGGAGGGGAAAAAAAATAAAATTGTTTCTCACAGGATATGTTTACAAGTAGTTGAAAAACATAATTCTGCAAAAGTAACAGACCCTGGCTTCCAGAAAACTATTAACAGGCCAAGATGAAATTCAGATCTCTTTGGATAAGTGGGAATAGATAGCAATCAGCCAGTATGTGAAATATTTTGGAGCCATTTTATTTAGAAAGACCTCAATTTACTTCTATGCAGCTGGGGAAAACAAACAAACAAAAAAAAAATCCCAATAATAACAATAAAAAATACATTCAGCATGTACCTGCAGTAGCTAACCCAAGACACACATGGTGGTCTTGACAACAGGTCAGATTTGACATCCCTGTATAGCAATTTTAAACATATAAGT
Source organism: Irena cyanogastra (assembly GCA_013397155.1). NCBI lineage: Eukaryota > Metazoa > Chordata > Aves > Passeriformes > Irenidae > Irena > Irena cyanogastra. The sequence continues at coordinate 457,446 of VWZV01005811.1, forward strand.
CTATGAATCAGAAAAGCTCCATGCTGCTAGGTCAAAAAGGCTGATTTTATCCTTGAGAATATAAAAAGACAATAGTAAATAGGATTAATAACGGTATAGTACTGGTACAACTCCTAGTGAAATAAAAAGCCAGCTCTGAAATCCACAGTTTAAAGACTAAAATAAGATCTGATAAAAGGATAAATATAAAAATAAATAAAAATATTTAAGATCAATCTTTAAGTGAAACCTATGAACAGTGATCTATTTAGTCGATTAAAAGGAAAACGGGCAATTCAGTATTCAAGTCTCCTTCCTTCTAGATGAAAAATTCAAGAATTCCAGTCTAAGAAATATGTAACAACAGAGAGTGACGAAAGCTGAAATTAAACATGTTAGACTACAAACATAAGCAAAATAAGTTCTTTCTTAATGGTGAAACAGCTTAAAAGCCGCCCCAAGAATCCTGCAGGACACAGGAGTACATTTTACATGCACACATACCCTCTGCAGTTTTGATTGGGTGCTAGAAACTTTTCTAAAACAACAAGTCTTTCCAAACAAAACTGCATGTAAAGGACTTGTAAAGCTTAAGCGAGAAGCTGGACTAGCTCATAGGAAGTGCCTTTCACAGTGCAATTGATCATTTGTTCTTGCAGGCTCATGGCAGAGTTACCTTGCTGATCAGCAGGGAGCTGAAAATTATGTAGTTTTGTTACACCAAATCTAGTGTCAAGTCCAGGCACTCCGCAGATATTCAAAGGCTGGGGTCTCAAAAAAAAATTCTCAACATAAGCCATTATCAACTAAAGCAATGGTTTAAATTGTCACAATGATTTCCACCACAGGTGCTAAAAAACCTCACTTATAGAGGAGTGCATCCTGCCAGATGTGTAACGCCTCAACACCAAAGCTTCCAGTTATTTTAAAAACTTCAGAACAAGAAACCAGATGTGCTTTGCTAATAAACATTTCCTTTCAGGAATCTATACCATTAATGGAAACAGTAGACAGATACCACTTGGAGCCATTCTGAAATTTGGGAATTTGTGGTATCTGTCCCACCTGCATGGCTGATTTTGATTTTGCACTTGAAGATTTTTTTTTTTCCCCCTTAAACTAAGATTTAAAATTAATACTCCACCTAAAGAAAAAGCTGATACCCATTCTTCATGTTTCCCACTTTTTCCTTAAAAAAAAAAGGACTATGAGAATCTTTTTGGACAAGATAATACACACAGATACGTTGTTAGAATTTAAGACTTAACCTTCTTATCAATGTTATTATCTAAGCAACATAGAGCGCCCTTGCTGTTTCTTGCTCCAAGAAGCAAAACACAGCAGTATTCCCTACCCCTCTGCTCTCAAACCAGACTGGACTTCTGCAAGAACAAGGGTCTTCTCCAGTCCCTTTCAGACATAAGCAAAACAGTGTCTTACTTTTTTTCAAACTAAGGACATCTTAAGGGAGCAGGGTCCCCCAAAAACTTTTTTTTTTTTTAATCTGAATTAGAAAACAAACAAATCAGCCTTACCAGAGGAAAACACAGCAACAGAGTCAGGTAACCCAGACAATGCACAGTTAGTGCTGAAGGTGCCTTCAGCCATCACAGAACATTCCATGTAACATTAATTCAAAATTAATATCTCTTACCGTCACTTACCCTTATGTTCAGTCTCCCCTTCTTATATGAAATACTTTGCAAGTTAAGAGCATGCAAGAATGCCAGGAACATAAAAGAAACACAAAACAGCTCAAGGGTAGTCTCACACCTTTGCACTGCGTTTTGTGAACCTACCAAACAACGCTCTTTGCCACAGGTAATAAACTTCATTGATTTTCTTCACATGAATAGACCATTCTTGAAAACTGCTGTGACTCTGAAAGTGAGGTCAACAGAGTTTAGAAGGACGGACTTTCTATATGCAGAATCCCAGAGAATTAAGTGACTTCAAGTGAGTCATTGGAGACCAGCTCAGAACACATCTGATCTCTTTAGAGAAGGGGGAAAAAAAAAAAAAAAGGAAAAAGCCATGTGCCAGCAAGGTATGATTAAAGGATTAAAGATATTTCACTACTCTTCGCCACCATACTGTCACCACATTGTTGATGTCTCCTTTGTTCTCCACAGCTCTCATCTAAGCCATCTGCTTTAACTGTTTCTGAGTATTCACTTCACTTTGTAACACCTAGGAATCCTCATCATAGCACAGGAATCCACCATGCCAGGTGATATCTAAATACAAGCAGTAAACGTACACCCACAAAAACAAAACAGAAAAAAAAAGAAAAAAATAAAAAGGCACACATGCACACACAAAATACATGCCTGTGCCAAAAAGCTTACTTTTTTCAAGGACATCATTCCTCTGAATGCCTCCATGTTCCTGTGAAGAACACGCCTTGAATCTTCATGTATAACACAGCTAACAAATTAATTGTCACACAAAGTGATTCTGCTTTGTGGTTACCTTTTTTTACACCCTCTAACTTGCCACACCTCAAATGCACTCTTCTCAGAAAACAAGATTCTTACCCAACAACAACAACTTTCTCAATTTGCTACAGAAGAAACCTTAGCAAAAATAAACTGATTTTTTTTTAGGATCTTGAAGTTGAACTCATGTTAGGAATATATTATGAAGCTGGTGTGGACAACTGTCTGTCATCAGTTACTTGCTTCCCTGAAAAAAGTTTTTGAAAACATTAATTTTCATTTCCAGTCAGAGCATTATAATGAAAATTGTCAAAACTGCACTCATTCAAAAGATATTCTAGATCAACTCCGTCAATACTAAAAGCAGCAACAAGGAAAGAGTTTCCTACTTCCCAGATGTCAAGACAACATGAAGAAGTAGTAAAGTTCTTCTTACCAGGCCTCACAAGGGACATATGGTTCCTTCCTTTCACACACATTATAGCTGTCATCTCCTGTTATACAACCATCTTACTGTATTCAATGAGAGCTCATGAGCTCGAGCTTGCTCACAAGCTCTGCTAAATATCAACAGTTACTGGACTTGCAAATATTACTGTCATATCAAAAAATCCCATGGTTCATTGAGTAGCAGTAAAGATGTTGAGGCTACATCAGTTAGGCCTTCAAAGCTTTTGAAATTATCAGCTAAAACTTAACGTGAGAACAGAAGGGAGAGATTAGAAAAGAAAGGCTGGAAGAATCTTCCACTCTGCAAAAGAACATCCACACTGAAAAAGGGAGTTTACACAGGTAAAGCACAAACCTCAGAACACAGGGGGTCTTTCTCTGGAAATTAGACAAAATTATTTTGTCTTCTAGTTAGCAGCCTCTGCCTTACTTACTCCTTAGACGTATGGAACACTTCATTTCTCCGATATCACATTAACTGTCTCACATGCTACCAATTACCATCACAAGACAAGTATCATCATCATTCTGCAGACAGTTAAGGGAGACAGCCTTGCCCCAGGCCACAGTGAGTCAGTGGTAGAAGCAGGATCACATCATCTCTCATTGCTCAGCTCCTTCCTTCAGACAGCCAAGTTTTACTACTCCCACTGTCTTAAGAAATGGTATCTTGATTTGCCAAAGTATAATTAAAAAGAAAGATCCAGAAACCAAGAAACAAGTAACTGCCAAAAACCTGCTGTTTAAGTAACTCAGTAAGTGCCTTGATAAAAAATAAGTATATGAACCTGTTTCTATGAACTGTTATATGAACTGTTTCTATGAAGCTAACTACAAAGATGCTCTCTTACCTCCAGTCACTGCATCTCTATCACAAATAAAGCATAAACTCAAACTATTTCCTTATCATCACAAGCCTGATATGTGCACAGAAAGTCTTCTATGCTGCCTGCAAAAGGTGGACAATCACAATGCACATGTCTCCAAAAGAAAAATCCTTCCCTTTCAGTTTTCCAAGTGTTTCAGTTTTCCAAGTGTGACTACAACAGTGGTATTTTTAGTACAACTTACGTAATAATTGGATGAAACTTGGGCATTCTGGGACTCAATGACCGCCATGGTTTTTTCTTGTGACAATTTATTTGCAAGTCTGTTTCTGCAGTTCTTGAACCTCTATAATTCATTTGCAGGGGAGAAACAGGAAACTGGAAAACAAAGCAGCAAAGTCTAGTTCTGGGCAACATTGCACATTTAAAATGAAATTTTCTTTTTAAAAATGTGAAATATGCTGTTATTGAAAAAATGCTTACAAGTCTTTGAAGATGACACTCCAACACACATTAAGACAGCAATTCCTTTGCATATGACTGAGTTGACAAGGCTCTGCAGGTATACTGATGTAGCACTAGAGCTTTTACCAACTGATTTAAAGC
>VWZV01005811.1:461770-499483 GCA_013397155.1 Irena cyanogastra
CAGGCTTTAAAAGATACCCTGACAGTGCAATGTCTCTGCTGACAGAAATAGCAAGAGTTCCTTCAGTGGCAGACTTTGGCTGGTCCGTTTTAAACTGCAGTCTCCATGGTAGAATTTCCTCATCTGCATCAGACTGTTCTGCTAGCAGCTATTGAAGGAGTGCTTAGAGGGTATCATACACAGTGCTTAAACCACTGCACACCAGACTACTTCCCTGGTGAGATGACAGAATTGAAAGTAAGTAACATTTACTTTCATTGTCTCCAGAACAAGAGAAGAAAGCTTTTATCTGTTTTACTCATCAAGTAAAATACTGCAACTTAGATGAGACAAATAACAAGTTAAATTAAAACAGTTTCAATAAAAACTGCCTTGAAACAGTAGCAGTTGTTTTCACAGCCTGTGTTGTTCCCGTGCTATGGAAATTGTGTACATTTAGTGCGAGTAGAGGAAAAGAAAAAAAAAAACACAGAAAAAAAAGGCAGCAACTCTCAGCAATTTGTATGCTTAGGCATATTTTCCCTTTCATCTTTTCTGTCTGTTCCATTCCATACCCTTCACTGCAGTGTTCCTGCTTTCTAGAGTCCCAGCTGCTATGAGAGAAACACCAGAAGTTATCCTTGTCTTCCAGCTATGACTGCCGACCTTTGTTTACCCCATCTGCTACCAGTACAGCACCCTTTCACTAAAGAACACTGATCAACTCAAGACTCCTACTACTTCTCTAACATAGTTTATTATTTACAACAGAAAAAGTCAAGCTACATGTATTAATAAGCAAGTTAGCCACACAAAGTCAGCTGCAGTGATCCAATACCGACTTGCCTTTATATACAGTATATTACGTTTTTCCTTCAGTAAAAGCTGTTCTACAAGACACAATGGACATACCAGCAACAATTTCCCAGAGGGCTGATGGCATTACAAAGGAAGAGTTTGTTTCTTCCCCTCAGCACTGCCCATGATGATACACCTCTCAACTCAGAAGTGCAAACCCACACACAAACCCACGCACAAAGAATCACATCTCTTCCTATTTGCCAAAAAGCCAACCAAGCCCTAAAAAGAAAGCCAGGGGTGTAATGGTAATCAGCCTGCTGCTCACTAAGAGGGATTTCTGTACAAGTCACTGAAGCTTTGCTACTCCAGGATCCCAGATGAAAACTGCCCTAGGAGGGATGTGGGTAAATGAAGAGAAGACTCCAGTCAGTAAATACAAACAGTGGTTATTTCATACTGTCCTCTTAAAAGGCTGGTGACCATTCAAAGTGCACCTGTCACGCGCCAGCGGCCAGTTTGACAAAAATCTATGTGCTATTTTACCTTTCAGAGCAAGTAGGTGACATTCAGACTGAAGCCTTTTACAGAAGGATGCACAGGGTTTCGTACTAAATGATTTCATGACTTCCATGAAAAAAAAATACTGTCTACTAATCAAGCAATCCAGACAGATTACCAGGGGACAGAAGCCTCTACTGAAGCTTAATACTAGAAATGTCAACTAGAGGCCCACTACTGAATAATTCAAAGCAAGAAAAGGTCTCTCTCACCTCTTGTCATCTGCTTTGAGCTATTCTTTGGCAACATGTAACAATCAGTTTCAGCAAAAGGTGGCTGGGCTGAACACAGAATAAAGAGGCCCACAGACAAAATAAAACTCCATGGAATTAGAAGAGAGAATCTCACCTGCACAAAGCTTATGTATGAACTCTATGGATTGAATGAGAAGAAACCATCTGTAAACATGTCTGAAAAATTCCATGTACAACTGGAAAAGGACTAGCAACCAGAATCTTCTAGCCTCACAATGCCCCTCTGCCTTACTAAAGTAGTTTAAAGTTTCAGAAATGAAAACATATAAATGTACTTTTTTGGACAAAAGTATAGTTTGACTAGAATCACAATCAAGCTCTGACATATTTTCATCATCTCTTCTGTAAGTGAAATAAAATTGCAAAGCGAAAGAGGAATATCAAGTATATATATTTTTAAGTCCCAACATTTTCAGGCCTGAAAAAAATCTTTCAACTTTCCAATCCTGGTCAGTTCACTGGAGTTTTTTCCTCCTCAGTATCACAGCAGTCTCCCAGTAAGCAACAGAAAATGAACTAAGAAGCAGCTTAAGAATTTGACCAATACTGGCTTAGTTATGTTGGCAAGTTCAGCAAAATCTGCTCTTCATATTGTGTCATAACAAAAGCTGAAGCAACTATTTGGTATGGAAGGAAAACTGATCTTAAATGTAACAACAGGGAGCAAATTAGGAGGAATTCTCTCAGATTTTCTCCACTCCTTACTAAAGATTTTGCTGAGATCCATCCAAGTTTCTCTCACCCTCCTCATAAAACACAATCTTAAGGACTCTCTGCATAGCAGTCAAGACGTCATTGTTGGCAAAACTTCATCTTTATGAGAGAAACCAGTATTCCAGCAGTTCATGGTACTAACGAGTTCTTTAAGAACATTCAGACGTGGGTTTGCAATTTAATTTAAAAACCTGACACCAGTCTTTGTAAGCCTAAATAGGAAAGGTACCAATTACAAGAATTCCCCATTATTCTTTGACTGCTAACTTAGCAAGAGCACACACTAGTAAGAATTCCCAGGGACTTGGAATACCCTTCTTTCTCACTGAAGAGCTACAGAGAAGCTGAAAGGAGTGATTTTCCCCTGCATTCCTTTTCTTTTTCATGATTTCATTACTAAATTTCTCAAAGCAATCCTATTCTATTTTTTTTAATTTAAGCAGCTATATTTGGAGAGAAACCACACAAATTAAATAACAAGGCCAGAACTGTACAATCTATTCATTTTGTGTGTCAGAGAGAGTGCAGTTACATTCTGAAGTGTGATCCACTCTCACTCTGGTTAAGACATTAGTACTTTCCCAGGTTTGTGTACAAAGAAAATTACTTCTGGAAGTTCTGCTGAGTACTACACTATACACAACACCAAAAAAACCCCACATTGTATGTTCACCAGGCCCCCCTGTCTTACAGAGGGCTGGAATCAACTGAATTCCCAAATTCTTTAATTTGCCTGAAAGATTTGAGACAGCAAGATAATTCCTCTTCTTCCAAATCTCAAACCTTTTCACAGTTTAAAAATCCCTGCAACAGATTCTTAAGCTACAAATGAAAGGTCTCAATTTGAAACCCCAGAAGCAATAAAAACTCAAGAATAGCCCGAAACAGTCTAGCTTAGAAAAAAATCTTGTTCAAAAAATCATTCCTCTAAAGCCTGCAAGTGACTTTTTTTTATTGCAGTAAAGAAAACTAGACTTAAATTCCTGTCTTTAATAATAAATACCAAGGGACCCTCTTTCACAGTAAATACACATCAAGCTCACTCATTTTTTAAAAGTGCATTAAGTATTCAGCCAGAAATCATGCAGCATCTCCTCCTCTTGTTTTAGGATGAAATTTCCCTTAGTCTACACCAAGTCCAACACCTGGAGCCTGAGAAAGAGTTTATCACTGGCACCTGAAGCCTTTATGAAGCACAAGTCATTTCCTAAACCTGCATGAAAGTCAATGAGATCCCAATATGAGCAAAACAAAGCACTGGAGACATGTCATGCAAGGAAGCTGGTTACAGCAGAACACATGAAACACATTTGCTGAACGCTCAAGTAAAGATGGAAATACAGGGATAGGACATACACATCTGAGAAATTAAGATCTCCAACCTGCCAAACACTCTGACAATGGAACACCGTCACACAAATAAAATGCGTATCTAAAAAGCCTCAAATTTAGGGGCAATACACCAAGATGATTTCTCATTCCCTTCTGCCAGCAACTCAAGACTTGCAACCCCCAATATCGCCTTTGAAAAGCTAAAAAGTAGAAAAGGAAAAGGTTATCCTTGTTTTCACTGGAATCCTATATAAAAAAAGCATTTTTTGTATCCTATGTGCAGTCGAAGTCCTCACTGCATCTCAGGGGGGCCAGAAGCTCAATGTTTGACACAGCTGCTATTTGCAAGAATACAGTTTCCAAACTAAATTTCCATCAATTACATATACAGTAAGATTTTCAGTTGCTTGAAAAGTGATACAGAAGTTTGGTATTTTCACTGAAACAGTAAAATACACACTGTCTCACAAAATTTTATTTCAGCGGAATACCAAAGTGCTAAAGCTGTTAACATGCCTCCCCTCACCAAAAACACATACAGCCCTACCTCTTCCACAGGCAGACAATTTAATTGCTTTAATCTTTCCTGAAAGTAGTTTAAATATTTTTCTTGTGGTTTTCTAAAAATAATCCAGAATAAAGCAGATACTCTGTATGGAAAATAAAAGCCCATACAGTTTGGCCACCTTACCAGCATTGCTATCTCTTAAAGAGGAAAGGGGTCTGACAAAGCAAACAAATCCAGGATCACTACCAGTTTAGACTGTACTATACAAGCCATAAAATGGAAACATTTTAGTCCTTTAATTGCTTCAAAGACCTCCACCTTCTTTCTTTGCCACCTTAGCTATTTGCTGCAGAGGATGTAAATCCAGACATCATGGTCTGTATCTTATTAAAAAGCCCTCTCCATTTATTTTTTTAATTTACATAACAAAATAAATCAAAACAGAAAAAAGTAGGCATGAATCATACACCTTAAAAGAGAGGGTCAGACTCTGACTACCTAAAATAAAAGCAGAAGCATCTTTAGAGACAGCAACTGCAGCTCATATACACCACTATGACACCTCAGCTGGCTGTAACACTGATCACAAAAAGCTGGGTAGCAGAGTCTCCACAGGAGGCATCAGAACAGCCCTAATATAATACCCGAGGCCCCTCTCAGAAGGGACTTCAAACAACTCCACAGTGCCAGCCCACAGACAGGGAACAGACCTTGTCCAGCACAACACCTCCATCACAGCTCTTTCACAGTACTCAGTGACATGGAGAACACTCTACAGTGCCTGCTCCTGTCAGCACCCTCATGAGAACAATGATGCTTCCCTGAACTTGGATGTCTGGAAAAAACAGGGACTCATGTAAGAAAAAATCAGTCACTGCTCCTGTCAAACCTCGTATTTCCCCTCTTGGAGAAGGAAGGCAGAAGAAAATACACTAGTGAACACCAAAAGTTCTTTCAATCCTTCTTTGCTAAAACCACATCAATTTCTCAAGGAACAGGATATCCAACCCTATGATCAGTAACTTCTCAGGATAACTAGTCAGCACTTCAATGATGCTGCGATCAGAGACCACAGCCAGGGAGTGCACTCTCAGTGTTCTCACCCAGCCACAAAGCAGTCTGATGAGGAAGATGTTACTTCCAGGAACATTCCAGGATGGGGAGAAAAAGAAACAAACAAAACCAAAAGAACCCCACCCCTCCTAACAACCAAGCAAATTAACAAAAAAAAAAAAATTCCCATCCAGCACTCCATCACAAGACATCTTTTACCTCTAAGTTAGCTGCTAGGTTGCCAAAGCCTGCAAATAACTACCACCAAAAGCCTAAAAAGTGCAGTTAGATAATCCCAGTAACTAAACATCATTATAGAATCAGATCTACAGCTTATCTTCGACCACCCAGGTTGGTGAGCAAGAACTAGGTAACACCACTTTCTCCGCTTCAGTCTGAAGCCCAAGACCCTTCTCCTTCAGAGAGACAAATACTTGGAAGCTATGATATTTTCAGGAAGCTGAGCTGCTTAGTAGACTACACATTATCTTTTGGGAGGTGTGATGAAATACTAATTTTAGTCCATGTAAGGCATCCGCCACACCATATGCATCCTCATTAGTTTTTGCATGGAGTAACAACTCAGGAAGAAAACCACAGAAGCAAAGAAGAGAAACCCAAGTTCTCACCTATTGTATCCCTGTTGTGAACGCCATCAAGAACCGTTCTCCCCTTTCCCCACACCACATGCTCTCTTGCAGCTCCAAGTACTACGCAAATGAACGGCCAAGATTTAAGGTACCGAAGGAATGTATGGACTGAACATCCCAACTGTTTCTGGGAAGACAGATCCATCATGATGTTGCCCAGTTACTGAGCAAAAAAGTGACTAGCACATCCAATGACGATGGGGAGCCCAAAGTCTAGATACTCAACTGTCTCAATATAGAACATTTCCACGTGAAACCACACATCATGGACACAGGGACAGAATCATTCAGACAGAAATACATATTCAGTCAGTCCCAGCCACAGAAGGAGTTAAAATACAGCTTTCTTACTGGCAATGTTACACACCATTTTTCACTCCACACACCTTCTCAAAACCAACAATACAACAAACTTGCATGAGTTCCCATTACTTGAAGGACTCTGCTAGACAAAGGGGGAAGAGTAGACTGGAATAAATCAGTATCATACTCTTCTGCATGAAGTGACAGCACAAGCGCTCTCTACAGCCTAGATGACTGCTACCCAGGAAAGCAGCAGAAAATAGCTTACTTTAAGAACTCAAGTGTCCTCTTTTACCCCAGAGTAATTACAGAACACAGCAGACATTCATTCTGGAGAGCAGAGTACAATAGCTGTTTGTAACCATCAGCACTACAATTTCACATTTATCCAAGCCTATCACACACAGAACAGACAGCACAAAAATGCTCAAGACAGAACTTGAAAGTACAAACTGTAAGTAATTACAGGTGAAAATTCAAGCATGCTTGGCCCACAACCCACAATTTAACCACCCACTAATCTATTAATTGAACACACGTTTATCCAAGCTTCATCTAAGAAGCATTAGATGTAGCTGGTCAGAGAATAAGCAGCAGAAAAATATTTAAATCATTGTAGTCTACTGCTAGTAAGGAAAGTTGCATCTTATACAGCAGAGGCACAGGTTTTCTGAACAGGAAGAGCACCCATGAGTTTAATATCAGAAACAATGTTATGAACTCACAAAGTCCATAACCAACAGAATTAAGGTGTCTATGCCTGCATTAACTTTTTTCTGCTAGGAGGGGGTGGGGTGGGTCTCACAAGTTTCTCCACATTGAAGCCCAATCTCAAATTTTAAGAAGCACAAGCTAGTAACTTTTCATATCTTACCCAGGTGAGAAGTCCAGATTCCTTTCCTCCACATACATCCTATAGCAGTGCTGATTTAGACTTCCGTAAATCAGAAACTTTAACACACGCAAACAAATCCTGCCTCAATGTCCACTTTATTTTACAACCACTACCAAATTTACCCACTTAAAGACTCAGATTGAGAAAACTGTTATCCTACACTGCCAGGTAGGTTTTAGAAAAATCAGACTCCATCTGCTAAAACATCATGTAGCATCTTAAGAGCTACCTTGTTTACATTAACAACAAGACTGAAAAATCATAGTTAGACTGGTATGAGCTCCCAGTTCCCTCCTTACTTGCATGCCCTTAGCTTCTGCAGAGGAGAGCAGGACAACAACACTGATATACTGCATGGGAAATAGAAAAAAGCATCTATCCCATGCTTGGAAGATTTCTGTCCCATCTTCAGAGGACAACAACAATAACAGGATTTCAGAAGCTACTCTACTACATCCCTGAGTAACCTCCCACTGAGAGATAGTAAGAAATTCAAATAACATCAGTACATACTTCACATTTTCCTCTATTACAGAAACATGTGTAAAACATTTAGAAACATTATTTCTAAATACAATCTGTTACAAATGAGGAGACTAACTGTGCTACTTAATTTACTGTGGTAAGTATATTTAAGTCTCTAATTTTTGAAGACTACACATTGGCTGAAGGAATGCAGATAGCTGAATACAAATACTTGTTTGGACTCGTGCAGTACAACACCACATACCTTTCCAGAAGGGCACACTGGATTGAACATGTAATTACAATCTCAACCCTAGCAGCACAAATAGACTAAACAAGCACTGTTCAAGTTACTCATGCTCAGTTTCGCAAGTTTGACCCCTGAAGCCAGAAGTGTATTCACGAAGGCAAACCAATTTTTCCAAACTGCCAGAAATACAAACACAAGTTCAAGCAAGCTTATAAACCCTGGATAATCACAGTACCCCCTTAGTCAAGGCTAATTTCTCCATCTCAAAAGTTTCAGCTCAGGCACAGAAAGAACAATTCTACTTCCCTTTCCAGTGCTTATACTTTTCAACAGCTGGCCATAAGAATAGCACCAATAACAGATAATTATTTCATTTTAACACTAAAAACATATTTTAAGTCAGACTTTCCCAGCCAAACTTTTCCTTCCACCAAGAATTCCAAGATCTAAGAATTCTATTGCTTAGCAACTTCCTGCCAGAGAACACTCATACCTCCAGGAGACAATTGTCTGTATTTTGGCTCTTCCTATGAAGAAATACACTTAGAGCCAAATGACCTGCACCTACAGCTATTACAAAATGGAAATTTTACCTGGTTTTAGGAGGTTTTAGTATTTCTAATAGAGGCTAGCACCTGCAGCAGTATATAGATACATAAGATCTTTAATCAAATGCCCTCTCTGTGTTTCATTGCTGCTCCAAAACAAACTACTTCTGTACCTAACAATAATTCAGCTCCCGAAGTTTTACCAGAGAACTATGGCTCCCTACAAAATCCATACAAGGTTTATCTCCTCAGTGAACCAAAACACCATTAAAACGAGATGCTCAAGACAAGACTGCTGCTGCTCTGAAGTAATTTCTCAGGGAAAAAACTGAGCCTAAAAGGTGTCTGAGTAAGGAACCACACCTGTGAAATAATGCTCATATCTGCAGGCTAGAAAGTACAGATTTCAAGAAGTTCTAGGTGCCAGCAGCATAAACTGCAATAGCCAGTCCCAGGTTCACTGGCATTTGCACTGGATTAAGATCAGACACAGTGGTTGGAGCAGAGGTCTGGAGGTCATTAGCCCCACCACCCTCTTTGGGTGGCAAACAGCATGTCCCTCTGTAAGAAACAAAATCTGAGGGCTGTCACCACAACCAAAGTCACAACAGAGCTAGTCCTTTCTGGGCACCTGAACAAGTAGGATGTGACTGGGATGAGCTTAGACTGCACTCAACCAACCTGACTGTATTCAAGGGACACGAGTAGGCACACATACAGGCAAAGGGAAAGCACTGGGTACTTCTCACTGCTGTTTTGGCAACACCTTTTCCTTGGTCTGCCCTAACACCCTCAGCTAGTGATATGAACTAAATGGACAACAACACCAATTTCAAGGCTTGTTATCAGCATTATGAAGCTCAACTGCAGGCTGTCCCATTTCCATGGAAATAATTCCAAACTTCACCAAGTAAAACCCTGAATAACCTAATTTAACCAGATCTGACCTGCTCTGCTCTGGAAGTGAAACCAACTGAGACCCAGAGATCTCTTCTGACCTAAGTTATACCATGATCTCTGCTTTGTGTTTTTAATTAAAGAAATCCCAAAATGTCTGTTGCAGCCTTTGTTTGCTTTGTCATGCTTCTGCCACCCTGTTGGTTTCAGCAGATAAAATGGACAACAGAAGTACTATGGAAAAGGACAGTAACTGTTCTGCTTAAAAGATTCACAAGTGTTTCTGAAACAAGCCTCAACACTTGTATTCTCAAGTCAAGAATCTCAAACTTGTTTCCTACTGGGAATTAACAACAACGAAACACCAAAACAAAACTCTCACAGACCTGCAGCTGAAGTGCTAAGACAAGAGAGAACGCCACGTTCATTACTGGACTCTTGCAACAAACCCGTTCTGGTAAATATGCCAAATATATTTAGACTATGAATAATTTAGAAAAAAGGTCTCAAAACAGAGGTAGTACAGAAAAACAAAACGGAAAACAAACAAAAAAAGCCACCACAAAAAAAACCCTCTTAACTCTCTGCTTACCCAACAGAAGTAAGCAAGCATCCAGAAACAGCACAAATAAAACCAAGTTTCCATCTTACTTTTTAAACTGACAGCAATGCCTTATCAAGGTATCTAAAACTGAAGAGACAACTTCAGTTCACCCTTTGCTCTGTTTGCATTAATTCCCACAGAGAGACTCTGGTATAAGATTTTAAGCACCAGAAGAAAGAGAAGTAATGGCATCATTTGCTGGATGGAGGCCAAGATCTCACATATCCACTGAAGCTTGCATCTCTGGAGACAATGTTTGTTCCTACCATAATTGAGTTATGTTCTGTGCAATGAGAAGGTGAATCAATTAGGTTCAGCACTAAACAGAAAAGCTTAAGTATTCTCTCAAGAGCTTAAAAATTTGCGCAATGGCACCTTCAAAACACTGTTTATTCTTCTCTTTTAAATAAATAACACCACTTTGATTCAATTTCTGCCCCTCCTGGAAACTCCACAGCTTACAAACCCGTGAAATGCACTCAGGTTTTAATCCAGCAGGGCCTGGCAGCCAGGACTCTCCGTTTTTATGTTTACACTAAGTTCCTGATGGAGTAATTTATGTTAAGGGAAGCATCAGATAAAACTGCCATCTAAGCCTTTGCTAAGGCATTAAGGAAATTAGCAGGGAACAATCACCATCTCAGACCTCAGAGTCACATTTAAAAAGAAGACTTTAACCACGTGGATAAAGAAAAGTATTAATTCTGTAAGGTCAATGGATTTATACTATTTTAGAGGTTAATCCTCCATGTTTGCTGTAATATTGGCCCATTACTTTGGAATACAGATACAAATTGAACAAAAGCACTGCAATAGGGCATTGATAAGGTGCCAGTCTTCTGTATTTCTTCAAATAGGATACATAGGTTGCCTTTCTCAGGAAATAAATTAAAAAGCCAAACTGAAGACAGATTTCTGCACTCAGTTATACATCAAAATTAAAATCTTTTTTGTTTAGTCACAGAAGCCAGTGAGAACCAATCTCAGAGTGTCTTCTGGCACCATCCCACAGACAAGGACTAAGCCTCACATACTGCAAACAGATACAGGTAGGCATATTTTTGGACAACTTTCTAGCTAGAAAAAGCAGTACACAAGTACTTCAACCTATGCTCATTCAAGTGTTTGGTAAGTTTTGAGTTTTTTCATAAATAAAGACTGAATTCATCTGTAATGAGATTAAATATCATTACTATCAAAACTATCAAATAAAGCCAGTGTCATTTCTATCACAGTGAATACCCAATTCTGCAAACTAATGAACAGAACTGCTTTATCTAAGATGTATTTACCACAGCTTACTGAAGACATTGTGCTTACTCATGCTATCCAAGGTAAAATAAATCTTAAACATGACCTTAGAAAGCTTAAAGAACCCCTTAATAAAAGTTGTGTAAGCTGTTTTAAAGAATATGCATGACATTTGTAAGATAAAACAGAGTAACTATTTGGAAGTAAATCCCAATCCACATGGATTTAGCCTCCATTTCTGGCAATGATATTATTTACATAATTTAAAATCAAAATTAAAGGCAATTCCCCACTAATCTTATGTATTAAAAACTACCTGCACAGGGTCATCTAGAGAAGTCTTATAATATGTAGTCCTTTTTGTAAGAATGCAAAGTTACTTTATTGTAGCTCATACAGTTGAATATTCTGCTATTAAACTCCATCTCCTGTTCATATTTTTAAGCAGTAAAAATGAAGAAAAAGAACTCTACAGGAGATGCTGCGACAGATAAAGTGGACTTTAACAGAAACGATTCACAGCACACCTCTCAACTCCCTTACTTCAATAAAACAGCTGCAGAAGAGGAGAGGACCTACAACAGCCATGAGAAGGAGAATGAGCCTTGCAGTTCTAATTATCGCTGCAAAAGCAGCAGAATGCTTTTACAAGTTGGTAAGTTTGCCAATGTTCCATAATGTTATTTCAAATCTCCTTGGGATACTTGTTTTCAACACTGAAATAGTTAATATCTTTTCAAGGCAAAATACCATACTCTAAAAATACCAAGAAATTAATCCACTGACATAGAAAGTTTTAAATAAAACAGCTTGAAAGCAATTTTGCACACAAATGTACTAATTTGGACAAGAAAATATATTTCCATGCAGAGTTGCTAATGAATCTTAACTTCCAATTCACAAGAGACCTGATTTCCAATTCAGCAATACAAACATTAGAAACCTGGAAAGATATTTTTCTCACTAACATGCAGCTTTCACAATCTAAGTTATGAGCTTACTGTTTATTATTAGATAGCCTTTACATACATAAATCTGGGTAAAAGACCCACCACTGACAAGTTCTTAGAACTCTAACAACACCTCTGAGCTAGATCTGTTTAATCCAGCGTCCCATTTTCCCCCAGCTCCACACATACAAATGATACTCCACTTGCTTTCTATTCTTGGAAAAGCCTCAACAGTCTGGTCTAATTCTGCCTCCAATTCTCCCTGCACTATATTCAGCCAACTTCCATGCACACACAGCTCATCTGTGAGAAGTCTATCTTCAAAAACCCAAGTACCATACCCACTGGCTTTTGCTGAGCAGTGCCTCTACCTCCTATGCAACCTTTGATTAGAACAATTTACTTTTTTCCAATTCTTGAGTTTTTCATGCAGTCTCATGAGTAGACTCATCCCTTCAGCTGGCTGAAGTCATCACTTACCCACGAATTAGTTTTATCCCACTTGAAACAATGTTTTATGATTGTAACAGAAATTTAGAACCCAGTTGGAAACATTTCTAGGCCTCCTCCTGAGCCCATAGCCTCAAAGAGGCACCTGCCTGTCACATGGGTAACAAAGTGACACTTTAACATTTTAAGCTCCAAGTGAGTCTAGCAGAAAAAAAAAGACAGTAAAATGCATCTCACTTTATTGGACCTTTGAACAAAATTTCAAGAGCCTTATTAAAGACAAGTTTACTGTGAGATACCTGCCATTACTCTCTACAGGCAGAAGATACCTAAATAAAAAGGATAAACCAAACTAGACAAACCATGGAATAAAACAAAATCCTGAAACCACATAAAGTCTTATTAAAGTATTTATGAAACTGAACCTTTTCCCATAGAAGAGGACTCTAGGTACCCTCCCTGAAGTCTAACATCCAAAGTATTCCAAGCTCCCCATTATCTACATAACTTACTTATCATAAAAGCTGTCTCTGCAGCAACAGAAGAATTATGTGTCCCTGGGTGACTCAAAAAGGTCAGAGACCTAAGCATTTGTAAGGCAACCAAAGTTACCTGATTTTAACATTGCAGTTTTACACCTGTATTTTTGCTCCTTCATAGATACAAATATATACAGACATTATTTTACCCATTCTAAGATAGATACAGTGGCAGGGTGCTACACATTTTTGCCCTCCACTACTATGTTTCAGGAAGTCACCCCATTTTCCCTCCTAGCACTGTTCTGGTACCCTTCAATGGTCTTAAACACTGTACAAGAAAGCAAAACTACATTGGAGGACAAGGGAGAGAAGAGTAAGTAAAGCACAAAATTAGTCACCAATTACTTCCTGTAATTATGGCAAAAAGAAACAGAGCAGAAGTGAACTAATAAATGCAGGTGGTAAATTTATGACAGTAGCTATAAGTTAAAGAGAGCAAGTCTGCAAGCAAATCTGATATTGAAATATTTTCAGAGCTGTTTCTTCAAGCAAGGATATTGGAAACCCACAAAAGAACTCTGATATAAAACCTGATTTTCCAGGTTCACTCACTTCAGGGAAGTTTTAATACACATTTTCCTATTCTTTACAGCTTGATCTGTTATTGACTAAAGAGCAGATGACTGGGCTTACAGCAGTCAAAAGCAACTGTGCTTGTGGTGACCATGAGACAGTGGAGCTCAAGATCCTGATAGGAATGAGGAAGCAGAGCAGCAGGGTAGGTACTCGAACACATGAAAGCAGACCCTGGCTTATTCAAGAAGGCTGTAGGAGGAACACCCTGGCAGACACCTCTAAAGCTGTATTTAATGGGTTAGAACTCATCCCACTGACAGCAGAAAAACATCACTTTCATTTCTTCTCTAGGAGAAAAAACTTCAAAACCATGGTTTTAAATAGGAAAGACCTTAACTGCTAAGAAGTGGTGCAGCACTGAAAGATGCTAAGCATCTATGAAAGAGTATAATATGCACAAACTAATGTCTCCTTTTCTCCCTGCATAGCTCATTTGTCTCCAAGGCAAATTCTGAAAATCTCATTACAAAAAGTAGTTGAGAAACTGAGATAGACATACCCCTAAAAAATGCTCATTTTACAGAGTCAAATCACACTTATTTTCCTTACATTCCAGTTTTCAGTTCAGAGATGGCTGAAACAACCTTGAGTTAGATAGGATGAAAGCACCGAGTTTTGGATTGTATTTAACCCCAAGCATTTAGGTGTAGATCAAACCCTCCCCAAACTCCATTTTGCTAGCATATAAAGTCACCTCAACTCCAACTTTGTAAATTCCATTCTCAGTCCTTTTCTATGATAGGCACCTACATTCAAGGAGAAGAACATGGAACTTCAGTAAATGCTGTACCTCTATGGGGATCAGTACAACACATTTATTTTTCCTGTTATACATGAACACCTTAATATAACCATAGGAGAGCGCTTCCTTCTAGAAACAGAGCTCGTCATAGAGACCAGTGAGGAAAAAGGGACAAGGAAACATATACATCCCTTTTTCTTTCCCCCTCTCCCAACTCATCTTTATGCTTAAATATGTTTCTCTCTCAGCATTAGAATCTTAACATAAGAACAGGTAACAGCCACCCATTTGTTTTGGCTACAGTCTGAAGGTGAATTTCAAGGAAGACAATAAAGCATTCTTCCAAAACAGTGTCTGAACACACACAATCCTCCTATTAAAAAACAGCTGCCCCAAGCTACACTGTTAGTCAAGTAGGCTGTTCTCTAGCCATGATTCTGGAAGAACACACAAGCACAGAACATACCCAGCACAGCTTGTCTAAGTGCCCCTACAATTCAGACCTTCTTAAATCTCTCATAATATATTTGTCTTAAAGATAAGCAAGCATATCTGATTAATACAACAACTACCCATTTTTAATTCGTGTTTTAAAACTCATATTTTACAGCCAACATGTTCTACTCTGAAAGTCAACTCTCTGTGTGAGCGTTTTACATGCATGTCAACGGAATTGCTGCAAAAGGGGTTATGTACCTATTTTATATGGCAATACTAGTTAGGAACTGGACAGCTTACTCAGTAACTGGTCAGCTTACACAAGCTGATTAATTTTAGACAAACCTAGCAAGGCAATACTGCCCAAAATAAAACTCTTTTAATCCCTCCCCAAAAAGTCTCCATGTCACAAATACCACCCAGACACCTAGAAGAAATATGGAACTCCAAAAGATCTAAGAGATTCCTTCTTCCCACTGCAGTTTTCTACCTGATGCTCTACTTGCTTTGTCAGCAAGGCAGGCTACAAGAACCTCTTTCCTCAAAGGATCTCTCAGGAAAAATAAACACACTCCACAAAGCAAAAGGATTTCCCTCCAAACATTTTGGCCACCTGCACAGTGGAAGAACTGAGTGGGGAAAAAACCAAGTACCAGTGCAAAATGCTCAGTTTTAATCAACCTCCTAATATCGTACCATTTTCATGGTGTTGTGCCACTAATTTCTCCTATTTTTGAATCCTTCCTACTGACCTCTGGATCCAGGGGATACCAGTGACGTGTCAACATGATACCACCACTACTGTGCAAGTTACCCTCAAGCAATTCTTTAATCTGCACCAAGTGCTACTTTGGACTGATTGTTTTGTTTATGCCCCAAGCTTAAGTCTTTAAAAGTTATGCAAGTTAGGGCATCCAGGCTTAACCTTCAATTTTTGTGTTCAAAAGTGCAGTCTTCTTGATTTCAAATTCTTCCACATCAATGGTGGACAATTTTTACTAGTCATTTGTAAGTTTTGAAAATGTTCTCCTTAGCTGTAACACATCATATAATATTCTATAGTAAGAAAGCTTTCTTCAGAGTTAAACATAATTCAAAACACCAATTATACAATTAGCAAATCTCTGCAAGCTGACAGCCCAGCATCAGGTAGGGAAAATGAAAGAGAAGATCAACTTTCCCCTTGTAAGTTTCTTAAAAATAGGAATACAAGCTTCTTTTACCTATCATACTGATGCAGTTCCCTTTGTTTTGGACAAGAAGTTTTATATGTGCAGCCTTTATACACACTTTATGATTCCTATACAAAAAAGCCTAATTTACAGAAAGGTCTCAAACTTCAAACAACAAGACAATGCAGATTTTGTGCTCTGGCTTTGTCCCTTTGTATCCCTACAAAAGTTGGTCACTGAACTGCACACAACTTGTCTTTTTTCCTGCATCCAGGCATAAAATAAACAAAGACGAAAGAGACTAGAGTTTCAAGTTTTTGATTTATTAGTGCTAAAATTACATTATTATCATACTCAACATAGAATAACAGCAGAGGTTCAACATATTACTAACTATATCCTGTAATACATGGATTGGATGGTATGCAGCAGGAGTCGTGGGAGGACACTCACTGAAAAAGGTATCATGTAAATATTTGCACATTTATTTTTAAGAAGGCTTAAGTTAGAAGTCTGTGAAAATTCAACAAATGTTAGAGATACAGGCAAACTCCTAATTTTAGATACTTCAAAAAGCAGGTTTTTAAGATGTTATAAAAACAATATCACATCAGTACCTTCTGATTTTGCAGCGACCATTATACCAAACCTTTTTAAAAACAAAATGCCCACAAAGAAGAGTGCACAGCTAGACAGCACTACTCCTTGCTCAGATGTACAAAAGATGCCCAGAGACCCAGGTAAATGCTACTGTCACATTCATTTATCTTAAGAATTTTCTGTAGCCCCCAAGTGCCAATAAGGCAAAAAGGAGATGGTAAGAAGCACTGCCTCCTGAAAGCTACATAATTGACCCCCAAAACTGTGGTTTTCAGACTCAGTGTCTTACAGACATTAGGATGGAAGAACTTGCCTATGGAAGGCAACCCTGAAAGTGGCATGACCTGGTGAGCAGCATTAGGCCCATACAAACTGCACCAAGCTCAAAAGGCATCACTTCTGAGTGATGTCAAAGCAAGGCCTTGTTACTGCAACTGAAGGTAAGAAATTAGAAAACTAAAAAAAAAAAAAACTCACCGAAACAAAATTCATCCATTATAAAGATTAGCCAATCTTGAAAAGAAGTACTGCATATTACTCCACAGGGAGGAGTAAAAGACACTACGCTAAACAGAGCACAGAAGTGTTACACACACCACAGTAAAAACCAAGCCAGCATGGCTAAATACACCCACTCATTCAGCCAAAGCAAGATTCCGCCTTTCAGAAGTTTTATCCCATTCCCACTCATTTCTACGGGCCGGAAGACAAAGCAAACAGTAACTACCCTTTCAAGGGACAGACAACATACATTTCACTTAACCATGCCCAGCAGCCTAGTAAGAACAAGACAAGGTGTTCTTTTAACGCAGATCCAGAAGAGTTGAGCACAAAGCCCCACCTAAACCCAGAACTTCTGACAGCGGCTGCTTCAGGAAGCTTTCTAGAAGAAATGTAATAGAGCACTCTCTTCAGTACAGAATCCCTTGAAAAGAAACAGATTTCATTTTCATTCAGTCCAGACCAGCCCTTTGGCACTCAAGGGTCAGAGCTGCCTGAAGCTGTGCAAGCAGTGACTGACTCCCCAGAGCCTCCAAGAACAGTGGTTCATGACAGCACATTATAAACCACCAATCAAGAACCCTTCCCTTGCTGCAAACAATTCTGCTTTATTTAAAAAAAAGGATTATCCATTCTTCCACACTAATTAGTAATTAGTAATTTTTAACAGGTAATAGGGCAATGGAGTTGGCAGAGCACTCTGTACTGCCTCCCACCTCAGGAAATTCTGTATTTGCTCTCTGCATGCTCCACTGCCTGCCCCTAAAGCCATGACAACAACAACAACGTCCTTGCCCATGACCACATTTTTTTTTCTGTAGTTGAAAGTATACACAGCCAAAAAAAAGCTGAGGTAAAATTCCAAAAATCCCAAATATTTAATCTCAGTCATCTAGATAACTACATCGGAGCTTGAAAGCAACACTAAAGTCAGATTAAGGTTTAAAGTGCACAAAAATTAGAGCAACACACTTCATTGCTAGTGTTTACCTACCCTGTTATGAAGCCAGGCAGAAATTAAGTTTAAAAGCTAAAGATGTTAAAAGACAACTTATTTTCTTCACATTTTATTAAGGACCAAAAATAATTTCTGCCTTTCAGACCCCTCCCAGCCCCTCCATTTTTCCTTCTAGGATTTACATTTAGAATCTTCAAATTCTGAATTTTTTTCTCCATGGAGAAGTGAAAAAAAAGGAAGAGTTAAGTCCTTCAAATAAGAACTTGATTCCTCAGCAAATTAGGTTTCTGGAAAAGCACTCCAATGATTTCTTGCAACTGGATTACAAGTTAACAGAAAAACAAGGGATTTGTGGCTACTGAACTTCTGTATTTTTTAGCCCAGCAAAATATATGGAACATCTGTTTTGGTACTCACAACCTGAATACAGCTCCGGGACTGTCCAGTCACTTAAAATGGAAGAGTGCTTTAGATAATGGTATGACAGCACAGCATCACTTCCAGCCAATTTGGTGGAAGGTTTCCTCAGAAGAAAGCGCCCACCTACACACTGCAGAAATCAAAAGGCAGCTGCTCTTTTGACTTTCCATAACATTAGAGTCATACCACAGAAGAAACATCTCCACCTTGCAAGCATCCAGCTTTCAAGCGAGAACTCTCAATGGAAGGACAAAAATCCAGGGGTTTCTGGGTGTGCTATGGAAACTAAAGGGAAGAGGAAAAAAGTAATTCACCATTTCCTCCTGTAGTTTTAAAATCAAAACTTTGGAAGAAATGCATTCCTAAAATGTTTCTCACCATTATCAGGAATACGGCGGGGAAAGGACCAGGTGCCACAAAGTTTGCCATCTTGCCCAAAGCCCTCCTAAACAATTTTTCACCTCAAAATACTTAAATTAAACATAATTTTTAAAAAAATAAATAAAAGCTGACAACACAGCGTATCCACTAGAGTTGGCTTCACAGTTTTTTTTCTTCACAAAAATACGTGAGTCAAAAGAAGAACATGGTACTGTTGCATCAGTAGGATTATACAGTTTTATCTTGTATGGACGTAAGAATCCTGGAGGAATTTTGAGTCTCAGGTAAATCAGTGTCTTTTACAGTAATGGTAAAATGCAAACACTGAAGGTTTGTGAATGAATATATGCCTGTAGTTTCCAAATTCTAGGGTTTAAAGTAGAAATATTAAAATATTTTCAAGGAAGGTGTTACACAGTGACTACAACAGTTTTCAAACTCACAAGGAAACTGAAAAAAAGGACAGAAGCTTGCCAGGTGACAGAACATAACAATATAATGTTATTGTTATTACTCCATCTGACTGTCCTGATTTGCCCCAGGTTTGCTACTAGTTTGCATGTTATGCTCTTGCAAAAGACAGTGCAATGTTGACATTAAAAGTGAAACAATGACCGATAACTATTATCACCATAATAAAATGTCTAAGAGCTGGCTAAGTTGAACAGGACCAGAGGGAAATTCCAAAGCCTAATTTTATCCTCTTAAGTATCTAGATATATAGACATGTTTGCAGAAATATTTTCCATTCACATGATGGCTACAGTATTAATTACTATCTTACAACATGCTGCTAAACACACACAAACACAAAGGCGTATGTTTCAACAGAGTAAATTCTACACTGCTGATGGTGGGGAAATGAGACACACAAGAAGAGGCTTTCAACGAAAACCAAGATGGTTTTCATATATAAAAATCATCCACACAGTAATAAGCCTTTGACTCCTAGTTTACTTGTGTGATAGGTCTGCAATACCAGAATATAAAGGCAGAGGGAATAACACGATTCTATGGAGAGTGGTACTTTCAGGTGATAGTATCTTGCACAAAGCATCTTGTGGTAAGTGCTCGATTTGCTTATATAAGCCAGAAGCTAAACAAAAAAACTTAACATTGCAACAGAACAGGCAGCTCTTGAGCATTCATCTGCTCACAACACTAACAGCTAGGAGGAGCAGTAGCATAAGCACACGTTCCAACACTCTTTTTTGTAATAGCAATCATCAACCCACGAGAACATGGTATAATAATTAAAAAGGATAGGAATTACACTTTCTGTGAAGCCCTGCTCTCCTCTTACTCACAGAACCGTCAGACTTTCAAAGATAGTTACTTTAACTTTAATATCCTGTATTCTGGAAGGTGAAACAAGCTGATTTCAAAACAGTCAAGTTTCTTCTAACACTCTTTTTATCTCCATTGTCCACTCTGCTTCAACAGCAACCCATAATTTGCACTCATTTCCAAGTGATGCCAACGCACTTCTTGGGCTGCCTGGCAACAGGAGTTTTACTTGTAAATCTCCTCTCCAGTGACACACTCCCCTCCTCCAGTACTCAAGAAAGTGTGGAATAGCTGAAGCTATTTATCTTCATTTCGCTGAAGACTTTCACAAGGTGTTGAAAAAATACCAGAAAACCAACCTTGAAGCAAATCTGTGCTTGCATGCACTTTTTAGTCTTGTTATGAAATTGGGTTCACAAAGTAAGTTTAAGTAGTGACCTTCTAACTTTGAACAGATTAAAAGCTTACACATAATGTGTAATTTTATACATACAGGCAAGCAGAAGGTTTTTAATATGAATCTGTAAAAAGTAAAGCTGCCACAGTACTTTTAAAGCTTAAAATGGTAAGCTGTTCTAAAAGGAAAGCTGCCATGGATATTTAGCACCAGTATTTATAATAGAAAACAGAATTCAAAACTTATAGTTTGAAAGTTGGGGGGAAAAAAAGCAGTATGAAGAAGCTATCTACCAGCAACCATTTTTCACTCCTTGCTTGTTTTTCTAGAACAATCCAGACACTTGGAAATACTTTCTCAGTTGCACCGTGGTAACAGGTGCCATAATCCATACGTAAATGTTCTTAACAGACCACAATCCAGAACCAATGACACCTTGGGAAAACTACTTCATTCACAAGACTTGTAATCTCATGAAAAGTAATTCAGACTGATCTCTAAAACTTGCAAGCTAAAGCATGGAAAGAGAAAAGGACAAAAACAGCCAAAATACTCACTGACAGAGTATAAGCATAATGCTCTTCCTTATTGAAACTACAAAGGAACAGAATGAAACTCAAAAACACATTGCAGTTTTCAGGAGAACAGGAAGTTGTCCTGCAAAAACATCAGAGTTTCAAATTAGGTCTCACAGCAGGGATATGCTTAAGTCCTACATATGCCAGGATCCCAATAAAGGTGGAACCTTATGAAGGTGATTACTTAGCTTTAGGGTAATCCAAGTTTAAAACATTATTTTTAAGGATACATTCGCTTGCAGATTTTATACCCTGGCATAAAAATACATACTTCACCACATGCTATGACACATAAAGCAAACTTTGGGTTCCCCACCTCCAATTCAGTTTCCAGATGAAACATGTTAGATGTAGCCCACTCCGCCTAAATAAAAAAATGTTCATCTACAGACTTTCTTGCCATTCAGGTACCAAATCCTGTATATGCACTGTTCTGTCAAGCACTTCTCTCTCCATTTGGCAACAGACAATCCAGAGACATGTTAACAGGCAATTATCAGGAGGGTCTATACCACCCCAAATCTGTTTGTTTTGGTGAAAATGGCAACTTGCCCAAATCTTGCTATACTCATCCTAGATAGCTGTGTGCTTTCTCAATGTCTCAGCTGTAGCAGCAGAAAACCCACACCAATATGCCACTTTCCCTTCTCCAATGCTCTTTACATGTGTCAGTAATGTCTATCACTGTGGTATCTAGCTATAAAGATTAAATACCACATATCAGAGATGTGAGACACTTCCTGAGAAGGGAAATGAATGCTTAAGTTTGCAGAGCATTTTGTAGTTTTGACTACTAGTTTTGATTTAGTAACTGTTTTCTTAGTTTTCATTCACCTTCTTGTCCCCTCTCTCTCTCCCCTTCCCCAAACCAAAGGAAAGCCAGTGTTACCAGCTTTCTTCTCACAAGGCAGAAAATACACTTCCTCATCCCCTCCTTGAGAGAGCATTAATAACAGTCTACGGACAACAAACATACTGGCTAGAGCCTTAAAACTCAAACAGAAAAATAATTATTTAACTTGAGCAAGTTAAATGTAAGCAGCCAGCTACCACATGCCAGCATAAAGTTTTCCTCATCAAACTCAGCACTTCAGAATATTTAAGACTACATGTGCTAGCAAAAAAGTACTAATCCACCCCTGTTCAGACAAATCCGAACATACCAAAGGATTCGGCTGTCTTGGGGCTGTGGACTGTGAACTTCCCATGATGCTCTGCTCTTTCTCAAGAGCTGCCAAGTGTATAAACTGTTCCCATTATTTACTCACAGATTAACAGTTGGTAAATTGGTCCCAGGGAATTGCTGAAGAATTTTCCTTATAACCATTTCCCTTGCTTACAAAANAAAGCCAACCACACAACGTCTTCCACCCCCAACCCCCAACCCTGAATGAATGTGAGAACTTCCTGCACTCAGAACAGCATGAATAGACCTGGCAAGTAGTCAGGGAGATAGTACAGGCCCATGAATACTCTGAATTCAGCTTCTGTGCTGCCGCTAAATTAAAGGAATTCAGGAGCCTCACAAAGGCTTGGTTATTTAATTATATTATAAAATAAAAGGCTGAATCTATTAGACAGCATACGAAAGAAACCCTCTCCCCGAGTGCCTGCGCAGAACAAGCAGCCCCAGTGACTCTGCCTAACCTTCTCCCTCTCCTCAGGGTGATGTCACCACCACACTGCTGCCAGATCCAGCAGAGCTGCCGACGGTGGCAGAGCACTGCTCTACCTGCAGGCAAGAGCCCTCAGCAGCTAGTCTGAGACAAACCGTGCTTCTCTACCACACAGGGTTTTGCCTTTGCTCTTCACTCACCACAAGACTCGTGACACTTGCAAGCAAGATACAAATGTATTTAACTCTGTTAACTGGATGAAGTCATACATCAGCACTGAAACCCTCTTTCAAGTTCAAGTGCCTTCAGAAAAAACCAAAGCACACACATTAGTAAGAGTAACAACTACCAGTAACCAGCGAGATGCGAAAACTTTTTTTCCCCCAACCATGTGCTACCTTCCCCCCGTTGTAACTGCCAAGGAACAAATGTACTCAGCAATTTGCCTTACGAGTCATTAGGCAACAAAGTCAGAGCAGCCTCCTCTAACTGAGGACTCTGTTGCTCATCAAATCTCTCAACAGCCTCATATACACAAGAGAAAATGGATAGGGCAAGAATAGCACAGAGAGGGAAAGATCAAAATGACCCAGAGCACTGCGCACTCCTTTTCACAGTTCAGCTGGCCATGCTTGTATTTGGGAACCCAGGCTGGTACACGTGAGACAGCAGCACCTCACCCTTGTGCCTTGTCAGAAAGGCAACAGCCCTACATGTCATCAAATCACAGTGAAATGCTCAGGGTAGTGGCCGTGCTGGCATGGCCTAATGAGACCTGCAACAAGCTACCACCACACTTTTCACTACCAAGAAGGGAAGCAAACGTTCCTATCCAGAGCAAAACCGCCAGGTGTGCCTCCCTGCAGACAGGCCCACAGGAGTGTATTCTCCTCAGCATCAGCTGCCAGAAGGACAACTGTAACTCCAGTGTGGAGGAGCAAATGCACAAGAGAATCCAGAAAGACAGAACAGGATGTTTATGCATGAACCATAAGACAAGCTTTGTCTAATATTTCATTAGGAAAATAAGGGTATTGCACTATTTTCCTGCTACAGATGAAGACATGGTTATATTCAGACATTTCTGCTACAAAAAGGTTGGTGGGTTTATAAAAATAAAAAATGGGCATAAAAGACTTTAGGCCACAGCATTTGTTTTGGTATGGACAGCATCTACATTAGGTATGAAAGTTAGACATTAGTCTCCAGCCATCTTCAGACAACCATGGAAAGCAGTATAGTCATGTCTACAGAGAACAGCCAAAAAAGTTTTCAGCTGAGAAGATGCTGTATATGAAAATTAGTGGATACAAGCTGAAGCAAAACCTGAATGTGAAAAATGAAAAGAAAATGTGAAGAAAAAGGCCAGTGCAACCAGAAATCAATAGTGCCAAGGCAAAATTGCTGAAGAACCTATAGAAGAGCATGTTAAATACCATCTCTAATTAAGGATTACCTATGCACACAGTAACAGAACAAACTTGAATTAACAATACCACATCTGGTAGGCAATTCCCCAAATCCAACTGCAACACGGTTAAGAATCTCACAAAATAAAGAATACATAGATGCAAGAATAGTTCACCTCTACAAAAATTACAGTTGTTTTTGTCTTCACCAGGGACAAGGACACATAGAATCATAGAATAATCTGAGTTGTAAGGGACCCACAAGGGTCATTGAAGTCCAGCTCCTGACCTGGCACACAACAGCCCCAAGAATCATACCATGTGTCTGAAAAGGTTTTCCAAACACTTCCTGAACTCTGGCAGGCCTGGCGCCATGACCACTTCCCTGGGGAGTCTTTTCCAGTGTCCAGGCACATTCTGGTGGTTTCCTAACATACAGCCTAAACCTCCCCAACACAGCTTCATGCCATTCCCTCGAGTCCTGTCACTGGTCACCAGAGAGATTAGTGCCTGCTCCTCAGCTTCTCATTGGGAGGAAGCTGTAGGCTGCAATGAGGTCTCCCCTCAGTCTCCTCCAGGCTGAACAAATCAAGTTGACTCAGCTGCTCCCCATAAGGTTTCCCCTCTAGATCCTTCACCATCTTTGTAGCTCTCCTTTGAACTCTTCCCAATGGCTTGAAATCTTTCTTACACCGTGGTGCCCAAAACTGCATGCAATATTCAAGGTGAGGCTGCACCAGTAGAGAGAAGAGCAGGACAATCCCCTCCCTCAACTGGCTGGCGGTGCTGTGCCTGATGCACCTCAGGATGTTGTTAAGCCCTTTTGGCTGCAAAGGCACACTGCTGACTCATATTCTACTTGCCATTGACCAAGATCCCCAGATCTCTTTCTGTGATGCTTCTCTCCAACCTCTCGTTCCCCAGGCTGCGTGCATATCCAGCATTCCCACACTCCAGGTGCAGAATCTGGCACTTGGTCCATTGAAATTCATATGGTTGGTATGCAATCCTCTTCTGGACAGAAGTTTGAACACCGAGGTCCTGGGACCTGCCTACCAGGAATCCTACCTTTTTTGGGGCTACAAGAGGAGACTAGACTTTCCCTGTACAACACTCCCTAGCAGCACTTTCACTCACAATTCAGAAAGGACAATGATTGTTAACTGCATGTTTTCATGCCTAGCTTAGCTGGTGAGAGCAAACATGAGAGCAGTGCCAAATGCTGAATCTCCTCCATGTCTGCTGTACACATTCCTAAAAAGCAGAAGCTTTAAGGATGTGCTGCATGTATACCACTGTTCACAAGTCAGTCTAACACTAAAGAATAAGTACATCCAATTCTACGTTCAAAGGCTAAAACAGCATGAACTCTTCTACCATCAGCCACAATTCTTACTATCCAATATCAGCCTTTTTTTCCTTTATTTCATAATCAGTTTACAAATTCTTATAACAGACAACCCAGGCCACAATCCTTGCCTTTTAAAACCCCACATTTGCTTGAGATGCTCTGCTGGAAGAACAGGACATGTGACACAGGACTTTTTATTTAAACAAAAAAACCCTAAAAACTTTTCAAATGCTTATTCCTGTAATATGAATGTACAGTACACCTTAAACTGCTTTAAGGCTCTCTTCTTTTCATCTCTTTTGACTACACTGTTGCCTGATCCTACATTGTTGACATATACAGACAGCAATTTGTTACAGCCATGTGCTGTGACTCTCTGGAGAGAATTTTACTTACTTATTTTGCAGCCCTGTGTTAGCCACGCTAGAACAAACGTTCTTCTCCACAAGTAATGCAGCGGAACTTTTTGATACACAGCCTTACAGATAGAGGCACAGGAGAATGAGGAACACACAAAGAAGCCTGCTGATACATGCATATTGAAAAGAAACCCCTCAAAACCTTCAATAAGAAGACTCAAAATGTACCAAATGGTTGAGTTGGTAAATGCATCCAAGAATGTCCAAAAACTTCCAGTAGAAAAAGGAAGAGGAAAAGAGGAAAAAAAAAAAAAGGAAAAAGGAAAAAAAGGGGGAGGGGAAAAAAAACAAAAAGGAAAAACAGCAAAAGAAGAAAAATAAATGCACTGCAGAAAAAGACAAGTAGAAAAAAGAAGGAAAAAAATAAGGCAAAAGGGGTGAGAAGGATCTACAGTTGATCTCTGCTTTGCAATCTGCTGACACTCTCAAGACAGTACTGTTCACAATCAAGGTGACAAATCTGCATTCCCCACTTCCACAGTGTAAGTAAGCAGTATTGGTTATTTTCCAGGAACTCAAAACACATCTCCTATTAACACAGAACTGAAGCAGCAAGAGATGCTGAAACTGCTCACACTCCAGTGGAGCACTGCACAAAGGATCATATCCCACCCTGTGTTGTAAATTAAGCATCAAATATACCTCGGGTTCCAGCAGACTGTTTTATCCAGAGAAACATTTACTCAGACACTCACAGAAGAACATGGCCTAGTCCACTGTAGGCTACAAGCTGTCTTAATCTCTGTACTACAGTATCTAGTGATACTGATCAGTATATTTTCCTTCTAGATTTCAATTAGAAGAAGCTGCAAGTTTCAAAATAAACTAGGATCTTTTATCATCACAAGGATCCAGAAAATAAGCATTCTGAAGCATTTTTCTTACAAGAGACACATCCAATATGTAACCTGTAAAGCAAAATAAGTAAAAAAATTTAATGTTCTCTTGTCGTATTAGCAGGAATTAAAGTTGTCATTTGATTAAGGAGATTAAAGAGACACACACCAAGCAGTTCTCAGTGCTATAGTCTAATCTTAGCAGGGATGAATATGCTTATAGAGATGATACCATTGTTCTGGAACTCACGAAATGGAAATGCTATCTGTATTTGATAGTCTGAAATGTACCACATTAATCTTCTGTTTATTCACAGGGAATATACAGACTATAAGTTCTAATGTAACTGATACAGAGAAGGGACATGTTTTTCATGCCATCAAACAAACCCACCCATCCCACCCAAAAAACAAAAACCGAACAAACAAACAAAAAGGAAAAAAAAATTTAAAAATGAAATATAAAAAAAGATACAACTCATCCCCAGCAACTTCCCAGAGCTTGGACATTTTGAATTTTTTCAGTCAGTCTTTTATTAGTTATGACACCCAAAGCAAAAAAGGTTAACTGCTTGCTCTGAAAGGGTATAAATTCAGGTCTACTTCTAAATAATCCATTTTTAATCCACACAACCATGCTTCTACCAAGACAGTACAGTAAAAGGCCTCAACTCAGGAATAATTTTGTATAATTACATACTGCACAGCTTTCAACAAACTCCTGTTTGTATTTCTGAAACGTTAAATTGCATCTCCCACACATATATGATTAACTTCTCTTTGAGACACATCCTGTTTGCAACCTGCAAACTATCATGCTTTAGCGTTTGTGGCCACAAAATACTGGTATCAGAAGAAACCAAGACCTCCTAGACAGTTAACTTCAGTTCATTAGACATGCTAGCCATCTTCCAGATGTTCCACCACTTCATTCTTAACACTTTGTCATTAACGTCTTTATTTCATCAGACAAGCTTCACAGCATGAAAGCAAACAGACGTAGATGCAGAAAGTCAACAGTGATACATAGTAATTATGCCTGAGACAACCTGAAAAGTTTCATAAATAAAATGGTTGCTCACTGATGTCCCCTAGAGGTCTGTCTGTCCCACTAAGCAACACACAGAACATGGAAAAATATCTTCCTCCATCACTTACTAGTCCTGCACTTCAGCCACAACAACCCCATGCAGAGCTACAGGCTGTGGGCACAGGCTGGAAAGCTGCCAGGTGGAAAAGGACCTGCGGGTGCTGGTTGACAGCAGCTGAACATAAGTCAGTGTATGCTCAGGTGGCCAAAAAGGCCAACAGCATCCTGGCCTGTATGAGCAATAGTGTGGCCAGCAGGAGCTGGGCACTGATTGTCCCCCTGTACTCGGCACTGGTGAGGCTGCACCTGGAATCCTGTGTCCAGCTCTGGGCCCCTCACAGCAAGAAGGACATTGAGGGGCTGGAGCACGTCCAGAGAAGGGCAATGGAGCTCATGAGGGGTCCGGAGCACGAGTCTGATGAGAAGTGACTGAGGGAGCTGGGGTTGTTCAGGCTAGAAGAAAAGAAGGTGCAGCAGGGACCTTATCACTCTCCATAACTGTCTGAAAGGAGGATGTCACCAGGTGGATGGCGGTCTCTTTTTCCAGGCAACAAGACAAGAGGAAATTGCCTCAAGCTGCACCAGGAGAGACTGAAGATGGAATAAGGAAGAATTTCTCCACTGAAAGGATGGTCAGGCATTGGAACAGCCTGCCCAGGAAGGTGGTGAACTCACTATCCCTGGAAGCATTCAATAAACAACAGGACATGGCACTTAGTGCTTAGTTGGCATGGAGGTGCTCAATCAAAGGTTGGATTCGATGACCTTGGAGGTCTTTTACAACCTCCGTAATTCTACAAATTTGAGTCAATAATCATAAAAGAATTCACGATAAGATGTCACTGGTTCAGCTGACCAATCATCTAATAAGCAAGTAGATTGCACACGTAGTTAGTTTTGCTGCTTGTAGGACTCTAAGCACAAACGCAGTGCTCCTACTTACTATCTGCTGTAAGAAAAAGGTTAGAGAATCCGGCAGTAAGATAAAACAAGTGCTTGAATGAGAATAACAAAATGTCACTGTACAGACAATTCTGATCAGAAAACTCACTGTCCACTTAGATACTTACAACTTTCAAGGCAGCTATAAAACTGATGAGAGCTGCTTAGATACAGCTCCTCCTTGGCGTATATAAAAGCAAAATTGCTGCTGGTAAGGACTTCCAAGCTTTTCTGTACCATTTATATTAGAGGCAATAATAGTTTGAACTAGGCATAGCTATTGTTTAAAGAAGCATCCAGCTTTTTCAAAGGAAAAGAGTCAGAATTATTCTCATTAACTGAAGGTGCCTGAATCACAGGTTTTGTTCTACCCTTAATGCCGCATCTATATTCTCTCCTCCCCAGAGCACACATTCAGAAAAGGAGTGGCCTGCTACTTAACTTAATCACAGGTCTTACTATCTCTTTCTCTTTGGATACAAAGCTTCATAAATCAAACAAACAGGAAGAGAAATTGCATTCAGATTACATAATGAGGTTTATGTAAATTGCACCTACAGCCCAGGGTCCTGAACTTCAAAGGCATTCCAGCTCCTCATTACCTCCTGGACCAAGACCCATTGTTTTGTCTTTATTTAAATAAGCTGGCATGGCATTTGAAGTGCTCGAAGATGAGAAGAACCGGTTCAAGTAGCTATTATGGGCTTTTGAGAATTATGACTACAATCCAGAGCCTAGTAAAGCTGAAGATTCCCGTTGCCACTGCACAAGACCAAGAACAATCAACACCCTGCAGAAGAACAAATTTACCTCTGGCCCACAAAAACATGTTGAGTTAAACTCTAAAAATCTTGTCCACTTACACAATTTTCATTTTCCTTCTACGAAGAACTAAACTAGACAAAACTAGAGAGAAAAATTCCCTGAAACTCAGTATTTTGCATCAATATGTAAATAGTTATTCTTAGCTGTCAAATCGAGGAACACAGTTAGTTGAGCAATGAGTATTTTCAGCATCCCTCCAAATAAGTCAAAGCCAGCTGGAAGAAATTTTACTTCCCTATCAACAGAAAAAGCTTCAAAGAAGAGTATGCTACATTGTGAAATTAAATGACTTCACTCCAGGAGGTCTTTCTTTTGGATTTAACAGTTGTCATTTTTAAATGCAATGTCCTTCAAAGAACAATTTTTGGCCCCTAAATAATGGGGGGATGGAGCAGGAAGGGGGGGTACAAAACCCCGAAGAGATTATGTACCATTCCCATTCTTTCAGATATACTTAACCCCATTCATGGGAGCAGAAAGTCTCAGCCATCAGACCCCAAGGTGAGGACTAGCTAGCTAGCTAACCAGGGAAGCAAAAGGAATCCTGGGTAGGGCAACTGACATAAAGAACTTGGACTATCCACTTACGTAATCAAATGATTTTATGTGACAGTGGCAGGGAGTACAGAGGGCCCTGGTGACCACATCCATAGCAAGTAACAGAGAAGACCCCAAAGCACGACTACTGACAGTGCCTTCTTTAAAAAAAAACAAACACCACAGTGGCTGTGCCAGCACAGACACCACAGAAAACCAGTTCTACCATTCATTTCGCCGACCTGAAATCCTGAACAGAACTTCAGCAAAACATACTATTGTTATATACTATTCTTATTCATTTAAAACTCGCATACATCCCTCCATGATGGTTCAACAGCTGCCGCATTCCAAACAGCAAGTAATGTTTTTTCTTTAACAGGTTATCATATAGCACACTCATATGATAAAAAGTAAACAAAGAGTTAAATAAAATATATCAAAAATAACAACACTTAAGTTTAAAATTCTCAGATACTTAAGGTGACTTCAGTATGTATCAGCAATCAGTGGGAAAATGTTGAATTCAAATTTGCCACGAGTTATTTTTAGAAAGTGGTATCTATGTCAGGATACCACAGTGGATAAATGCCAGACTAATTGAAAAAAAATAACTAATCTACAATGAATACAGGTTATTTTCTAGTGAAAAACGTACAGATTATTCTCACAAAAAAGGCAATGCTACAGCTAATTCAACTGCTCAGAAAAGCTATTTAAGGACAAAAGTTACACAAAGGATAAAACTTGGCACTTTGGAATGAAGCACAAAACTGAAAAATCTAGAATTTTCACAGAAATTTTCTGCCATAAAATTTATAGACCTTAACTACCTCAAATCTATACACAACTCCGACACTACCATGCAGTTGTAATTTTAACAGGTTTCCAATCTCTCAGATGATTTTCATAAGAAAGATATCATTGGTTTTTTTTAAATGAGGACCATTGTCCTTCTGTGATGTTTCTTAAATATCCTGTGAAGGGCTTAGTGTTTCAGAATTCCTGTCTTAGAGCCAAATATAGAAAAAGTTAAGACACATTCATTTTTCAGTGAGTTTAAAACTTTTTAGTTGTTTATGAAGATCAGTTGCATTTCTTTTAGAACATCTCAGAGAAGTAAAAACTAAGCTGGAATCGCATGGCCAAGACAGTGAAGTTTACAAACCATAATATATTTTGGTAGACCCCACCCCACCCTACCCTTTTGACTTGGGTTAAATTTCCCCACACAAACTGTAACTGACTTGAAGCATCAAAATCTATTCCATTTGAATACATATACACAAAATATTTTACCAAAATACCCTCACAGGCGACTACAGCATTCAGTTCTTTGGGTTAAAGAATACAGTTACTACAGAGCTACTCCAGATAAACGGCTTCCCAGAGCGCAAATCCTCATTTGAGCAGAAGTTCTAAAATAGAGCAATGAAACTGACTCAAGGGAAGCTGAAAACAAGTACAGGAGCACTTTGATCTGAACTAAAATGCCAGTGTGCCCCATTCCACAAGCAGCAAATTAATGAAACACTGCAGACTAAGTCAAACTACCTTTGCCTCTGTCCAAGGCGAATAGAAGGTCAGTCTTTGGTTTCTTTTTCTCCTCCTAAATTAATATACTAATAGTTATTCAAAATCATCACCCCTTAAGCACAGAGGGAAATGAAGCTGTAAGCATGTGAGGCACAGGTTCCCTCCAAATTAGAAAGCTGAGTATAAGAAGTAGCAGTCTCCAGGATTTCCATCTCTAAATTTCTATTCTATGGAATTCTGTATGTATATATTTTTCAAATTGACCTGCCTAGGCAAGTTATCTTATACACGCCTATTTTCTACAGGACCACTTAAATAACAAATAAATATCTCTTTATACTATTTTATAAAGAGATTTTTTTTAACTATCAAAGTAGTTTTTGATAGTTAAATTTGGATCAAATTAATCCTTTTTTTTGTACTATTAAGTAGTACCTTCCCAAGAACCATGTAGTGCTTTAGATGCATAGCAGTCTGTCAGTGTCCTAATAGAACAGATGGATGCTTTAATTAGAGAAGGGCTCTTAGGTATATCAGCAATTCCATCATCAAGAGGATGTTTATACCATTTTTTTAAAAAAAAGGGGGGGAATATAAAAATTGCAAGAGGAACAGTATCAAAATACATTAAGAGAAAAAAAAGGAAAAAGAATGCCGTGTTCTGTGAAGAAATTCAGCTCCTGGATGTACCAAATTAGGTACTACATATTCAGTATATATAGTAACTGCTATGTACATCACACTAAAATCTCCCGTGTCAGTACTTAACACGTACTTAAGTTATGGATGCTAGCCAGGAGTACAACAGAATTTAAAACTTGCAAAGACCATTGTACTTAACAGCTGTCACATACCAAAGCTCAGCTGCGGCTGCACCAGCATTCCAGCATTATCTGCATGGCTCCTCCTGCTAGGAGCCTGAGAGTCCCCCTGAAAGCTGTCTACCTCAGAAAGACCCCATTCCAACAGAAGATAAGCAAACGGCTATGCATGTGAACAGGTGGAGCCAGCCAAAGGCAATGCAACCATTTTAAACTTTCCTGCGGAGCAGAACTAGAAATGTCATTACCTTGGGACCGACATGGACCAAGCCCAGATTTAAATGTTACATAGCTGAAAAGTGAGTTTCCCAAAGAGGAAAATTCTAGGCATTACTTCTCTCTGCAGGAGATGCCAACACATAAACGATTACAAGGTAAAAGAATGTTCATCCGAGTCACGTTAGGAAGAAAAAAAAATTCAGGATCATAGCTGCCCTAGGCAGGGGTTGTTTTTCCTTTCGGTTTCAGACAAGTTCACGGAGACCTCTCCTGTCCAATCACACCTGCAAAAACACATCCATTCACATTAATGTGAATTAATTCCTTTCATGTTAAAGATATGAGATGTCAGAACTATGTCAAGTGCTCCAAAAGCAGCTCTTTAGGGCACAGCTGTTCTCCCACACTTAATAATAAAAAGAGTGCCTTTGGCATGCTTCCCCCCCATAATGGTACTTAGTCACCTTAAATTGAGTTTATCAATGTATTAAATAGCTGAACTGAGTTATTCACCAAGCAGCACAAACAGCAGCCAGCAATTCGATACATTCCCCAAAGCTCTGCATTGCCAGGCGCCTGGCACCTTCTAAACTGAGCATCTAAAATCGTGTTTCCATTCATCTAGCTGGAAGTCTTAGTATGACCCCAACTATAAGGTGTACTTTTTTTTAGAGAAGGCAAGCAAATCAAATTGCTCAGAGCACTGCAACTGATCCTGTCACAAGATCTTCCCCCCCTTTTCTTTACTGGACAGAACAACATTCCTTATGCCATACTTCAAGACCAAGCTAGATTCATTTTTCTTCACAGCTTTCTAAAAGGACACGTGAGTCAAAAGGATCTCTTCCCAAATAACATCTGACAGCCAGATGCAAAATTAACACTCTTAATTACATCTGGCATTTCTTAGTATTCTGCCCATAGGCAGTCACCTACTGAAAAAGTGATATATTTGATGATACCAGCAGGTGCAGAAGCCCTATGTCACATCAGGGGGCAGAGAATTTAATGGTGGCCAAGTGCCAGAATCAGAAACAACATCACCTTTCAGCACTAAAACAAAAAAGCCTCAAACATCCATTGTACTGAACCAGTGTCCAAGACCAGGATCATATTGCTCACACTCCTTGCCATGCAGAAGCTCCAGAACATAGCACTGCATATAATTCCATGCTCATTTCTCATCTAAAACAAATAAGCAGTTTTGCAGCTTTTAATGAGATTGTTCTATTAGTCTGTTTTTCCTTCTACATGCCAATTATCAGGACATCAAGGCCACTGCCACAATAATTATTGTTACAAAGCAATAAGGAATACTATAACTTGTTTGCAAGAAGTCTTCTGGATCCCAGCCACTCCTGAGGGTTTAGGAATAGTTTAGGAAGTCTGACCTAATTGGTCTCCCAGAGACAATATCACTGCACTAAGGATTCTTACAGAAATTCTGTAATTCAGTCACACAGTATCTCAGCAGAAAGGTACTTAACCATGTCCTTTCAAATAGATATTAAGTATTTCAATCTTTGAGGACATTATCTTTTGTTAAGATAGATTTCAACAGAGAGAAAAATTGACATGCCTGACCAATCACTAACGCCCAGTTTTGCTCAAGTTGATGCTACAGGAAGCAGGATCAGGTCGTTAAAGCTGTAAGGGATTTTGTTCTAGCAGTGGTGTTATCCATTTAATGCTTCAGTGTCAAGACACTGACAAAATCAACCACATTCACACTCTTAAGGAAGAAAATGAGAGGAGACACCAGAATAAATATGCACTAACCAGATTCTGAAACAAACCAAGGCAATGTACAGGAAGCACTTTTATCTTCTTACTGTCCCATTTTGGTTTTGAGGGTTTTTAAAAGACCAGATATTTCATTTACAGAATATTTGTGGACTACTATTTATTAAGAAAACTGTTTTGTCATAGCAGAAAAATCTGATTCTCTGCAGTTCTCCTAGCAATATTTTTTTAATCTGTGTTTTCCAGATTCCACAATGGGAAAAATTACCAGCCTACAGCAATCACTAAAACTATTTGCTGTATTGTCTTATGTGGAATTTTTAATGGTAAGTTTCAGTACAGTCATCTTCCAGTCTTAAAACTGTCTCTCCTCAGAAACAAAAAACCCCGAAGTCATCACCTTGCTCTCTTCTTCTCTCCCCACTCCAGGAGGATTAGGTGAAAGAATTCCTTTTAGAAGCAATGCAATAAATCCAAACTAGGTTCACATCAGTAAAAGAGAAGTATCACCAAATCCTACTGAGATAGCTTGCAGGAAATTACAGGGATAGAGATGCTAGTGGTTCTCTATCCATTGGGACAAGCTAGGCCACTTAAATCAACGAAGTCCTAGGCAAACAGGAAATCAGTTTTAAAGCTTTCCTTAGGGTATGATCCTGGAGAATCATTTATTAAAAAGGTATTTCTCCTAAGCAAAACACTTAACTTTGGGGCCAAAAAAAATTGCTCCCCTTTCCAGTGTAATTTGGTGTGTATTCTTTTTAAGTGTCTCTCCTGCCCTCCCTTTCATCTTTGGGTTGTGTTTGTATAAAATAAGGAAGCAGAGATAACTTGCCAAGATAGTTACATAAAATCAGTATAATTACGTGTCAGTAATATTTTCTTAGCTGTTTTTGGCTGGTCTGGTACCTTAGACGCTGCAACCTTTCTGTTACAAGCACCTGATCACAGGTGTTTTAGATGCTGATCACAGATCCTCTCAGAGATAAGGATTTCAAAAAACGCTGCACTTTTGAAGTACAGAGGCATACTTGTTAGCATATGAACTTGCGTAAGAAATTTGCATTAATTTAATCCTATGTATGTTCACAGAAATATCCTTCTATCCAGTAGTTTTGTACAAGGAAGTCTAAAATCTACGAGCTACATTAGCAGTCAAGTTGAGACAGTGAAATAAAACAAAGTTGGAACATCCTCATTTAGCATATATAATTAATCATTTAATGCATTAAGACTACATGCAAACAGGCCTAACTGTGTGTAAGACTTCGCTGTTTCCTGATTGTGTTTTCTTTAGAACACATCCTGTTAGAAAAGGAGGCACACAGCTGTCCCAATTTAAAACACATGTGTGCATCACCATTTAATGGTGGGGTGGGACTGGAA
The DNA here is from genome assembly GCA_013397155.1 of Irena cyanogastra. Taxonomy (NCBI): domain Eukaryota; kingdom Metazoa; phylum Chordata; class Aves; order Passeriformes; family Irenidae; genus Irena; species Irena cyanogastra. Next base: position 497,555 of record VWZV01005811.1, read on the forward strand.
ATAAAGGAAGCAAAGTCCCTCCCAGCATCACCTGCTGACTTCCATCCTCAAGAGCGGGCAAAGAAACACAAAAGACCATAATCACGATCTGAAAAAAAATAGTATTTTAAGCTACTTTCTAACCCCAATGCATCTAACCTATTTCTGTCAACTTCTTTAACAAATACTACTTTTGCACTTACGCCAGGGTCATTGTACAATCAGAAAAATCTAAAGAAAAGATGAATTGACCACTTGCCACCACTCCCACATTCTCTTCTGAATAAAAAAGGGCACTTATCCAGCGTACTGTTCTCCTTCCCACCCCACCATTACCGACTCGTTTGCCATTCAGCGGAATTCACTCGAGAAAAGAATCTCTGTATTTTTCAGAGTTAAAGCACTAAATTCTCACGGTTCATTGAAAGACCATTCTGCTCAGCCAACCCAGCAAGGGGATGGATGGCATGTGCTACTTTGCTAGCATGACCTCATCTCAGGATATCACGTTTACCTGTTTCACAAGAAAACTTACATCGTATCTGAATGCACACTTGGACCTTAAACAAAGTCTTCTTTTTGAAGATATGTACGGGATAGTTAAGACCCAAGAAGTTCCGAGATTACAGTAAGTCTTTTACACAAATCAACTCAACTGACACACAAAGTATTTTTAAACCTCCCCTAAAACTGCAGAAGGTTGCATAATTTCAACGTGGGAGCTAACTTTTCCACCCAACACTCTCCAAATTCTATACTGTATGTTGTAACAGCAAAGCTGCATTACAGAGCTTCTCCCTTTTCATCATAAAGGTTTTGACCATCCCGCTTCCAAAGACCATGACCTGCGCTTCCCTACTTCTCTCGCTTGCTGCCCTCAGTCTCTCAGTGAAGTCCCACCACTCTAAAAAATGGGGAAAACTCTGGGAAAAACTGATGCCAACAACGCAGAAAGCCAAGCGCATGATTTTGTTTGCAGGAATGCACCGCTCTCAGCTCAGGCATCCGCGCACCCTGTACTGCTGTAACCTATTTCAGGACCAAGAACTGCGGGGCTTCTCCCTTGGGAGCGAGCCGGCCGTGCCCTCGGCTCAGCGATGGAGCGGGCTCGATGCCCCCCGGAACGAGCACACAGCTCCACTAAACCGTGAGCGAGCTGCCGGCATCCCACAAACATTCGGAAGGAACAGCCTCCGACCTCCCGTGCCCGGCAGCGGCACCGATGCAATTCCTCGTCACCAGGGAAAGCAGTAGTAGATTAAGGCTGATTTAACCTCGAACGCCCAGTGCCGCTGCTGGGAACGGGAAAACAACACAAGCGCGACCTCCATTACCGAGGCGCTGAAGGAAGGGGAGGCTTGCCCCGGGCACAGCGCTGGAGCAGCCTGAGCGCCGCTGACACCGCGGCTTCTCCCAGCAGCCGGCTCGGGGCAGCGCTTCTCGCCGCCGCCGAGGACCTCCCGGCACGGCCCCTCCCCGGCGCGGCGCGGAAACACCCGCGAGACGCCTTCCCCGTGACAGAGGACAGCCCCGGGCCACCTTCCCCGTGACAGGAGACAGCCCGGCGGAGGAGCAGCGCCCAGCCGTCCGCACGCCCTCCGCTCACCCCGGTGCCCGCCGCGTCAACAGCCGGGGCGGTGGGCGCGGCTCGCACCCCTTCCCCACGGTCGCCCCCCGGCCCCGCTCACCAGCGTAGAAGCGGATGAGGCAGCCGGTCTCCGAGTCCATGCCCTCCTCCTGCACCCGCCACAGGTCCCGGAAGCCCAGCTGGGAGAGGTAGTCGTTCTGGATCTGCAGCGGCTTCTCATGGGCCTCCAGCCGCCGGCTGGTCTCCCCGTGCAGCTGTACATACAGGGCGGGCGGCCCCGCTGGCTGCTCCCGCCCGCCGGCCGCGCCCGCCGGCACCCCCACTGCCCGCCCCGGGGGCAGCTCCTCCGGGCAGGGGGGGCC
>VWZV01005811.1:500133-534440 GCA_013397155.1 Irena cyanogastra
GGGGTGGGGGGGATTACGTAGCAGCCGCGGGAAGCATTCCGCCGGTGCCTGGCTCAGTCCCGCTGCCCGGCTGCCGCCAGCGCCATTAGGGAGGGCGGGAGGCAGGCGAGGAGCGAGCGATCCCGCCGCCGTCCGCCGCTCCCCGCGCGCGCGCGGCTCATGAATATTAACCAGCCCACGGGGAGCGAGGGAGGCTCGCGAGGGTGACGCCACCGCTCGCGCGGCGGGGCGGGGCCTCGCCGATAAACACAGCGTGACTCCCAGCCGGCCCGGGCGGCGCGCGGGGGCCGCTGGGAGCTGTAGTCCCGCGGAGGCCGCAAGTCCCGGCAGTCCTGCGGCTTCCCGCCGGCTGCCGGCGGCCGCGCAGGCTCCGGGGCGCGGGCACTGGCGGCAGGCCGGAGCTCACTGGTGGCGTCGCTGCTCCCTCACGGCGCGGGGCTGAATCCGTGTTAAAATTATTCCAGGGCTTTGTCCCGCGCTCCATGTTCGTGTTCCTTAGGTCTGGGCAGAGGGTTTGGCCCGTCCGGTGACGGCGCTCGGCCCGCTCTGCCCAAACTGACACGTTCTCCCCGTTGCCTGCCTCGGCGCTGAACCCAAGCGCTGAGCCCGGGCAGTCTTTCCCTCTGAAGAGGGAGATGGTTTTTCCAGCTCCAAGGTGGAGAGAGACATGGAAATGTGGGTGGAAGCATGTATGTGTATATACGCGCACATACTGTAAAAAGAGCTGCTTTGTGAGTAGACACACAGAAGGTTTTGGTGCCATTAGTCTGTATTTCAGGGACTAAACTTACCTAAGATGCCTACTTGTAGAAAATTGCTGAGAAGTAGCAATTAAATAGAAACATTTCTCAAAAAAACATGTCCCATGATTTAAAACAAGGTATTGAAAAGGAAAATCAGATACATTCAATTAGCAGTGTCAGCATGTGAGTTTCTATAATGCAAGGACACCATACTATGGAATTCAGAGAAATCTCTTATGCTCATGGAGATGTTTTAGCTGAGTAATGCTGGCTGGATGGGGCTGTAACTGCCTGAGATCTCTCCTTTTTAATACATTTTGTAAAATAGCGAAGCATCTTGCCAGATACTCATGAAAAATGCAATAGACTGCAATAAATTGGGAGTTCTGGGCAATTGACCAGTTATGTCTATATTAGGGGAGATAAATCATCACTAAGAACCCTGAGATAAACTCTTAGCTGGTCGGTCTTTTTAGTGCACACGTGTAATATATGAACCCCAAAATATAAAGCAGAACCATAATACAATTAAGGTTTACCTCTCCTAATAAAACACTTCTCCACACTTCCTCATTATTGTGTTTATGCCACATAGAAGCGGATGAAACGGCACAGCAAAGAACTTAGAATGGAATCATGCCTTTTAAACGTTTTTTTTAATAATAAAGCTGATGTTGACTGTGTGTGAAAATCACCCACTTTCTGAACAGAACAATCTGAAAATTAACTGTTCTGATTGTGGAGTTTGTGCTGAGCCGTATCTAGAGCTGCAATCACCAGCAGGAACTTCCTTGGATTTCAAGAGCACAAACTGACAGAAGATGATGGCAGCACTTGGCCATTAAAGACTGAAAACTGGTGCCCAAAACCTCCTCTGACAGTGGTGACACTCAGCAGGAGTCAGAACTGAGTAGATGGGCTCTGGTTCTGGCTGTTTGATATATTCTGATTTATTTCTACTGCTTTGTGCCACCTTTGTGCCACCTACTTCTAGAGGTTACACCAGGTCCCCTGATTTAAATGTGTGAGAGAAATGTTCTAGATGCAAATACACGCACACACTCAAAAGGAGACAGCAAGCTCTAGGGCCGTTATCGTTAATGATGATACTTGAAATGTTTCTAGCAAACAGTTTCCAGCCCTTCTCTTCTTTGGTGGGAGTGGTAAGAGAAAAGATTACCTTTCTCAAACTGTTCAAATACCTGAGTGTTCATCCACACGCAGAAGAAGTCCAGAACACAGAACCAAAGAGATGTCTCCTGAGCCTTACGGTTTTCTCACTTGTGGCTGGAGATGCCACATCCTATGTGTTAGTGAGGTCCCCCTAACATAACAGACAAACAAGCTGAACATCAGCTTGAACTGAGCTCAGCTGATTTGTCCTCTGCCCTAACTGGAAGACTGTCTCAGGGCCACCCTGTCCTCCCTGTTGGGAAATTCCTTCCAATTTTCAGCCTGAATTTTACACTTGGGTAGTCTATGCACATTTGCTCACATGCCAGCATTGCATTGCCCTTTGACTCAAATAGCTATGGAGTTTTTTGTTTTGTTTTTTTTTAACTCCAGAGCCTTTACCCCAAGGTGCTTAGAAGCAGCAGCAGTATTCCCTGGCAGGCTTTGTTTTCTCTCTTGGGTAGACTTAAACACACTCTTGTTGTGTCCTCTGAGGAGATAGTGTAGGAACACGCCGTTAAGGTCATTTGGACAGCCTTGGACCAGACCCTCCATGGGGTGCACTCGTATAGCCACAGCTCCGGATTTTCTCCGCGAGTCCGCACGGAGCAGCCGCCATCTGCAATATGACTTGGAGCAGTGGCTGAGGACTGAGCTGACCTCGCTCTCCCTCTTGCCAGGCTAACTCACCACTGCCAGCAGCCGTGCTCATGAATGGCTTTATGCAATTATAAAACAAAGTAGCTGTACTAAAGTCCTGAGCGGGGAGGGGGAAGTTGTTGGATTTATCTCTGCCCCATGGGATTTGTTCAGGAGCAGAAGGCTGCAGTGAGGCTCCCAGCATCCTATAAGCCTTGAGTTGAGCTGTGAGAAGAAAAGAGAGCGTGTTTTTTTCATACATTTTCATACTTTGCTGAATATGAAGGCGGCAGTTTCTGTCGTGCACCTCCAAATAGCAGTACCCAGCCTGATTATTTTTGCATTGTGCAGGGAAGTGTGCTTGAAAGTGCTTGAAATCTCTAAGTATATGCATATTTAAATTGAACTCTCCAGCTTATGAGGAAGCTCTGCTATTTTCCATTTCCCAGTATCTCATTTATACTCTTAAACTTTCCTGAAATTGTGAATTTTGATAGGGATTAACTGGTGTTGTCAGACATGGGAATGGAGTTTATGAAATTGATGTTTGACAGGAGGAAGTGGAAGGGTGGAATACACATTTCCCTTTTCTGCGGTTGGATTGATGACAGCTCTTTGGGAGACAGGTAAAACGAAACAAGGTGGTTTGCAATATGCAGTTTTCCGACTAGACTCAGGCGATCTTCAGAAGGAATCTTCTGATTACAGGAGATGGCAACAAAAAATGAGGGAATAAAAAGTAATTTATCCAAGATTACTATAAATTACTCCATACCAAAATTCTTTATACTGAATGAACAAATTATACACTCCCACACATAGGTGCAGGAAAATGCCAGAAGGTCTTGAAACCACAAGAAGACTTTTGAGGACAGTGTTATGTCCAGAGTTACCAGACCTTATCTGAAATCTTCGCAGAGGCTGGAGATGTTGTGATCTTTGCTGTCTACCTTTCTGCTGGTGGCTGCTACAGCTACAGCAGGAGGCATCAGTCTGCATACACATCCCTGGAGCTGTCTGAGTAACTGCAGTGGTGCTTGGAGTGTGTTAATTCCTGCTCAGCCTCTTCTGAAATCTGCCTCCCCCCATTCTCACAGATTCCTTTAAAGCCCTCAGGGATACACTGTGCTGTTATTAGATGTTTCTACAAGGGAAAGGACAGATTATGGGCATCAGCTGATGTCTGTGGTTTTCCTTACTCTTTCATTATGAATGTAGAAGAGAGGACTAGGTCCAGCTTTGATTCATATTGCTGCTGGTTCTGTTCTTTTCTGTTCTTTGTTAGCATTATACCCCTTCATTTCTAGTAACATCTTGGTTTAGCTACAGTTAATATTTTGCCAGACAATTCAATGATGGCTTATTTGTTCTGTCTAATTTTTCAGAAAAGTCTGCTGCAGTGGGATAGTAAACAGCTTTTGTAGACTCAGTTTTACCATGAACTATACTCAAAGGGATTGTTTTTAGTTGTATCAAATACACAGTGAATACCCAGTTTCAGTTTTGTTTTCAGAGATATCATTGCAAAATAATATGCCATCATTAAATAGGAATTGCTTAATCCCCAGTCCTTGACTACAGAAAAATTGACTGACAAGTCAGTTCTGGATCAAAAGCTAAGATGAGTGCTGAGAAATGCTAGTGTGGGAAAGATTATATTTATACTTTCTCTGCTATAAGTCATCTTCAATGATGCTGCTAAATGTTCATCTGTGTTTCAAGAAGGTGTGAATCACTTTAGTGATTCCAGTAAACGTGTGAAGGTGGAGAGGGAGCTTAGAAAGAAAGCATTTAATGTCCTTCAACCCTGCAGAGTGTTAGGGAGTTTACTCAGCTCTCTTCTTTAGTACCTTGTTTTTGTAGTAAGGGAGAATTTTTCTACAGATGACAAAGCAAGAGACTTACTTCAATGTCAAAATGCTGAAACTAAAGACATTTGCCACTGTACGTGTAATTCAGAGACCAGGAGATGGATAAGCAAAGAGACCATTTCAAATTAAACAATATAGTAAGAATAACCTTATTTCTAAAGAGAAATTGAATGTTGTCATATGGAAACTATTCTCAAAATAATATTTTATCAGTAGGTATTAATTTCATTTTTCAAAATGCTAAGTATGCACCTTTGCCCCTCATTCATGTTTGCAATTGCCACAGCTATAGGAACAAATTGGATATACGGATAACAAGGGACTGAAATGTTATGCTGATTGCTGCTCCAGCTGTGAACTTCAGCACAATAGTGTGTGTATGTTCTATGGCAGTTGTGCTCATCTTGGCACGTAAGGCCTTCATCAGTGTAGTAAGGTATTTAAGATGGTGCTTACTCAGGGAAACATTTACTTTTTAAAGTGTTCTTATACTGAGGATACCATTAAGAACTATTCTTGAACAGGGAAGTTTCCATTACTCAATGCCTGAAATATAATTTAAAGGCTGTAAGTGATCTTACAGTTGCCCTTTCATTTAAATATTCAGTAACACTGGATTCTTATGACCTAGGAGGTTATTTGTACCTGCAGCTGCCTAAATAATTTTCAGCAAGGTTTGATCTGTATTTCTGATTCCAAAACCACTTCCATACAAGTAATATCAACACTACTACATGTTCTTCAGCAGTGCACTTCAAAGCATGTTACAAACAAGAGTAAGTGTAAATATTTTCATTATACGGGGAGAGGAGAAAAGAGGCAAGTACCTTCTTGGCTGCACATTAGACCCCTCTCAAGGTGATAGGCACAAGTCAGGTCCTTGTGTTCTCAAAGTGAAGTACCAGGCTGTGAAATTTCCTTCTTGGTAAGCTGGAGTCCTGTCCCAGCTCCCTCTGGACAGAGAGGCTGGAGCCGAGTGCAGAATCCAGCTGTGAAGTTGTTCAAGTGATAGTGATTCTCACTTGCAGTACTTGGCCACTTAAATTTCAGTTTCTTGTAGAGCTGACCTGTATTGCTTTCTGCAAGGCAGGGTTTTCCTAAGCCATCAGCAGTGCCGTGGTGTGGAGATCCTTTGATTACACAAATGTTTCCCGTTTTGACATGCACGGGCTGGGCTCTGTTAGCATTGCAATTAAACAGTCGGGAGGTACAGCTTCCTTAGCAAATTTTGGAATTTCTTCTGCAGCACAAACTTCTTGCTTCCGTCACATGAAGAAAGAAAGGAAACAGCAGCCCCTCTACTGCAGTTCAAGGCAATGAGCAGCTGATCATGAGTTAACTGTACAGCTGAAAGCCATGTGCAGAGGAAACAAACTTGAGGAAAAGGAACTTCAGCTTTGTTATACCTGGATTGATTACAGGTCTATGTTATGCATTCTAGTGTTATATTAAATACTGTGTTAAAATTAAAACAGTATTTTACAAATGTTTATTTTAATTTGTGTTGATACTGTTTTCAAAGCCAGACCTTGTAATTGCCAGTAGACTCAGCAACCCCATACACTAATCCTCTTACTGTGTCTTCGACTCTTCCATTTTGAGCTATTTGTTTTGTTTGTTGCTTTTTTTTAAGAAAAAGAGCTTTGCTGCCTGTTAGATATTAATGCACTGAAAGATTCTCTTCCAGAACTTTATAAATCCTTCCTTATAATTATTTCTTTTTATCTTTCTTCCTCATATGGCGTCTTAAGAAGCCCTTTTTGTTTTAGAGCTCTATAACTCCTCAAGGTACAGTATTCATCAGTACTGATAGAGATGGATTAACATGGATTCATTAAGCTGCAGCCAACACAGTGTCTTGAATGTGATGGTTTTACATAATGCCCTAAATAGCATGACTGGCACATTTGAAGTGACCCAAGAGATTCCAACGTTTTTGGTATCAGCTTTTCACAAGGTTAGTCATCTCCCATTAATTCCCTTGTAAATATCTTGGGGGAAGGCTTCTGTCTGTTGTTTAAAGTCTGTGCATAAAGGCCTTTCATGTGAGACCAGGGATATGTTTCCGCCATACAGCAGGTTTGGCAACAAAGTTGGCTTAGAAAGGTCACGCCCCTACTCACTTGTATTTGCCTCTTCTGTGTGGTGTGTTGCCACTCCAATGTGCCAGGACGATGGGAGTAGCACTTCCAGCAGGATAATGGGAATGTTCTGCATTAAAACAAATTGTGCCTGAAGAATCTCAGGTATTGCTTTAATACAGTAAGAATCTGTCACATAAATGCAAGTTATTTATTTGTGAATGTCATAAGCACTGAAGTGAGACTAACACAGGGAAAGCTAAACCCTCAATATGTGTTAGTGATGATTTATCCTAATACAGAGTGCTATCAACAGCTGCATCTACAGTGCTTTACTTGAAGTATAAACAATGATGCACATTATGCCCTTTGAAGGAGCCTTTTTAAGTTTATTTCTTCAACAGCAAAGGTGTCTCTTGTTAAGAGTTAACATAGAAATCCTCCAAGGAAATTAACAAAATAAAGTCTTATACAATTAAAATATTGGCAGGATCAACTTAGATGTTAATACTAAGATAGCTCACTGTCACTTCTGTGGCTCCCTGGGCACCCCTCTCAGAAGGGCTTTCAGGAAATCTGTAGGGAACATATCTGAGCTTTGATGAAAATGACCATAAGGAGTTAAATCTAGGAGAATAGGTTTTTTTTTCCTTCCTTAGCTATTCTAGTGATGAAATGCCCATGAACTTGTGTGCAGGATTGCTTCCATGTGCCATGTCAGCAGCACATGAATGTGGCTATAAAGGTGCCTTGGCTTCAGAGTTCCGCCCTGCCTTGCGCACTGGCTCAACCATCCCAGCTATGACTGCGTAGTCACAGGGCTGTGATGTGCTGTTGCATGAGATTAAGAGAGCTCTTTGTAATACGCTGGAATGATGGGAATGGGCTCGGTATTCATGGGTGAGGCTAAACAAAACTTCCAGGAAAATGAGTCTATCATTTCACCAACAGATCATGTGGCTCCCCATACAGTAACCCACAGTGGGTCACTGTGGTGCCCTGCTCCGTACTGTCTGTCAGTCAGTCAGAAGCTGGCTTGGGACAGTCAGGAAGGGAAGCCATAGGAGAGGGAGTACAGCTAATAATTTAGGATTCAGGTTTGACTGAGGTGAAAGCGTGCATTGTTAGCTTTGCAGATGTTGGTCAGGATACACCTCTAACTACAGTCATGTGTATATAATTGGCATCCAAACTCTTTCAGAGGCAGCATCATCCTGCTTTTGGCTTTCTAAAGATGTCCTTTGTTGCTTTCTAAGTGCCAAGAATATATCTGAATGCTCTGTGAGACTCCACCTGTTCTGGTCAGAGCAAGGGTAAAAACCAGGTTCTCCAAACTGATGTGAATTCTCATTGCTAGAGTAGAATAAGCTCTTAGTTTTCCCAAACGCATACATGCCCAAGCACTATCACTGGCAGCATGTTCTCCAAGGTATTCAGTGCCTGTGACCTAAGCATTCTGCAGATCAAGACATGCCTTGGGGTTAAATTTTCGTCAGCCTCTTCATAAGACAAGCAGCGAACCCATTGTGAAAACACATTGGTGGCCCCCACACAGTTGGGAAATGCTGTGTTTGAAAGTCAGTCGGATTTTTAGGAACATTGTTTCTGCCAACAGGTATTGATAACCCGCTTTCATAATAATAGCACAAACTTCACCTTCCAGCTACCTGACACACTTCTTTGCCTCACCAAACAGATCTGTCCTGCACCAGTAGTGGACCTGGAATACTGCCAGGAACCAAAGCTTTCCAGCATCCACTTTCTGACCCAAAAAAATGGTGCTGCACACGATGAAGAGTTTTCCTGCAGAGTTGAAGAGACAGAGGGACGAAGCTGCCTTGGTGCCTGTGACTGTGGGCAGACAGGCTTTTGAAAGAAGCCCAGGTGGTGGGGTTTTCCATGAGGCTGGTCCACAGTCTAGCACACAAGAGCCAGCCAGAGAACTCTTCTCCACAGTGATTGCAGTCAGGCTGCTGGCCAGGGTTCACATCCACCACAGCTTAGCACAGCTGGGCTGCAGGCGTTTCTGGATGATAGCCAAGTATTTTGTGTCTTACCATTCTTGGCTGCCCTTTTATATTTTCTTCATATCAGATCCCAGCATACAAGGAACTTGAAGTGGATTTTTAGGTGACTGCTGGAAACCCATTTATCACATCATTTCCCCACATGGTGGCATTGCTTGCAAAAAGTATTCGCTGAGTCCCAGTGTGTGATGTTTTGTTCTCAGGTGCTTTAGCCAGAGTTCTGCTGCCATGAGGGAGCATTTGCCACCAGCCATGCCTGCTCCTCTTCACTTATTCTGAGAATGAATGCTGTTCCAGATCACACAGACCATGGAGGTCCTCGAGATCAGCAACCCCTCTCAGGGAAGCTGTGTAGGAATGTGCAGAAAGCAGCTACTAGAAAACCTCTAGTGACTCTCCTATTGTCATCAGTGGTGCAGAGCAGCTGTCAAAGGAGTGGTCACACTGCTCTGGAGTCACCATGGAGTGACAGAGGTCAGGCAGGCAAAAATGCAAGCTGCTCCATGACCATCCCAGAAGGGATGCACTGACCAAAGAAAGCCAAGAAATTTGGAAAGCCTCTATATGAGACATCCAATGAACTTGTCTCACTACAGAGAGGAAGTATTGGTAAGTAATGTGCATTATGGTGGATGACCTCTGGGCCTCCTTGAGTTATCCTTCCAGGAGCGGGGCAAACGTCAAAGCAAGATCACATCATCCAGGGCCTTGCAGTGCACAAAACCTCAGTGAAGTTCTGGCAGGCTGGAATTAGCAGGCTGAGTCACTCAGCCAGGAATCAGTTGTCAATGTGGTCGCTGTTGAACAAGTGTAACGACAGATTGTCAAATACCTAAACAAGGGCTGCTTTTTGGCAAGAGTCGAGATATTGAAATGATTTGTAAATCATTTGCAGAATTTCCTACCTACATCTTTTCAGCAGCATAAGTGGATTAGACTACTGGTTCTTCTAGATAACATTCTGCTGCAAAGGAGTTGTTACCCCACACTTCAAGAAAAGATGAAAGGACAGTGATGGTAGATGGTGTGGGATAGCCAGTCTTAGAAACCTATTCCCAAAACTGCAGTGATTGGAAGCTGGCTTTACTCCAGAAGCATGAGTATAAATCCCTTCCAAAGCCTTGTTTATTTTTATGCATGTATTAGCAGTCGTCTTTTGACTCCTGCTAAGGTTTCGGTTGTGATGATACTAGGTAGGAAGGGATTTGGCCAAGTAATTGCATGCTGAGCAAAAAAATTTATTTCCTTTTTATCGGTTTTAAATGTGTCCTTTTTCAATTTGATTAAATATTCCTTTGTGTTTATACTATGCAATTATTTGTGAGTGGGTTTGCTGGACAGAGGCTGGGATTGGTTTCCCACTGCTTCAAACCAGGGGAAATCACAACAGAGTGGAATACGCAAAATAAGGGTTCTGGTTAATCAAACTCAATAGCAATTTGGAACAAAGAGGAAGTCTTAGGGGAGTTAGTCCTTACAACACACCCGTATTTTTTTCCTCTGCCTCTCTTCCCCCTTTTTCTTTCAGGAATGATTCAATACAATATCTTATGAGAAACTTATCAATTTCCAATTGAGCAAGCTAGTGGAAGGTATCCCTGCTCATGGCAAGGAGGTTGAAAATCGGTGATCTTTAAGGTCTCTTCCAACTCAAACCATTCTGTGCTTCTATGACTAAAAATCAAGGCAAAATCAATCAATCTTAACCCTAATGCTTTCTTCCAGTTTTAAAACAGTCACCAGAACATCCCTTATTAAAGGGGCTAATTAAGTATGATCCCTTTTTCTTTCTTGTAAAGGCTATTGGAAAAACAAACCAAGCAACGTCTTTGTTGTATTTTTGCTGAGAAAGTTCCTTCTTTGGCAGGGGAAGGGTAATTGTGATAGCAAGCTGCTTCTGTTCCCAAATTCCCTGATGTGCTGGGGTCATGTTGCATATTTGCACTCTGCTTTAACAAGGAACAACAACACAGACAGAAGGGCTTATTTTTGGTGTCACTGCATTTAGAGCAGATGTTATAGGCTCAATTATCCTGGTACTTCAGCTGTAACATTGCATTATTCTCTAAGCTCCGTATCTTTGGCTGAAATTGTTTTGTTGGAAGACACTGCTTTCTGAAAGCTGGTGCTTCTGCTCCTTCACTTAGTGTAGCCTGACAGCTACCTTCAGTAAGCAAATTTATCATTTTGGATTGCTTCTGCTCCGTAGCTACAAATCACATTGACTGTACTGCTGAACAAAACACGTTTTATAATGTGGAGCATCTGCCCATTATAAGCATTTTAACACTGGATCATTAGTCACCAAGAGTAAATTGATAGGTTATCAAGTTCTGCATATTTCAGTCAGAGTTCAAAAAAACCCTGCCTGTGTGGTGCAAGCATGTTAGCAACCTCACAGTATAGCTGAGTATCTCCATATGTAACAATGTTGTGAAACAGAAAGACATATCCCACAGCTCCTGAATCACAGCTTTGAAATGCAGCATGACAATTATTTCGTTTTGAGGCCAATGGTGATGAGCTCTGTCAGCAGGGCGAGTAATTAGTGGAAATAGGGATCACTTGACTCCTCTTTTCTTCCTGCCTTTGCCAGGTCTTTAAAGATACCATTTTCACCACCTAAAGCTTATTTCATTCATTTACTGCACCATATTGTTCTGGAGTTATGTTTATGAAAAGGGACTCTACATTTTTAATTTTAAGTTTTTTTGTCTTTGAAGTAATAAAATCATTTTAATTGCTTTCAGTAAAGGTGATGTTATTTAGAGTGCATAAATTGAGATAAAAATAACTGAAAATAATGAGTCAAGCCAATAAAACTAGCAGAGGAATCAACCAAATGGTAGGTCAAAGAAAGCAGATCACATATTAAAAAACAGTTGAATCATTTGCTTTTAAAAATCCAGCTAGACGTGCAATTCCTTATCTATGTCACCTAACATTTGCCACATCTTCTACTTTATGAACACACACACTTTGCTTGGTAAAAAGGCAGACTCTTTCACTACAATATATAGCAAGATGTGGCAGTTTTACACTACTTCTGTTATTAAGTAGTGTTATAACAAGAGGGGGCTTGTTAAAATTTTATTATTTTACTAGCAGCATTCTCCAGAAAAAATACTGGTATATTTCCTACACTTGGGCTGTATGAACAGATTATCCAACAATTACATATTAATTATTAATTACCCAGTGCTTCAGGAGCCACCCCGTGGCTCTCTAGTGCAGGAACTCTACTGCTTTTGCAATCTAATGATGTGATTTTCCCAGCTGCGGTGTTGCAGTGCTCAGCCAGACGGAAGGCTAATGACAGAGGGAGACATAAAGTTATGGGGATGCCTAAGGTTGTACCTCACCTTGCTTGGAGGAGGTTATGAAACAGTAACCTAAACTAATTAAGTAGGCGAAATACAGAAAACTAGTTAGGTGACAGACTATAGTTAGAATTGGAGTGGGCATGTGTTTTAGGTGGTCTGTATAGGGATTAAGGGAAATACCTGAAAATAAGCAAATAGAGAAAAAGATATTTTCCTCCTGCATTCCCCAAGAACACCTTTTCTGACTCCATGTTTAAGTGACAAGCCTGAGAACTGTGATTTGCCTTATCTGTACACATTCTTGGCTGTACATGGTTACCAGTCAGGAAAACAAGATTGATTTCTCATTCTCAAGCACATTTATAATGTCTGTGCAAATGAATGTAGGGCATATCCCGGCTAGATCAATATTTATGCAGCCTACTTTAGAAAGCAAGGGAGTTGCTTCTGAGCAGCAGGGGATCTTGTAATTTCTTTTCCTATGGTTTCCTCTTTTCCTCGTTTGCAGTGAAATTTGTTTGCATAATCCGCCATGCTCGCTGACAATTAGAGGGAGTTTTCACTGAGGCCCCTCCAGAAGGCTGAGCTGCTGCTGGCACCGAGGCAGCGCTGGTACCTGGGGACTCGCTGGGCCGGAGGGAGGTGCGGGTGAGCCCATGGAGCTGCAGCCCAGGCCCGTGGCAGCAGGTTGGCCCCGGCAGCGTGTGGTTGTGGCAAGGTGTGCGAGGGCAGCGAGGGAGCATAATGCTGCTCCCCAAAGGGACAGGGGCTTTCCTCGCCAGCTGGCCGTGGAGCTGGTGGCTTCCGCCGCCTCCCTCCAGCTCCGTCGAGCCACTTGTCTTTGGCTCTGCGCACTTCATTCCACTTGCGGAAGAGCAACAATTAATTACCCTAATTAAACTCAACTGCAAAATATCGAATGCTGCGGTTCGTTTCATTCTTCTAGGCTCACCTCTTTCGTGCACACATTCCCCATGCTGTTGTCACAGCTAATCTCTTTCGTTCCTTTTGAAATGGTGGGCAGGGCGCCAGGGGAGAACGGAACGCATAATAAATCAAAAGGCAGTAGCAAAACATTAAAAAGAGCCAAGCTCCCAGCAGTATGCCGGCATCTATGTTTAAAAGGATCTTCCTAAACAGCTGTTTTCTCACAGCACAGCTTTCATTTTCTTGATGCTTAGGAGGAGGCAACTTCACTGACCCACAGACAGAAGGTGGCATTTGTGAATACCCTTTACTTTTTGCCTGCCATATTTGCCAGAACTTTATTTTTTTAACCTGACTTGAATAAGCTCAAGGGCCTTCACATGCCCCTAGTAACACAAGTTCCTGCACAGTGATGCAGGTATTTGGAAATTAATTGGGAGATGATAACAAATAACTTTGCAGTATTGGCATCTTCTGATCGTCAATCTAATTTGCCATCAAATAAAATACACTTTATGTATATAAAGTATTCCCTGCAAGCATTATTTTTTCCTAAAGAAGCTCCTCCACGATGCAAATATGACAAGCTCTAGGCTATTAAATCATCCTGATTTCTAGTGCCATAGCACTAAAATGCAGCATTAATAAATACAGTATATTGAATGCCTCTGTAGTAAATAATTCCATTTTTTTCAGGTAACTAACTAGGCAATAAGAACCCTGTCACTTCTGTGTTGACAAAGTATCTTAGTTACTGAGTAACTACAGAGATGTTTTCCTTATGCTTGACGTAATTATCAAAATGCCTTCCAATAGCTGGTGAAAATGTTAAGGCTCAAAGAGTAATTCCTGGAGTGTGGTTCGCTGTTGGCAGGGACATACAAGTCAGTGCTGCACAGGCCGGCTATGCACCTACAGCTAAAAAGATCTTCAATGTGTTTCTCCTTGCCATCAGTCCCTTTGGAGCAAACTGGAGTATCTGATGCTGCCCTCCAAATCAAGTTTCAGATTTGGTCAGCTGCAGACATCCTAGGGCATAAATCACAAATTACTTTGTTTCTCTTAAAGCTTCATCTTAGGTGGGGACTTAAACACTGTGTTGGCTTGTTCAGAAAGGGGGGTGCAGTTGAAAGTATGTGCAAAGCTTGCCCTCAAGCTTGCTTGAGCCCCCAGCCCAAAAGGATACTGGTTTTGCTACTTCCCTGATCTGTAGGCAAATCTTTCTTCACGGTCCCTGGCCTGTGCTGTTTTAGTACTTAGGAGTGGTTCAGATATTGCCCTGGTGCTGTTAACTCTCTACAAATCTTGACCCTCTGGAGTCTCTGGCAGACACCCCAAACTTGGTTGTGTCCTATGGCCTGAAGAACATGGACTAGTGCACTGTGGTGGGGGACATTTTCTACTTGGCATTCATGCTGAGCTCTGCATGGGTGATTTTTCTCCTACAAGTGATGTGGAGCATGTAGAATTTCAGTCTGAGCTGTGCTCAGTGAAGAATGAAGGCTGGAAGGGATCCCAGTGGGATATTTACCGTCTCTTACTGACTTAGATTATTATAGATACCATACAAAAATATTACTTATAGTATAATGTCAACAGTGATATATAAACTGCACCCATGTTGTTCCAACAGGTTGTCTTTTAGCTATGCAGTGACAGAGGCTCCATCACCTCCATGCCTGGCTGCTGTCTGTCCTCTGCCCTGCTGCCCTGACCAGCTATAATTATTTCCCAGTGACTAACCCGAAACTGCTGTGCTGCTCCAAAGGCAGGGAGCAGAATAATTGCCTTCCACTTTGTGGCCCCACGTGTTGAAATGCCTTTTTTTCCTTCTTCAGGCAGAGCAAGGGCAGTGCCTTTGGACTTTCCTGACAGGTGATGTTCTCCAGGCCTCCTGTCAGCCACATGGCTGCTCCTGTGTCCAGCTGAGGTGCTCTCGTTCTGGGACAGCCATACCCCAAAACCAACCTGACTGGCAGCAGGGTAGAGGAGAAGGGCTTGTGCCTGCACCTTGAGAGCTGTACCCTTGTTGGTACATCCCAGAGTGGTCTTTGCCTTTGTCTCGGAAACACGGTGCTCCCAGGCTTCAGCTCACAAGCCAGGTTCCTGCCCAGCAATCTGGGCTATTGCCTGACTGGATTTGTCCATTGTTCCTGCCTGATAGCACCATCTTATATGAGCCTGTCCCCATTCTGAACTGTGGCCTGTGTTCCCCCCACGCCAGCACAGTGTCCCCTCAGCGACACCAGCGATGATGCCAGCTCCGGCTCCAGCCTGCCTTGCCGTTCCTGGTACAGCCACTGCGCCTGCTGTCACTCACCCTCTTGCTACAATTTGACAAGCCTGTGTCAGCCCCTTGTTAATTTCTCTTTTGAGCTTACTTATGATGAGAATGGCATCAGAGACACTGTCAAAAGCACTTGGAAGACAAGATACGTGACATCTACTGCCTCTCCTTTCTGTAAGACTGATGACTGCCATAAAAGGAAATAAATTTGCTTTAGCCCATTTAGTGCTCATTCCTTTTATCACCAAGTGTGAATTAGTCCACATTTGATTATCTGCTCCAGTATTTCCAGGGCATTGACATGAAGTTGGCCCGTTTTCTCCTTTGCTCTCAGTTTTAAAAGCAGCCACCCTATTTGTCCATCTCTGTACCAAGTCACAGTTTCACTCATCCTCCGTCAAGTCTTACAGACAGCTAACTACTCATGGCCCAAAGGTGCCATTAGCCAGATCTTCAAGCATCTGAGGTCAAAGTATCGCTGCCAATCTGCAAATAATTAACTTCTGCATGAACTCTTTCCTTGTTAGAGTCATCCATCTTTCCCACTGGTGCTGCTGGTGTTTGTGTTACCCACCCACATGCAACTGGTGTTTTGGGGAAGAAAAGTAGAAACTAAAGGCACTAAACACTTCTTCTGCAGAAAGGAGCACGATGAAAGCATTCCTGTTTCGGGAATTAGAGACCATAGAATCATAGAGTGGGATTCCTGATGTGATTCACATTAGAATGTGGTTCCTGGTGTCCCTTGATAATCCCCTCTTGGCTTATGCCTTGGCACTTGCTTGCCCCTACATGTTGGGACAATGCTTCGTATGTGCTTGGCTTGCCAGGTGTCCTCTTCGTGGGCATTTCCCTCCTGTGCTGAGGATGGAAGACTGCAACAATTAAAGAGTAAAAGGTTTTAGAGAGCAAATAAGTGAGTCATGCCCTGGTACGTGTCACTGTAAGTAAAATAAAACAGTAAATCAGCAGATTTCATGGAAACAGCACATGGTCCAGGCTTTGCTCGTGGAGCCAGCACAAGAGATCTGTGCATTTGCAGATCCACACGGACATGGCCATCCCTGGCTCACCATGTCCCACCCCAGCTTGCAGGACTGATGAGGCCAATTTCTCACAGTGCTGTTTCATTGAAAGGAGTCAGTTCAGAGTGAGAAACACTTTCCTGCAGCATAAATCAGCCCTACAGCAACTCAGTGCTCAGCTACACCATTAATGCCAGAGCTGTTGTGCTGTTTTGAACTGGGGAGCAGGGACATCCCCAAGGCAGCCCAGGGAGAGGCAAGGAGAGGGTAACAGGAATGCCAGGGTGCAGGTATTTGACATAAGATTTGAAAAAGGCCAGTGGCTGCTCTCTGCCTCTCTACCCACTATTTCTTCTTCCTCTTTGGCTGACCAAAAAGCACCGTGCCAACCGTGTTTAGTTAATAATGAAGAAAAACGGCTCTTTGTTGATGGAGCTGCCACCACGCATCCCCAGAAGTCCCATGAGCAGCTCTGCTCAGGAAAGCTATGCTTGATTAAACTGAACCCTGGCTTCCGAAGTACTGGAGCAAGGGCTGTTGTGGGACTTCATCCAATATAACTGTGTTTTATTTTTATTGCTCCTCATCTGTTTTCCCTGATTTTGATAAGGCCAGAGAGCACCTTGGCTCAGCAATTTCTGCTCTCAGCAGGAGGAGAAGAGTCGTGCACTGAGTGACCTTACTGAGGTGCCTGTCACGTAAAAACCCTTCTGCCACCTGGAGTCCTGCCTGCGCCCACTTTTCTCTCTCCTTCATGAATATTTATGGTGGCAAAACTAGATATTGCATGAATTAGTATGGAACTTTAATATTATGCAATGAGCAATTTCATATAGAATGAAGTTCCTTGGCAACTCTTCCATGTAGTTATATCAGTAAGATTTGTGCCTGTGCAATTCCCAAGGTGAAATCAATTTTAACTTTTTTTTTTTTTTAGGAAGGGATAGAAGATTAGTGTCATTCTCCACACACTTTCTTCACCAGACTTTGCTGGTTTCCATTGTACTGTAAAATGATGATAGTGCCCTGCCTCTCAATTTATATTTTCCTTTGCCCGCATATTGCTTTCATCTTCCTGGGGTTGTCTGTTGTACCTTCCCTTTTTGTGTTTCCTTTTTTATCTCACATCTAAGATCACTGTTTTGTCGCGAGACAGGGTCTTCCTCAAAAATGCATCAATAATAGAGAAAAAATGGAGGAGACAGTCAACGCTGAGGTAGGCGAGAGGAGTAAAGTAGGTTAGGCAGTTAGCATTCATCAAATATTTAGTGAGTGATACAAGCTGAGGCCAGCTGTACGGGATCTTGATATGTTTTCTCTTTGTACAAGTTGGTTAGTCCATCACACAGGTCCCTGCAGAGCACCCCAGCACTTACCCGTGGCCCTGACCTACATTTTGCATGGCATGTGTGCCCGTCATTCCCCACATAGCAAACCCTGGTTTGGAAGATGGTTTTGCTCCCATTTCAAGACACCTGCAGGCGTGCCAAGCTGAAACCCAGTGTCTGGTCCCTGCTCACCCTGGCCGTGACATGAACTTCTGTTGTAGGTAAACATTCCTAACCCCTTACTGTAAAATGGTCTCTGTGTTTCCCTTTTTCTTATTCCACCCTTTGTTCATCCTACTTTTTTCCTTCTTATAGCAGACACTGCCCTGGGAGAAGCCAGCCTTTCCCACTGACAGGATCGGCTGAGCTCACATAATTTCTCTCACTCTCAGCGTAGGAAGGTTGGGCTTGTCTTTTGCTGGGTTTTGTTTTCCCCCCAAAGCACTAAGGATTAAAGATATTATCCTATAATGTCATGGGAATGGTTTATCAATTCAAAAGGGCTTTAAGATTCCCAGGGAGATGAAGCCAGCAAGCACTGTGCCACAGCAGGCTTTGTCATGCCACTGCCGGTGTGCCAGGGGCTTGCTGTGCCTCTGGGTCCACACAGTGGCCATGGCCTGTGGGGCCAGCTCGCTCCTTGTGCTGTCCCTCGTTACAGTGCAGGGACCTGTGCTTGTCCAGAACCTGTAGACTCACAGACCTGGGACAAACTGCCTTGCCTCATCCCTTCAATCCTGCAGTGTGCCTTTCCACTGCCAGGCTCTTTTCCCCAGCCTCCTAGTGCAGGTGTGCTGCTTCGCTCAACAGCTGTTTGCTGGCACGTGGATTTCTCTGTCTTTACAGCGAGGCTGGGGCTCCCGACAGCTCCTGCAGTTTGTCTGTGTGCCCCTATCCCCCCTCACCGAGCTGCCTGCCAGGAACCCACACACCTTTTTGGCTGCCACAGCCCAGACTCGAGGGGTCCTGCTTAGCAGGCGCCGCCCGGTGCATCCCTTTGCTTTGGTTTTTGTTTCTCAGGGTCCCTCTGTACTGCAGCTCTCTGCCAGGCAGCTCCCTGCGTGCAGGGCAGATCACAAAAACATGAGGCTGCGGGATAAGCAGCGAGGGCCAGGAACGTGACACGATTTGCTAAAATTGCCTAATGAAGCTTAGAGCAGCAACTTCAGGCACTTGCAAAGCATATAACAAAAGTAGCACCCTTAGGCAAATATAACCCTAATTTCTTCACTTGATAATTAAAAGGGCAAATTTAGGAGAAAATATTAATCCCTGTCCCTAAAACACTTGCTTTTCTCTTTTACTCCAGGCTAGAAATATCAATGGAGTTAAACATTTGCCGACACTTGCACAAGCACGGCCAGAGCAAGAGAGCTGAGTAAAGGCAAATCTTTCCAAAAAGAGAAGCCAGGGCCTGCTGTCGCTGGCAAGATGAAGGGTTCGAAGGAAATGAAGATGAGTGAGATTGCAAAACTGAGATGCCTGCACTTGCAAATTACTTGTAATGGCTCCAGAAACGACTTGTCTGGTGCTGTTGTTTTACCTTTTACCTACCACTAGGTATGCACCTCAGCTCATTTAAAGGGCTGTATCGAGACATATAATTTGTTTACAGCTCGTTAATTGCCATTATAATAACAATAGCATGATACATGCGAAAGCACGCTGGCGTTTTGGTGGTAGCATGCAGCAGAGCCTCCCGAGGGTAGCTCATTGCTTGCCCAAAGCCCGCTTGCAAAACACTATCTAGTCCTATTAGGAGTAATTTTGGGGGCAGATTGGGGAGCGCGAGTCTTCCCTTTGCCACAGACAGAACACACACAGTTTAAACTTGTTTCCTTCCTAATTGTGGGTGAGCAAAGCACAGGCAGTGTTCTTTCCATCTGGGTCATTTAGGGTTTGAAAAGGAGCTGAGGAATGAGGAAGCCAAGGAATTATAAGGTGAGGGTGGTTCTCTAACTTCTTCTATCCCAGTTGTAAAACAGGCAATTGTAGAACTTCTTTTGTACCAGGAGCAATGCTTCGTGCTCCCGGCAGATGATCCTAAGTCATTCCTCTGCGTACTGCTTTCCTTTGGCCACAGTCCTTAGGCTGACCTGGTGTGCGGGGGTGACAAAAGTGGTGAATCAGCTCAAAAAAAGAGGACAGAAAAGGAAACAGGAATTGTATTACTGGCTGAAGCTCAGGTGCCAATGGGAATTTGGCTTGCCTGATGCAGGGTGCAGATTTTGACTAGGATGCAGTGAATCCTGCTAATGTCCTCCACTGGCATTTGGTGCTTCTTCTGGAAAAAAACAAAACAAAACAAAACAAACAAACAAAAAACCAACCAAAAAAAACCCCACCAGATCTCAGAATTTGGAAAGGGGCTTTATATTCATTTTCTCTTAGGAGGAGTTTAAAAACTGCAGGTAAGTAAAAAGGATTCAAAGCTTTTACAAAATATACAGACAACTATTTCTTTTGACCCGCTTTAGTAAGTACAGCCAGGTTCTGACTGAGGGGCATAAATGCTCTTTTTTGGAATGGAAACATTTTTCCTAGTAGTTTACTACTCTCTGAACTTGTCAAGAAGCACAGAGCAATTGTCAGCAATGCGCCCCATGAACACAAAAATATCTTGGATAAACTCTATCACAATATTTTTCCTTTCAAACATTTTTCATTGCAGTGATCACTGTTTGCCAACAAATAACAGATATAAAGAGAAGAGGTTTTGCTTGGTTCAGTAGTAGATCTAGAACAATTATTTTGTGGTTACAGAAAAAGCCTTGCTGTTTTCACTGTGTATCTTGAGAAAAATTCTTTCTTGCCAAGAGATTTTATGAGAGGCACAGGCTGTGCTATAAAATCGTGCTGTATTCTTCATTTAATCACAGGGAGCTGATATAAAATGCAGACGCTGAAAGCAAGAGATGAAATTTCATTACTTAGTATGAACCCACTCTTGCGATAGAGGACAACTCCTGACTTTGGTTTTCACTGCAGTAATGTGTAAGTCCTGACAAACACTTCCAATTCATAGCATCTGCACAAATTTCATGCTACAGCTCCAGAGCCAAGTAAACATCATATCACAGCAATGGATTTCCCCATCCTCACAACACCAGCTCCTTAGCAGTGCATTTAGTGGCTGAATGCTTCAGTTGTGAGTGTGACTTCTTTCTTGGTCATTTTTCCCAACCAGACTCCAGTACCAGGCTCTTTCTGGCCTCCCATGCACAGCAGAAATCAGTTTCTGTTTTCCCTGGAGCCATTACCAGATCTGTCTTTGTGGCTGGGGCTGCCTTGCAGGGGGTTTCTGCAGCAAGGGGAGAGGCTGCTGGCACCGACCGTGTCAGCCACAGCACCTTTGCCAAAAGCCTTGCAAAGTGTGTTATGCAGAGAAAAGTCTTCAGCCCTCCTAGTCAGGTCTTGTGAAGCTCCCAGCTCAACTTAGGTATCTCTGCCTGGAGGTGGTTGTCCTCTAGAAGAGTCTGTGGCAGAAGGTGGCAACTTCATCTGTCTCCCAGAACTACCCAAAGTGCTGCAACTGCAAGGGATTTACAGCAGGATTTTTCTAGAAGCAAATGGAAAAGGATTCTAGGACAGAGCTCACCAGGGCTCTTCTAGATCATCCCTCTCACTATGAGCCAGATCTTTTTTTTTCTTCTTTTTTCCCTAGGATGTGCTCATGGATACATCTGGTATATCTTGAGGAATCCAGGTTTGATAAGGATTGCTTTCCCCTCTTTTCGACGTGGGAAATGTAGGTTTTACTGTGACCACATGTATAAGTGTGCTTTTTGGATTTGTTACCATCATCCAATGCACTTGGATTTTGCTTCCACTTTGACTTTTTTCCCTATGCTCACAAATGGGGTCTCTGTGGAAAGCTATAAGGCGTCTTGCATCTTCCACTGGAGCAGACACCACATATGTTCAGAAGGGTTATCTTTGTTCCCTCACTTACACCAAGCTCATTAGTCTTGATGCAAAACAAATTAAAAGGTTGTCGTCCATACTGGGACAGTTGCGGGGCGGAGGGTACCAAGCCTCCATTGTTTAGGGTGTGCTTTGTTACCTGGAATGAATTAGTTACAGTTTCTTGATCTACAGTATGGGATACAACTGTTGTGTAACTCTGGAAAAACCTCCTGTTGTTACACAACGTTGTTGGTATCACCCCCATCTATGATACAACCGTGCAATCAAAGCTGCGTTGCCAGCACGCACCGCACATCCCTCTTCCTGCCCCACCGTGTGCAGAGTCACACATCAAACACTGCCTGCCTGTTTGGGCAAACGGAGAACAATCCTCTTTTTCCCACAGACTGTGAGGGAATTGAGGTCAGAAGCTGAAGCAGGTTTGTGACGGTGATTTTGGTTTGAGCTGCACAGGTGGACAGTGTTTTACTCACAGGTAAAACTACCAGCCCTTGCCCCAAAGTACCAAATGGCCACACATCCCCTGCTCAAAATGAGTCTTTCAAATGGAAACTTGGCTTCTGGACCAGCTCTGCTTTCCACTCCTGATGTTTTCCATCTGGGATTCATGAACTCTGGGTCATTCCCATTTAAGGCACATAAATAGAGGAGGAGAAAGCATGCTCCTGCTGGCCACATGCAAGCACTGGCCAACCTTTGTACCCAGGGTCAGCAGAGGTATTGGCACGCAAGAGGTTTTGCTCCACCCAGAGAAGGAAGTGAGTCAGATGCCAGTGTCCATGAGCACATGGGGTCACTGGTGCTGCCCGGGGCTGTGGGACAGAGCCAGTGCCAGCTCTGCTGCAGCCTTCACTGGGAGTGGGAATGTGCAGCCTGATAATATGAGGGGTCTTTACTTTCATCAAGCTCAAAATTTTTCTTTTTTTTTGGAAAAAAAACAGGAAAGGAGGAAACACCTTACATGCGTACCTTCTCCCGCACATGCTGTGGATGTGCACACAAGGATGAAGAGCTGTGCACGGAGTGGGGCTGTGTGGACCCTGCTGCCAGTGGCTCCCAGCAGCTCAGGACTCTGGCACCAGTCACACAACCTGACAAGGCATTTCAGCTTCATTGGAGCCCTTGGCTGCACATCACCAGAGCCTGCCCCAGGTCACTGACATTGCTGTCTCTCTTTACAGCCACAGACCTCAAGCTGCGATCAGTATCTCCAGACACAGACAAAGTGTGGACACCACCAGCATGTAGCAACACAACTCCTTGTAAGGATTCTCAGAGAAGAGCAATAAAGATCAGAAGTCATCGTTTTACAAACATGTAGGGACCAGTCCTCATCCCAAAGCTCTTGCAATACCTCACAGGCAGCAGTGAAGGAGAAAAACCCCAGCATATATCTCGTGACGGCATTCAAGTCCTCAGCTCCCAGGCTAGCTTATGCCTTCTGATTTCAGCGGAAGGTCTGGTTTGAACGAAGCAGGACAAGGTCACACTCCAAGTCACACAGTGGCAGAGAAGACAGCAATCCTAAATCTCCTGAATCCCAGCCTTGTGCTCTTTCTTCCCAAGTTCATGAGTGCTTAATCTTTGAGAAGCTTACACTAAGATTTTCATGTTTGTTTAAAGTTTTAAGACAAAACCTAATCACCTGCAGGCAATCCTACATGGCATTTTTTTCCAGTCCCAGATGCAAAACAACCCTAGACCTGCTCTGCATATCTGCTGACACAGAGGAGATTAAATGCTATTTTGCTGGTCTTTTTAAACCCCTTATTGATTTTTTCCTGGGTTCATGTAGGGTTCACAAGTGAGAGTGTTGGTCCTCCAAGTATGACTGTCCATTTTAAGTGCCACTTTCTGCATTAAAGGACAGGCTGCAAAAAGGGCAATATGGACAGTAATGCTGACGGGCTTGCTCATGGCCCAGAGCCCCACCAGCTTCATTTGAGGTATGTTTTTCACCTGATACAATAAAGCATCACAGAGGGTGTGGAGGTTGCAGCCATTTTAACCAAGCATGGTGCCGTTGGCTTGAGAGAGCGATAAATCCAGAGCAATTGGCCTTCTGTGGGTGGCAGAGGGCAAGGACCTACTGCCCCACCTTGGTTTGTAATTGCCTGATTGGCCTTGACACCAAGAGGTCAGAGTCTGTCCCCAAGGTGAGGATACAGAGCCACTGCACAAGCCACAGGCACCCTCTGGGCACCAAACCCCCGCGGGCCGGGGTCGCGTTTTGGAGATGTGAGAGCAGGGATCCCACCAGCACCAGCTGTACTCAGAGACACCCACACGTGGCTGTTTGTGTCACTGTCTGGCAAAAAGGACCACCACAGGAGACCCAGGAGCTGAGCTCAAGTGTGAACCTTGATCATCCATGCACAGCTGGAGCATCAACCCTGATAATCCTTGTCAGCCACATCTGCTGGAGGTGCTGCCTGCCTCCCAAGCCATCACCTGGCTCTTGGTCATGGCTTTGTCAGAAATCTCATTCTTTGAAATACAGCACGGAAACTGGAGCAGCAAAGGGAAAGAGATTAACACACTGAAAGAAAAGATACTGCACAAAGAGCCTCACTGGCAATTGCAGTATAAATGGGTGGTATCTGGTATCTGAAAATGGGGTCTTAGTACAAGAGGTGTTGGACAAGGGTGATTACACTTGCAGTTGCCTGGCCTACAGGTATACATATAAATGAAACAAAAAAATCAGGTATACCTATAAACAATACATAGAATCACACAATAAATAAGGTCAGAAGGGACTGTCTGGCCCAATCCCTACCCAAAGCACGGCCAGCTTTAAAGTCAGAGTAAGTCTTTGTTGGGAGAGCTTTGTGCATCCCTGCAGGAGGCAGTTTGACACCAATCCTGTGAAAATTGTTTGCTAATGTTTAATTAGGATTTCCTTGTATATAACTTCTGTTTGGTGCCTCATCCTTTCGCTGTGCACTTCCAAGGTGAGTCTGGCTCTGTATTTCCTGCAAGGTAGTGTCAGACAGCACTGAGGTCTCCTTTCAGCCTTCTCTCCTTTAGGCTGAACAAACCCAGCTCTCTTGTCCTCTCCTTGTGTGCCACATCCTTCTGTTGGACCTGCTCTGGTACCAAGGATCCTACAACTGGACACGGCACACTTAGATGTGGCCTCACAAATGCACTGTGTTTTCTTCCAGGGAGGCTGAAGATTTGTTTGGTTTGGTTATAATCTAGGTTCTCTAAGAAGTCTTGCTTTTCCTGCTAAAATACCCTACAGACTAATGCTGGGCAAATGACACTCAGAAAGATCCTCCAGCTGACCCCACATGGCTGCTCCCTTCTTCTTAGCTGGTTTCTAAATTGTCAGAGCAGGGAGGCCCCCGAGCGACCTTTTATTGAGAGAAGTAGGACAAAATTCAGCCTAATTACCACTCTAGCAGAGCTAGGGCAGTCTGAAACAAAAGTCCACAGTGAGCTGTGAGCGATGGAAGAGGTTGCAAGCCTTGCACAGGAGTCTCATGATGTCTCTCAAGCCCCTACGTTCATCTTCACCGTTTTAAAACGCAAGACCTGTGCTTGCCCTTCCCTCCGTGCCTGCAGAGCAAAGCGAAGCGAAGCGAAGCGAAGCAGGTCCTGCGGCAGCGATCTCGGGCCGCTCCGCTTTGGTGCCGCTCCCCTTCTCCTCCGGGTGTGCGGAGTCACGCCCGGCGAGCCAGGCAGCTTCTCGCACCCCGCTTTCCTTGCCCCTCCAGGCACGGGCGCTGCTCCCACATGCATCCTCTCTCTTCACATGGCTCATCTTATCCCCATGGTCTGACTTACACCTCCTTTTTTTTTTCTTTTCTTTTTGTAGCAAACTCCACCTTGGCTCTGCGAGAGTGACACAGCTTCAGCCCAGCAGGGTGCGTGGTCCTTTCCCTTTGCTCGTTTCCTTCAGGGTGGCCTCTGCGCACTGGGAAAACATTGCAGGAAAAGCTGACCAGGACTGAAGGCCGAGCTGGCTTTTATTCTGATAAAAGTAATCAGGTCGCATAAAGGCTATTGGACGTGATCGGCTGCATGATCTCCGCAGGCGAGTTCTTCGGCAAGGAGGGCAAACCCTTCGGTGCCCTGCTCCGTGGCAGAGCCAGAGCTTTGTGCATTCCCTGGCCAAGTCCTATCGCATTTGAGGCGAACACATTTGCCTCTGGGCAGGGAGGCAGAGGCGAGCAGGGCAAGGGCTCTGCAGCCAGCTTTGCAAAGCCTGGCTTGTTCCTCTGTGCCCTTCCCCCGGGACTCTCTGCCTCCATCCGTCCATCCCTCGCTCCCTGCGGGTCTGAGGCAAGCCGAGGCACGTGGCCAGCCTCTGGAGCAGGAGCCAGTGCACACCAGCAGTTTTCAGCCTCAGGATGATTCCCTTTGAACAGCTTGACAGCAAAAGCTTTCCTCCTGGAGAAGACTGACCTGCATCTGCGGCTCGTCCGCCCGTCTTACTGCGATTTGCACACCAGTGGCTAAAACCTGGCTTCGGCTTTAAGGTCGAGTGCTTGAGTGGGGTGGATCTGCCGAGGTGGCCTCACCCCAGCTTCAATCCCCTGCTGAAAGGTCCCACAGGACAGCACGGGATATATGGGATGCCTCATGGCTGAATTGCACCTTGGCAAAGCAGCTTACTATTCATCCTTCGGGTGCACTTGCTGGCTATCATACAGAGCAGGGGCAGTTCATGAGGAAGAAAAGGCATCTTTTTGAAAAATAAAGTGGTTTGGGTTTTTCCCCTCCAAGAAGCCTGCCATTCTGCCAGCATACATGAAGAGAACATTTATGCAGATGAGCAGCGTGGCCTATTTAAGAGCAGAGTGAAAGAGCAATTATTCTGCAACTCCATTCTGATGTTAACCAAAAATAAAAAATGTTGGGACTCGGCAAAAGGACCACACACAGCCAAGGAAGCAGCACTGCCAGTGGGGGGGAGGGGGGGGTTACACTGGCAAGGGGACCCTGAGTGGGAGGCAAATGAATACTGAGGCTCCCACTCACAAAATTACCAATCCAGGGTTTGCAGGAGCAATTGCCTTGAGTAAGAGCATGAAAACCCCTCTGCGAGGCAGGCTGGAGGCAGTAGGGAATAAAGCCAATTACTGTCGTACTCATTTCCCCATCCAGGAAGTCAGGGCTAACTCTGCTCTCTGTTTTCTGGCCAGCTGAGCCTGCACAGCCAAGGCTGCACCTCAGACAAGGCACGTGGCAAAGCTGCCTGTAAGTCCTACAGGCACAATCCAGCACCTCTTAGGAAAAAACTTTGGAAGCCTTTGCAGAAGTCACTGCCAATTTACGGTAAGAGAGAGCCGTCAGTTTTGCCTACAGAACAGCTATTTTATCTTTTTCTATTTTGACCCTTAAAGGAGCTTTTATTTATCCAGTTTTCAGAGAGGGCAAGAGGAGACTAAGCTTAAGGAACAAGGGCACCTGATCTGTTTCACAGGTTTCTGAGCAGAAACCTCACCAAGATGAGCAAGAACAGCTCATAGTGGCAAAACACCTGCAAGTTTCAGCACAGGCGGCCCTCCATCCCCACTTACACCCTACACTCTCTGCAGTGGTGATGTACAGTGGAATTCCCCGATCCTGTGCGTCTGAAAAGTGATTTTTAAAAATGGACCTGCACTTGTGAACTCTGAGGCCCTCAGAAGCAGATTCCCAGAGTACGCTGGTAAATACCCCCCAGACAGCTTAAAGTTAGCTCTCCTGAAGTCCAATGTAGCAACTCTGCTCTCCTATTTTTTCATTACACTGAGAAACAAAGTCAAACATTTCATGATCACTGTGGGCCACCATCACAACCCCCATGAGTCTTTCTCATCCACCTTGGGGCAGAGGGATCAGCTGCGTGTGGCCGAGCTCTGTTGTGAGCCCCATCCCACAGCCATCAAATGGGCTGGATTCAGGAGCATGGATGTAACCCTGGGTTCCTGGCACCAGCTGGACACATTTCTCCCAGAGCAAATGCCTGTTGGAGATGAGAGGATTTACGCTTTCAGCTTCACACTGCTGTTTACAATCAGTGTGATGGGGGACAAAAGCATCTCTGTGTCTCATGGAGCCATGGAAGTAATTATAAAAAGAACTCTTAAGTGCTCAGGTAACTTGAATCTTAAGACTTGTCTACATAGCGTAGCTGCCTCCTTGAGTCATGGTCTGTAAACTCAGAAAGAGAAGGGAAAATGCCCCCATGCCACAAACATCCCTCTAGCTGGATACTGGGAGAACAGGACAGCTTTCCCTCTGAGCAGGACAGGGAATAATGCACATGGCTGCATTCATCCTTTCTCCATGAACACGTTTAGAGCAAAGGAAAAAGCGCTAGAAAGAGGAAGGGAGTGCACAGCATCATAGGCAGAGAGGAGCCCCATCAGAAGCAGTGATGTCAAGCTTGGCTATCAGACTCCAGCAGGTGTGCCTCCATCTGGATGCAATTCCATTTGTAGGTAGTGCAACTGAGGGAAAATTTGATAAAAATAGATAAAATAGGTAATTGGTGGGTAGTTGGTCATTTTGCCCAATGATAAAGGGCGTGCAGCAAGGGTCTCCTTCAGCTGCCTGCCCCTAGGCCTCTCACTGCCACCAGAGCCACCCACAGCTACTTGTGGCAGCAATGCAGAGATGGAAAATAAGGTTCAAGACATACAGGAGACATCCATATGCCTGGAGAGGCAGCTGAAGGCCTGCTGGGATGTACCAAGGTTCCTCAAATGATGCTAGATGTCTATACCTGGGCTACTTTAATCCAATCCCCTGTCTACAACAATAAAAGAGCATTAAGTAGGATGGGAAGAGACAGCAGCTTATCAAAGAATTGCAATGATAAATATCAAAGGACATTTGAATCAGTGGTGGGAATGACAGGCCCAGCTGAAGCACAGTCTGTGAGACCTCTAAGACCTGGTGGCACTGGCTGGGTTGGGGCAGAAGGTGAAGACATGTTCCCAGCTCACCAGCATTCACTGGGAGCTGCTGGAGACACAGAATCACAGAATATTCTGAGTTGGAAGGAACCCACAAGAACCGTCGAGACACACAAGCAAAAGCCTTGAAGGCAGGGACAAGGAAAGAGTGAACCTCATTGCCTGGCTTGTGATTTGTCTGTGTACATTAATCTGGAAGCTTTTTGCTGCTGTTCCCTTTTCAGCTGTCACTTCAGCATGACAATGTAAAGTTTTAGAGGAAAGGAGCAGCACTGTCAGCCTACTTTCAAACCACAGGTTTTGTTTAAAATGGAAAGAAGAGATACGCCTGGCAGGGAAGGACAGCCTCAACCCCTAATGCTGGTGGTAGCTTCAGAGGTCCTTCGGTCCAAGCAGATGCCCCAGGTACCTCAGGGAGGACAAGAAGGCAGTTTTCAGGCAGAGGAAGCAGGACAAGAGCACTGCTGAGCCACTGAGGTCTGCCTGTTGTGCTGGGTGAGATTTCTACCAGTGCTCGTGTCCAAGCCTCGTGCTTCTCCTGGGCTGTAGCACAGCCAAGTTTAGCCCTGCTTTGGCCCTTGGGCAGCAGGACGACCCAGAACACACACATGCACTTCCACCATGTGCCACACCAGTCTAGAGCTCAGCCACCCTCCTGCCACCCACTTAGCTCCAGTGACCACCTTGCCTGTGCCCGAGTTCCCACTTCAATTCCACAAAGGGACAGAAACCAGAGCGACGCTCCTGTCCAATGCCTCATGTCTTGGACACGGGCAGGCCTTGTCTCCCCAGGGGTGTGAAGAGAAGGGCAATCTGCTTGATGCTCAGAAGAAAGTGAATCTGGAGAGAGAGTTTGTCTCCAACTACATTTTCTGAGCTTTTAAAGCCCTTTGAGCCGAAACATGACAGTATCCAAACAGAACACGGTGCTATAATAAACAATACAATGCAAATACACAAACTAATTAAAACTGAAATAATTTACAGCCAGTGAAACCCAAAACAAAATGATGGAGCAAGGTAATTGTGGACACACTGAGGCAGACAAACAGCAGCATATGAGACTCACAGGGAGATGAAATGGAGGGAAACTGCAGGAAAATGGCATAACCAGGGAAGAGAAAGTATTGTCGAACTCACCCAGCAGCAGGCCTGGAAGCAGGGATTTTGTGGCTGATCCCGTTGCCTCACTGTGAGGGAAGTGAAGCAAGAACATGGGAAGTGGTAGCACAGTATGGTTTGTGGCCAAAAATTTGATGAGACCCAACAGAGGCAGCACAATGGAAGTGGAGATGAAGGGGAAAATTACTTCTTTTTCATTTGGATAAGTGTGCCCAGCTGAGCCCAGGTTGCTCCTCACAGGTGCTATTGCACGCCCCACTGGTGAGAGCCCAGCCAGAACCACTCTGCTTGCCACAGATAAAACAAAGGGCAGGCAAAGCCCTAGACTGGCAACAAGGAGCCTGTAGGATTAGAACATCTCTGGAAATAAACAAACCACCACTCGGTGCATTTGCATGCACATTTGTGAGGCAGCACCACAGGACTATTGCTGCTCCTTTTCTCAAGGAGAGAAAAGTGACATTTTAGACACCGAGTGCTAACGAGCACAGGCAAGTGAGTTTTTAGCTGAGACTACAGCATCTGTAAATTAGAGAAATCTATTTTGCTTTCTTTGATAAGGCAACTGCAGTCCGATGCCAAATCTGCCCTCTTTCACCTGTCCCTGCTGCCTCAGGCACACTTACTTTAACAGGTCTCAAGTGAGCAGTGAAATCCATAACCACACAGCAGTTTGATGGCTTCTGCACTGCTGCAAAAACACTCGTGTAGAAGCTTGGAGCAGAGCCCTGTTTGCCTGGCTGGAGGGCCCTGGCCAGCACAACCAGCACCAGGTTCCTTTGGCTCTCCATTTGTTGTGTGGCTGAAATCAGTTCTGGAGTACCTGGGACTGAATTTGAACCTGAACCAGACTTAAATAAACAATACAGAGTGACTGTATTAGCTACATTTTTTACATTAGTCTCCTCATCTGTGTTCTGCCCTCTGCAAACTGGGTGACAAAACTGAGTAGCTTTATTGGCCACCTGCTGTTTGTCAGTCCACAGCTGATACAGAACCAGTAAGAAGGAAACCATGACTTACCTGGGATGGGTTTTAACACAGCACCTTGCAGAAGGGACCTCACCTGAGACAAAGAGATGCTTGCCAGGGGGGTTCAGGACAGCGAGGCTGCCCCGTGAGGTAGAGGGACCCTGGCCCCCCAGAAGAGCCAGCAGGTCCATCAACAGCCTCAGACCAAGAGCAGCATAGGAGCAGGCCCAAGGACCACCCAGGAGTCCAGGCAGGAGCAGCAGGAGCGAGGGAAGCACCCAAAACATGGGCCTGAGACCCACCTGGGAAGACCGGGCCAGCACTTAGCCAGGATGAGGCACACGGACAGCACCAAATCCCCCGGCTGACCTAAGCGGGGCTGCTGGGCCCAGGGGAGGCTGGGCAGGCTCATTAGGTAGCCCATTGGTGCTCCCAAGGCCCAGCTGTCCATCTTACATCAGCTTTGGCTTTTTTTGCCCTCGTGCTTTGCCGAGCAGCCACCCCGCTGGTGCTCTGCACAGCAGTCAGTGCCACGCAGCTCCCACTCGGGGACGGCGCAGGCAGCTGCGGTGGCTCCCCGCCATCCATCCCTCCCTCTGCCCCCTTTAAACTCTCACGTTTCCCTCTATCAAAGGCACGGCCAGCTGTAAAAATAATATCCTGGCATGGATGGAACAATACGGCACAATACGCAAACACCTAAGCAGAGCAAAGCGAGGCTGTATGTGGCTCGAGAGAGCGAGCGTTTGAAGCAAAATTAATTTTGTTTAATTTTATTAAAGAACCAAGGGCGCTTCCCAGCTTTTAAGTGGCAACAGGAGGAGCCTGGCATGTCTC
The DNA here is from genome assembly GCA_013397155.1 of Irena cyanogastra. Taxonomy (NCBI): domain Eukaryota; kingdom Metazoa; phylum Chordata; class Aves; order Passeriformes; family Irenidae; genus Irena; species Irena cyanogastra. Next base: position 531,330 of record VWZV01005811.1, read on the forward strand.
TCCATCAGAGACAGATGGGAAGAGCCCACAGACCAAAGGGAAGAGAGCATTTGGAATGTGTTACACATGTCTGTCATTGAAGTAAGGAGCTTTAAAGAGTTCAGAAGGAAACTAGATACATTTCCAAACAAAAAAAGGCTGAAAAATACAGGCTGAGTGACAACACCCAGTGGGGAGGGGAGAGGGCTCCCATCGCCTTCCCTCTGACTGAGAAGGCCTGAAGCACTAAAGTCTTTTGAATATGGAAGTTGTCTAAAACTGGTTAAAGATGTGCACTGAAAGATGAAACTTTAGGGCATTAATCAAGAAGGCATTTTTGGGAAATTAAAAAAGTAAGGACCCAAATAAATGGTTAAACTTTCTAGGAGCCCACATTCTGGCTATACACACCATTGGAAATGTCAGGCTGGATTGACCCGCTGCGTCCCAACCCAGGCTCTACTTGCTTGCAAGAAGACCACTGGCTAGGTGCTTTTAAAATAGATCAAAACCAGAAACAATTGAAGTTTGCAAATGAAGCTTCTGTAGCACAGACCATCAGCAAGCAGTCGCGGTCCTCCCATGGCTCCAGATCACAGCATCCACTCCTCTGCCAGCAGGATGCTCACCCCCACCCACGCGCAAATCCAAACCTGCTCTGAAGTACTGTGCATGTCACCTGCCACTGGCCAGGAGGTGGCATCCCCCTGCCCGAGGGGGTCCCAGGTGCTCTGCAAAGAGCAGGAAAGTGAGGGCAGATCACCAGATAAATGCAGGTTGAGATGTAACCTGCGAGCCACAGGACGGCCCCTGCTGGAGTGAACTAAACACCTCCTGCTTCTGTTGTCTTTGCTGATGGGACTGTTGGTGCAAATGAAAACACGGCTCACACAGGTGCCTGAAAAAGCTTCAGAAATTGAACATCAGCATTCTCTTTCTTCAAGCTCCCATGCCAGGTTTCGGGCAGCAGTCCCTGCATCCTGAGCCGAAGGCAGAGGGCTGCTCAGGGCATGAGTGCCCTGCTCCTGCCAGGTCTGCACTGGGCAGTGAAGCACAGGACCTTCCCACCAGTTGTCCCATGCAGGCACTAGCATTAGGAACCTGCTGGAAATAGATGGCAATAAAAGCATTATAATATTCCCTTCCACAGTCAAGAACAAAACTTAGGAAAATACTGTTGTTAGTCCCAGCAACTTGGCTAGACATCTCTGGCTTGGAAGAAGTGACAGCTTTGTCACCGCAGGGCAGCTGCTCTCCCCAGTGCTGCTGGAGACATGACAGCCTTTGGGAATCAAGCTTTAGTTGTACAGTATCCAAGCACATTTGCTTTCCTGTCTAACTCTGAATTAACATCCTGTTCTTTGCCTCCTCCAACTTAGAACATGTTAGAAATGAGATATCCCTCCTCAGAAAGGAAGCAAAATGTGTTTTCAGTGTGCATTGCAAAGTCCCAGCTCCCATTTGTAATGGCAGGCACTGGCACAGGCTCAGACTCTGATGGCCATCCTCTTGCACTGGTTATTTTTATTTTGAATTAGCAAGTTGTACTATCATTTGAGAGTTTCCCTATCAGAGATTAAAGCATTTCAAATGGCCCTCCATGTCCTTCATAAAAGTGTTTAAGCCATGAACCATAACATTACAGTCTCTGTCACCTCCATCATGTGCATGGTTTTAGCACACATGGGAAAGACTTAGAAAGGCTAACCAGGGCAAAAGTGAGATGAAAAAAAAACCCCAGCAAGCATAAATGAGAAATGGAAAAAAATTCAAAGGGAGACAACACCCAGAAGAGTGTCTTAGCTAGCTCTGTGTAGCCATAACAATTACAAACTCTACTTATGTAAGGTTTTGAATGTATTGTTCTAGTCTGTCCCATGTCCACATAACTCAGCCCGACGCAGACTGCTGGAAGGGCTCATCTCCTCTGTTATGCGTCTGATCTGGTCGACTGCACTGTGGTGACATGCAGAATTCAGCTGGTTTTGTACCCAACTGATGCAGTTGCTCTTTGAAGTTCTGCTCTATGAAATTGATCTGAGCTGTGGTAAGAAATCAAGTGATGTGTGGAAATTGTCTCACCCCAATGCCTGTTCCTATTTTTTTGGTGCTGCTGTTGCTTTCCCCTGCGCTCCTCTCCTCATGTTACTGCCCTTTTCATCTGTGATCTTTATTTTGTAGGCTGACAGAGGCCAGGATTTACAGGCCTGGTTTGAAATACCCATGAGGCCTTGTCAAGATATACCTCAGAACCAATCTGGTCTTAAAGGAGCAATTAAAATAAGTCCCATGATGTTTTCATCCAGAAGACTTGCAACTGCTAAGCTGTCTGCTCTTTTGCTGAGGCATGTACATATCCTGTGAAAAACATTTTAAAGAAAGGAAAGGAGCATTCTGATAGCAACACAATTACTTTTATACATTACATTTACTCAGCCTAGACATGCCACCAGTTTCAAATCTTAGTTTTGGTCAAAACAAGAAAAAAATCTGAAGATGTTGAAATGGCATCGAACTACAAACAATGTAAAAGAAGACTATTTAAATGTAATATTTGATTATATAAATTATATTTTATTATGTATCCCATACTTTTTTTCTAAGAAATTCGTAAGAATTATTTTAATACCAAAGTTAAGTGGCAAGGAAGTTTTTAATGCAAGAATCCCCATCTTTCCGTAGTCACACCAATGAGAATTGGTAGGAGTCAATTCTTATCTTTGTATCCATCTTCAACATCCTCTGCCTCAGGAAAAAAGCATACTCTAAAAGTCAAAGAAAAATGGACATTTTAGATCAGAGGAAAGTTCTAAGATGAATGCACAAGTGGTTAAGATACAGCTTTCCTTTTCCAAGTTCAGCACTTTTTTGCAGCCTCTGCTTTTGTACCTTGTGTTATTGACTCATTCATATAACAGTGACCTTGTATACCAGTCAGGGAACACGTATCAGTATTAAAAAGAATAGTTTTATTATGTTCTGTGTCTTGGGCAAAATGTTCCCGAGCATGAGATATTCAAGATAAATGTCTGACCTGTGGACCTTCAGGCTAAGTAGAGAGAGGTAAGTAAGACATTATCCTCAAAGATAACCAGACTGCCTCAAGAATTCCTCCCATTAAAAAAAAAAAAA